>CM043706.1:23730042-24088196 GCA_023969325.1 Oryzias curvinotus
CGGTAGAGAAACAAAGAGCCTCTGGCGTGCCGGGGGTTTAGGCATTTGCTGTCTTTCAGGGGAGAGAAGTTCTTATGGTCTGTCTAGATAGTTGAATGGGTGTTCCACGCTTAGAGCATGAACATGATGAATGTAGTTGGACTGATTTCTGGAGAAAAGCGCTACAAAAAGCCACGAAGAACGTTGTTCACCATGACTTAACAGATTGTGGGGGCGTCAGCTAGACAGAACGGCAGAACCAAGCATTTCAAATGTGGAAAGCCGTCATCCACTCATTCTCTTCTCTGATCCTCAGGTGGACGTAAGCATTGATCTAGCTTTATGGTTGCAATGCTCATCTTTTCATGTATAAAAGTCCAAATATATGGCAGAACACCGTAGGGAATCGAACCCTAACCTGCTAAAGCAGGCATACCATTATCAGTGTCTTTATGTTTTTGACCAAACATGAAAGAACCTAGGATAACCTTGTGCTTCAACCAAGTTTCAGCTAACTGGACTGTCTCCACCCCGTCCACGTCCTCCCCTGAGTCCAGACTGAAATGGTGAAAATTCAACCTGAACTGTTTCAGAAAGCTGCATAGCTCCTAGTCTGAGTTGGTTTCAGCAATGAAAAGGACCCACTCTCCCAACACCAATCTCTCCAGAACAGTCTAGATGCCATTCTAAGGCTGCTGAAGTCAAACCTCTGTGTCTGGCTGCCCAAAGCAGTTCTGTCCATCAACGTTACAAACAAATTCAAAGATGTAGCCATGGAGCTCATTTGGTCTGAGCCCAAAAGAAAACATGCTGGAAGTAACAGCCATTACAAATTAGTCCCTCCTCAAGTTCTGGCTCCAGACTGAGGCCCAGGTCAACCTTGTTGGGAGGAATAATTGTATCCTGTAATCAAATGTTTTTTCTTTGAATCGCCCTTAGTCTGGCCCCTCCCCCAGGAGCAGTTTACCATGAAACAGCCCAACAGGGCAACTGCTTCTAGCAAACACCACTCCTGGGGTCATTGGGGCACGCAAACCCCTCCACCACGATAAGGTGGCGATTCAGGGAGGGGGATTCATCAGTCACTAGCCAATTACTAACAATTAGTGTGGGGAAACCGAAGTCCTCGGAGAAAACCCACAGGACTGCCAGGATTTGTTGGACTTATTTCCCTATAAATTTGGTGACTGATCATTTATTTTTATTGGATCAAATTGAATGATTTTCATTTTTATCATTTGTTTATTCTTGTTACGAAGGTCACTAAATATTTACTAATACATTTGTAAAAGTGGGGGGAACCGAAGCGCTCGGAGAAAACCCACGCAGACGTGGTCCTGTCAGCCAATGATGTGAACCAACAGACCAACGTGCTGCCCCTGTTTTTGAAGCTCATTTGGGGATTTTTCCACAGAGTGTAGAGACTTTGAGGGAGGAAGACTTTCTTTTTGGGTTTAGAGGTTCAGACCTGGCAGTCATGCGGCCGAATTGTTGAAGGAACTTTGAATTGTTAAATCTGTGGGGGGCCTTTTTTAATGCTGGGGTTGGGGGTTGCACCAGTTTCTTTAAGATGGCGTTCCTGATGCTTGAAATAAAATCTTCTCAGATTTCTTTTTCTTTTTAGCTGCTGCCTCCATTTGTCAACTCTTTTCAGGGTCCTGACTCTGTTGGTCCATATTTTTCTAATTCTCGAGGCAGCTGGAGAATTTCTTTTTCCAGCTTTTTGCTGGCATGTTTTTTGGGATTGTGGGAGAAACCGAAGCACTCGGAGAAAACCCAAACATTGCAGGCCTAAAGCTTAAATCTGTTTTCATCCAAACAAATGTGTCTTCAATTCAAAATAGATCAACCCTCAAGAGAAATTTTGAATTTGGAGTAGCTCATCATCCACGGTTCTTTGGTACTTTTTGTCAATTATTCAGCCCATTGAAAAAATCCTGCTCATTAAAAAGGTCTGTCAAGACAAGTAGTCATCCATTCATCTTGTTCTTGGAGGCATTTCTGGATGGCAGTGTGGATGTTGTTGAGGAACATTTGATTTCCTTGTAACGTTAAAGTTACTCCATCAGGTTTATACATTTTCTCATCCTCAGGTGACAAATCTTGATGCTCTACTACATTGAACCGGTCGGTATACCCCTTCATAATGTCGTTGACTAACGTCCAGCTTTTATCCATCTGTAAAGGATGATCTGACTTCCTGCTTTTCCTTGGAAGGATGAGGGACAAAACTATTCTCATTTGAGGGTATGTTTGTCTCAGAAGCCTCAGGTCTTTTAACATTTGATTTGCAATCTGCATTGGAGGCATTCGTCCCACTTCTTTTCTTCCAGCGTGGATAACCAATATTTCAGGGGGACCATCTTCTTTGGCGATTGTGTGATGAAGGTTATCAACAACCTCCCTCCAGCCCACGTGTCTAATTCCAATCCACTTAACATTAGCGTCAAGATCCAAGTTTTGTCCAAAAAGATGTTTAGCTGCAAGCTGTGCCCGTGAAATATGACTTGACCCAACGATCCAGACATCAGGCGGTCTGGTGACTTTGGCTGTTTCCATTGGTGAGCTGTTTGTTGAGAAGCTGTCGTCAGGGGAGCTTGATGTGTCCTCTTCCCTCTTCTCAGGCTGGATTTCTATCTCAAATGGTGGTAGACCAGCAAAAAGGCTTTTAAAATCTGGAGAGTGCTGCCTACCCTGGATGTCATTTTCACAGATGACTTTCTGCTTTTTGGTTGGGGACAAATGTGTGCTGACTCTGCTCTGTGAGAGCTCCTCTGAACGGACTTTTCTTTTCAGATTAGGCTTTGGGTTGTCCGGCTGGATTTCTGTCTCAAATGGTGGTAGACCAGCAAAAAGGCTTTTAAAATCTGGAGAGTGCTGCATACCCTGGGTGTCATTTTCACATATGACTTTCTGCTTTTTGGTTGGGGACAAATGTGTGCTGACTCGGTTCTGTGAGAGCTCCTCTGAACCGACTTTTCTTTTCAGATTAGGCTTTGGGTTGTCAGGCTGGATGGGGCCAGATGTAGAATGGACACGGACACTTGACTGAGGCTGGTGAGTTTGGCCTCTTGACAATGCCTGGTGGAGAGTTTGCTCAATGGTATCACGGATGGAGCTTACAAACACTTCAAATCCTTTTGAGGTGAAGTGGATTCCACCTGGTTTGTACAGATGACTTTCAACTAGTGTCAGTTTTGGATGCTCCATCACAGCACCATTGAATAATCCGGCGCTGGCATGAATCCTTTTGTTGAGCGTCATCCTGTCCTCATTGATTTTTCTGGGATCAAATGGCCCCCATGCTAACCTTGGAGTTATGCAGGAATAAGCTATTTTCATTTGGGGAAAAGCTTGATGGAGGTGTGTCAAGTCCTTGACCATTTTACTGACAAGATCTGACACATTTGTGTTTCCCAGGTCATTGCTGCCAGCGTGGAGAACCAAAAGGTCTGGGGAACTCCTTTGTTGGGACAACTGGCTATAGAAATGCTGAAGAACATCCCTCCAGCGCATGTTGACTTTTCCCATCCAATGAATTTTTGCATGGACACCAAAGTTTTCTCCATAGCATCGATTAGCTGTATATTCTGCCCCAGTGATGTAGTAACCCGACCCAATGATCCAGACCGTGGGCACTTTTCTGTCAGCAGACAGCAGCTGTCTTTGGGTGCTGTCTAATGAGGACTTTACGCCTGATTGCTTTTTATGCAACATTTCCCGAAGGGAAACTTCTTCTGGATTGTCCTGAATTTGATTCATTTTTGTCCAAATAGAATCAAAAGTGGAAATCCTGTGTTTTTAAAATGACAGTGTTTCTTCTCCGTAAAACGTAGTTTCACAAGTGAAGCTCTTCAGCATGAAAGACCAAGTGATGCACTTCACTTTGCAGGATTTGGTTTTAGGTCCTATTTGTGAACATTGGACCAATGACATGTCTATGACATCAACTGATGTCATACACATCTTCTTATGTCATCCATGACATCAGATGATGTCATAGATGACATCATCTGATTTAGCTTGACCTTTGACCTCATTAAAGTGGCTCCACTGTATGGCTTCATGAAAAGGGCTCCAAATAAAAGACTTCAGGTCCCAAAAGAGTTTTTGTGAAGCAAAGTGTTTACCAGAGCAGTAGCAGGGCACGTTGAGGGGGTTTGGGCGGGGCCCAGCAGAGCGCTGACGGCAGTGGTGAGGGTCATTCAACGCCACACGTGCTCCAGGAAAGGACAGCGGAGGAAACGCTTTTTTTTTTTTTTCAAATTTATTTTTTATTGAAAAAGCACAGGATAAATTGTATTGTTTTGCTTTGACGGGTTACAATGTTCATGCTTTCTCAGTTTTTTAATGGAAAAATAAAAAACTAAATAATAATAAATAAAAAAGGAACATGTGAGGATGGTTGATGGTTGATGGTTGTTCAGGTTTAAGCCACTTTCTGGTTATTGCTTTCTTACTGGCTGCCAGCAGAATGTAGAGCAGTTTCTTACTTTTGTTGTCTAGGCCATCAATTTTACTCAAAAACAGACTAGAGCCCTGCGCGGGACTATTTTCTTCATCCCGCTCCCGCCCGCACCCGCCGAATTTCTGACCAATCCCGCCCGCTCCCGCAACGTATGCGTTACACTCCCGCCCGCTCCCGCAATATGTATGTCCACTCCCGCCCGCACCCGCAAAACTCATAGAATTTAGTCCCGCACAGTAATAGAGATGCATTGATTTTGTATCGTCTCCTGTCCCGCAGGAAAAAACACTTTTTTGTATTGATATTATTAAAGAGATTCATGTCCCTCCTCCAGCCTCATCTTTTCATCCATTCCTCTTTGTGTAATGTGCAACTTAATTATTAAATATATTTTCACAAATCCTGTTCGGTTAAAATTGTGCGTGTGTGCGCGCAGACCGACGGCCTAAAGCGCGCTGAACCAGCTGGTAAAGATGCAGGTCAACGTCATTTGAATTTATGGAGAAAGAAAAACATTAATGGTTCAACAGAGCTGAAAATCTATGAATTAATTTTTTCCTGACGGAAAAATACTTTTTTTTTAGCTTCAGCCTTTTCCCGTTTTTGCTGTTTTGCGCCTCGGTGGGGCATCAGCACGCAGATCTGAACACCATGCATGTCTCACGATGAACCTCGTTTGTGGTTCTTTTCTGCTTTATCCATTGACATCATGTCCCTGCCAGGTAACCTGCTCCTTATCCCGCGCAGTTTTGCCAGATAGATTGACAGCTCTTTCATCCTTCTGCTGCGCTAGAGCGTCCCGACTAACGTGTTAACCTGCTATGACCGTATTTTGCGCTCTCTGTGTAGAATACTCTGGGAGCGCGGGGAAAACAACTCTCAGCTACAGAGGATGTGAACAGGTGAACAGGTAGAGAGGAAAAGCAGGTAAAGATGCGGGGGAGGGGCTTTGGCTTCAAACTCTGTCAGAGAGATGCAAACACGGGCGTCAGATTCAGACGCAGCTTTCACTGCAGGAGTTGAACCAGAGACTTTCTCTGGGATAATATTATGAACTCAAACATGGAAACATGATTACCAAGTAGAACTCTTCAAAATAATAAACCTGATCTCTCCACATTCTTTGGGTCTACCATGCATTGATGCACACATTGCTCCATGCAGCGATCAGACCATAACTTTAGCTCTTTGCTCCGCCCATACGCGACCGCGGTATTAAGCTTTAAAGAGCACAATTTCTAAGAGGCGGGGCGCACCCCCAACAACAGGTTAGATGACAGAGGCGATTGGGCGTCTCTACCTGGTGCGTTCACGGAGATTCAGTACATAAGACTCCAACAGCCGCTCAGCCTAACGTAGTCCGCTAATATATATTTATGAGATATTCATGGCAGCACTGGTCCCGCTGAGATTTTTTTTTTGCCGCCCGCTCCCGCCCGCAGTACAATTCAAACCGCCCAATCCCGCGAGATTTGGGTTGGGTCCCGCGGGACCCGGCGGGACCCAATCCCAATGCAGCCCTCTAAAACAGACTTTCAAATTACAAGGGGAAAACAATAGAAAATACATTTTGCAGATGTTCATGTATGTCAGACCAATACTTTTTGATAACCACACAGTCCCACAATATATGGAAGTGATTGGCTCCATTGTTACCACACCTCCAACATTTACTACTTCTTAGGTATTTTTTCTGAGAGGTTGTAGTAAAAATCCTCATTATGCTTTTCCAACAGAATTTACGCCAAATGTTTGATCCTGTTGTGACCCATTGTTTCCGACATACTTGTTCCCAAACCTCCTCTGTAATAGTGAGCCCTCCTTCTCGCTCCCATCTTTCCTTTACATAGTAGGTGTTCTCCCCCTTGTGCGACAAGATACTTTTGTATAATTTTGAAATGATTTTCGTAGGGCATATTGCTTTTATTAACGTTTTAAAAGTTTTAAGAAACCTCTGGTCATCTGTGGGTATTTTAATTTTTTGATTGAAATAGTGCCTGACCAGTAAATATTTGAAGAAGTCTTCAGAAATTAACCCGTGTTTTTCTTATAGGGTATAAAATTTTTTAAATGCTCTCTCATGAACAAATGAGTTGTAATCTGTTAACCCTTTGCAATCCATAATTTAAATCTACCATCATATTTGTTGGGGGGGAACTCTGGGTCGTACGCACACCATCTGAGAATTTTTGAGTCTTCCATCAAGTTGCATTTCTTAACTGTGTCATTCCAGGTTTTAATCATCATATTCAGTAAGGGGTCATCCTGTAAAGGAAGTTCCCCCTGTAACTTGATATCAGCCAATAAAGCTTTAATGGTATTTTTTCAAAGGTTTTTTAGCTCTAGATCTTTCCATCCTGCAGTGTAAACTGGAGAGCACATGTAGATCAGAGGCCTCAGCTGGGCAGCACAGAAGTAGTCTTGCAGACAAGGGAGATTTCTGCCACCTTGATCTGTTTTTAATTGTAAGGTTTTATATTTAATTCTGGGGTTTTTTACCTCTCCATATGTATCTTGATAACATCTTATCCCATTCTACAAACTGCTTTTGGGGTAAGGGAAATGGTAAACATTGAAATTAATACAGTAAACCCTTGTTTTTCGCGGGGGTTACATTCCAAAAAGAACCTGTGATAGACAAAATCCGTGAAGTAGAAACCTTTATTTTTTTTAACTATTATTATACAATTATATACTCTATTATAAATTGAAAAGAAAGAACAAACCATTTACAGGCTCAAGCATTTGTTTCACGAGTAAAAGTACTTTAGAAACGTTTTTTTCAACAAATAACTTATGTACTGTACTGTCAAATAATAATTTTATTCATCAATGTGAGCAGAAGGCTTCAAATTGCGGAGATTAGCCCCGCCGACCGCGACCCGAGTCGGGAGAAACGGGAGAAACTTTTAAATGATTATGAAAAAAAAAAATACACAGTACAGTCGGACAAATCGTGACTCAGGTGTATTTCACTGCTCTTTATACTGAGCCGCTGCATCCTGACTCCCCTCTGCAGTGTTTTCTCCCTTTGAAGCCTGCGGTGCAGGTGTGTTTGTTCGGGAGAAGAGCACAGTGATAGGCAGTTGTTGTTGCTCTTTTTCTTCTTAGCTAAAAGATCCATATACACTGACATGCCAACATCAAGAGCATTTGCACAAACTTAATGTAAATTTGGTAAGTTACGTACGTGTACATATTAAACTGCAACGGTATTGACGCACAGGTAGAGAAGAAGCGGAGTGACTTTTTAGCCAATCAGAGTGCAGAACACAATACATGACATAAATCCGTGAAGTAGCGAAACCGTGAAAAGTAAACCGCGTTATAGCAAGGGATCACTGTATAACATTCGTGGTAATATAGTCATTCTTATTGAGTCAATCCGTGAGTGAAGGTCTAAAAATGGTACATTCCACCTTTGTAGATCTGACTGTAGTTTAGTATTAAGTGGTCCATCAAACATCTTTGTAAAGTCTTTGTGCAGAGCAGTCTGCTTTCCATTCCCATTTGTACTCATCTTTAACATTTCGAGGAGGGCTGTAGTTTAAAGTTAAAACCTGTGTCTTGTTTACATTAACTTTATATCCTGACAGAGTGCCAAATTCTTTGAGGGATTCCATAATTATCGGTAGAGATTTTGTAGGTTGAGATATAGTTAATAGTAGATCATCTGCGAATAAGGAAAGCTTTTGTTCCTTTCCTTAAACTTTGACTCCTTTAATGTCTGCTCTTTGCCTGATCCACTGCCCAAGAGGTTCAATGTATAATGCAAATAAAAGGGCAGACATGTTACATCCCTGTCGAGTTCCTCTCTCTAAGATTATCGCCTCAGTGAGGTTTCCATTGATTTTAATCCTGGCCGTTGGTTTGTTTTATAATCCTGAAATTGTCTCAATAATTGATTTGTGAAAGCCAAATTTGTCAAGTACTTTGTATAAAAACGTCCACCTCACCGAGTCAAATCCAGGCTTATCACTAGTGTCTCCTGTTTTTGTTGAACAACTTGATGAATTATGTTTAGTACTTTCTTGATGCTGTCCTGTGTCTGTCTTTGTCTGATGAATCCTGTCTGGTCCTTATGTATCAGCGGAATCACTTTTTAACTTCAAGTTTCTGTCGTTTTTTATTTTGTTGAGTCACAAAGTTAAAACAATCCTGTTCAACATGACTCAGCTGATCCAGAATAAAGATCCGCACCACCTTTAGGTTCCCAACACACTGCATCAGAATACTTTAATATAAAAAAATAGGTTAAATATTTCAATTCATTCAAATAATTCAGCTTAATCAGCCACAATAATGGCATTAACATGTTCAACCCTAATTCAAACAAACATGAGGATGATGTAGGCTACAAAGTAAGCTGTAGTTTAAATATTGGTAAAACAGATTTAGAGTTTTTAATGACCAATTGCTCCTTCAGCTTCAATGCAAATTATTTGTTGTTCTAAATGTGACCACAAGAGGGCGACAGAAACACTGTCAGGACGATCAACATGAAGCAATCACAGATTTTTTGTCTAAATTATCCTATTTTATGGTCAATCACTGATGTAAATGTTGTTTATGGTTGTTATATCGGCAAATATCAAACCACATTCATTCATAGACTTAGCGGTGCAACAAAAATGGCAGCAATATCAGAGCATTGGAGCTGTCCAGTTCTGATCCAGATTTCAGATCAGACGAGGAAAACAGAGAAGTTCATGGATCTATTTTTCTGACAGTGGATGCATCAGAATGGAGCGGAGCAGGAAGCTTGTGACCTGCTGATTGTAGTTTGTACGTTACTACAAGCTTTTCAAATAAATTTTTTATCTTCTTCTGATTCACCACAATTTGAATAAAGAAATACTCAGAAACACACTTTGAATCTTAATCTTCTTTACATATGTCGTCCAAGAGGATAAACATTCAACAAGAACAGGAGGCCAAAATCCAGAACATGCTATAGGTTCTGCTGAACAGGATCAACATTTATTGAACACTCTAAACCACGGGTCGGCAACTTTTTTTATTCAAAGAGCCATTTGGGACCGCCCCTAATGAAAAGAAAGCACCCGGAGCCACAACCCATTTTGACATCATTATATATATTATGCATGTATATCAAGGGTGCTCATTACGTCGATCACGATCGACCAGTTGATCTTCAAGGACATGAGTGTAGACCGCGGGCCAGAAAATATATATATAAAAAAAAAAAGTACTTCTTAAAAATCCACCAGCCAATCAAAATCCTCACTGAGAAGTACGGGACATGATTGACATGTAGATTGGCCAATCGGACATCCTCTGAAACATGCATCACTGCAAATGCACATTATGTTCTTTAAAGGATGATACCGCGGCTGCCTGTGGGCGGAGCTACCAGCTGAAGTTATGGTCTGAGCGCTGCATGGAGCAATGTGTTTGTCAATGCATGGTAGACACGGAGAATGTGGAGAGATCAGGTTTATTATTTTGAAGAGTTCTACTTGGTAATCATGTTTCCATGTTTGAGTTCATAAAATCATCCCAGGGAAAGTCTCTGCTTCAACTCCCACAAGGAAAGCTGCGTCTAAATCTGACGCCCGTGTTTCCATCTCTCTGACAGAGTTTGAAGCCAAAGCCCCTCCTCCGCCTCTTGTTTATTGAAGCCGCCTCGCGTCTGTCCTCCTCCTATCAGCTCTGCTGTTCTCGCCCGATAAATAGGAGCTCATTAAGGAAGCTGTTTTTTTACGTGGCATGCGCTTCGCACAGAACCAACAGCGCCATTGAAATGCCATGAAAAATGAACAAACTAAAATAAAATGTAATTATCATAAAATACTCATCATTTTCCAAAGTCACAGGGAGCCACAACAGAAGGATGAAAGAGCCACATGTGGCTCCGTAGCCATGGGTTGCTGACCCCTGCTCTTAACTTTAAAACTTTAAAAGCTTTAAAACTGAACTTTTTGAACATATTAAAATGAATGAAAGCAGAATACAGAATACAGAATAAAGACATTTCAACTTTAAATAACATATAATAATTTGTTCTCCATCAAAATATATTCTGTCAAAATTATACAAAAATAAACATGTTGCAGAAAACTCAATGACTGGAAATAAAAATAAAACATGAGCTTTTCAGCAATAACAAATCAAATCAAATCCGTTTTCTTTGCTCTTTCGTTCATTTTTTCAGAGCTGAACTTCTGGGGGTATTCCAGAAAGCAGGTTCTGCTAGCTCCCACGGTAAGTTTGAGGCTAAGGAAGTGGATAACCTCAGCTTTCAGTTCCAGAAATAGAGGTATGCTTCAGGGTATGTCAAGTTGCCATGGCAACTGATGCTCTGAACATAACCTGGTCTGGAGCAGGTTTAGTTGAAGATTAGTTTGTCTTTTGTTGTTGTTTGTTTTTGTTATTTATTTATTACATGTAGTGTGTGTGGAGAGGGAAAGTGGAAGAGTGTGACAGGGAAGAGAGGTGAGAAAGTGGGGATACATGAATAAGTTTGAATAAGTTATTATTTTAAGCTGTAACAAATATACCAAATCTGCTGGAAAGACAAATATTACATCAAAGGTGAAATTCTGACACAAGGAAGAGCGGAAAATATCTGTCCATCAATTCACTGTGGGTTAGGAGGAGGGATGGAGCAGACAGGGAGCAGTGTGGCAGTGTGGCAGTGTGGCAGTGTGCACGTGGGGCCAAGGACGAGGCCAGGGCCCCGACAACCCATGAGCCGCCCACCTCCCAACCCCGGCACCCGATCTGAACAACCCAGAGATCACCACGCACCCACAGCTCCACAACCCCCCCACCACCACCACCCATAGCAGCATCGTCCGCCATGGTTGATGTTTACGTTCTCGTTCCCGCCTACCTCAACCTAGAATTATGACTTTTGTAGCGTATCAATGACGTACGGGTCAGATACATGCGGCCTGGCCCTTCAGACGGAGGTCACATTTGAAAAGATCGGATCTGTGTCGTTCAGACATTTTTAGGTTTTTAAGTCATTTTTTGTTGTTTTTGGTACCAAGATGGCGCCGTGAACGGACGCCTGTTGCCATAGCTCCTGTAATCGTTGTTGTAATCTAGTTTCCTGTCAATTTTTCCCTCTTTTGTGCTTTTTTTTTTCTCTCGCTTTGATTTTCTCACATCTGAGGGACTACAGCTGCTGGCTCTGAGGCCTTTTTCATGGAGCTCAGCATGAGATTCCAAAGGAAATATGGAGAAGACATCGGGGTTGCAGAGCCGGGACTCACGTTAAGATGAACAGGAGGAGATTTAAACCTGTCGTGCCTGCAGTCATTATGGGGAATGTGCGCTCACTGGCCAACAAGACCGAGGACCTAACAACGCTAATGAACGCCCAGACGGAGTATCAGGAATGCAGCCTACTGAGCTTCACCGAGACGTGGCTGCACTCCCACATCCCGGACAGCAGCGTCGCGGTTCCCGGTTTTATGACTGTAAGAGCGGACAGAGATGCAGCCAGCTGCGGTAAGAAGAGGGGAGGCGGGATTGCTCTCTACGTGAGTGAGCGGTGGTGTAACCCCGGACACGTCTGTGTGAAGGAGCGACTCTGCACGCTGCATGTGGAGCTGCTGGCGGTGGGACTCCGGCCTTATTATCTGCCGAGGGAGTTCACATCGTTGTGTTTATGTTCCTCCATCCGCCGATGCTGAGGCCGCCGCTGACGTCATCACTACCACCGTTTCCCGCTTGCAGACACAGCAGCCTAACTCCTTCTGCATCATCACTGGAGACTTCAACCACATCAACTTGGACAGAACGTTTGGGGACTTCACTCAGTATGTGAACTGTCCCACCTGGGAAAATAAAACACTGGATCTGCTGTATGCAAATGCAAAGAATGCATAGAGAGCCACAGCCAGCACCTTGTTCTCCTCTGTGGTCTGCTGGGGAAGCAGCATTGCAGTCAGTGACGTCAACAGACTGAACAAGCTGATCAGGAAGGCGGGTTCTGTCATTGGCTGCAAACAGGAAACATTTGAAGCAGTGATGGAGAGGAGGACACTGAACAGACTCCTTTCAATCATGGACAGCCCAGAGCATCCTCTCCACCCTGTTCTGGACAAACAGCGGAGCTCCTTCTCTAAGAGGCTCAGACAGCTCCGCTCCAAAACTGCCCGGTACCAGAAATCCTTCATACCCAACACAATAACCCTGTACAACAACCACAATGCAACAGATAATCTTTGCACATTTTTTTTTCTATTTTGCACATTTCTTTTGCATATCTTTTTACCTGCACTGTTTTGTAAATAGCTTTTTAAATTATACCACATTTTCTTTGTTCTTGTTTTTTATTTTTATTTTATATTATTCTTAGTCTTTTTTCCCCTCTGCTGTCAGTTGCTATGGTAGCGAACAAATTTCACAAGTGTGGGATCAACAAAGCATTTCTGATTCTGATTCTGATAAAAGAGCAGATACAGGTCGCATAGGGGCAAAAAAAAATCGGAATTGGGTCGTTTCAGCCTGCGGTGTGAACATAGCCTCTGTCAGCCCTCCTCCCCCGTCCCCTCTCTGCTTGGTTCCTAATTCGACTCAGCTGTGACCATTCACCTCATCACCTGCCAGCCTTCAAAAGGAGATCCAGAACCAGTATTCATCTCCAGTTGGTTGCCCCTGATGGTGCTTAGTCTGGTCGTCGAGTTATTCTCCTTAATGTGTATATACTCTTGCCTAACTTCGTTTTATGCCTTGTCATCAGGACGTCATCAGCCACTGCTGAACCTTCAGTCACTCCACGAGCCATAATCCAGCTTCCTGTTCCGCCACAACTCTAAGCCACGCCGGATAATAATAAACTCTATTACTCACCTCACAACTCACCTGTGTTTTCCTTCCGGGTTCCAGCGTCTGGGTCTGTCTCGCCTAGCAAGTCATGACAAACTGTACAGCCACACAGACTATGAGTTTCTCCTTTTTTAATTTTTGGATGCTCGTGTGCCTCAGAGGAGCTTCCTGAGTAACCTGGAGCTTGAGGAGCTGTGGACAGCGATGAACTTCCTCTTCTAAGATGAAACAAGCTTATGGCCCGCATCCCGTCTGTTTAGATGTCTTTACCTCCACAATCAGAGCTGAGCAGTTATCTACTATTGTTTTTCTGCAGTTATATGTTGTCAGCAACTTTATTAAAGTAGCTTTTTAGCAAGTTAAAAGTTAATTAATTGCTTTATTTTTTTATAAAGATCATAGAAAATTGGTCACCATCCATTATATCAACAATTAAATCATCATAAAAAAATCCAGGATGGCATAAAAAATAACTTTACCATCTGGGAGCAACTAGGTTCTGGAAGACAGCGTTGGTCTTTGGGTTCAGTGGTTTTTGACTTTGAACGTCTCTCACCACGGATTCTGTGTCCCAGATGACGCAACAACGACACAGGAGAGAGGCAGGATGGCTTTTGGTACAAAGGAAGCCAGAGTCCAAGGAATATTGTACAGAGACAGCATCAGATTTCTGGTTCTTGGTTCCAGTTCTGAAGGAAACGGGAAAAGAGAAGCGGTAGAGAAACAAAGAGCCTCTGGCGTGCCGGGGGTTTACGCATTTGCTGTCTTTCAGGGGAGAGAAGTTCTTATGGTCTGTCTAGATAGTGAATGGGTGTTCCACGCTTAGAGCATGAACATGATGAATGTAGTCGGACTGATTTCTGGAGAAAAGCGCTACAAAAAGCCACGAAGAACGTTGTTCACCATGACTTAACAGATTGTGGGGGCGTCAGCTAGACAGAATGGCAGAACCAAGCATTTCAAATGTGGAAAGCCGTCATCCACTCATTCTCTTCTCTGATCCTCAGGTGGACATAAGCATTGATCTAGCTTTATGGTTGCAATGCTCATCTTTTCATGTATAAAAGTCCAAATATATGGCAGAACACCGTAGGGAATCGAACCCTAACCTGCTAAAGCAGGCATACCATTATCAGTGTCTTTATGTTTTTGACCAAACATGAAAGAACCTAGGATAACCTTGTGCTTCAACCAAGTTTCAGCTAACTGGACTGTCTCCACCCCGTCCACGTCCTCCCCTGAGTCCAGACTGAAATGGTGAAAATTCAACCTGAACTGTTTCAGAAAGCTGCATAGCTCCTAGTCTGAGTTGGTTTCAGCAATGAAAAGGACCCACTCTCCCAACACCAATCTCTCCAGAACAGTCTAGATGCCATTCTAAGGCTGCTGAAGTCAAACCTCTGTGTCTGGCTGCTCAAAG
Source organism: Oryzias curvinotus (assembly GCA_023969325.1). NCBI lineage: Eukaryota > Metazoa > Chordata > Actinopteri > Beloniformes > Adrianichthyidae > Oryzias > Oryzias curvinotus. Next base: position 23,744,712 of record CM043706.1, read on the forward strand.
CAGTTCTGTCCATCAACGTTACAAACAGATTCAAAGATGTAGCCATGGAGCTCATTTGGTCTGAGCCCAAAAGAAAACATGCTGGAAGTAACAGCCATTACAAACTAGTCCCTCCTCCAGTTCTGGCTCCAGGCTGAGGCCCAGGTCAACCTTGTTGGGAGGAATAATTGTATCCTGTAATCAAATGTTTTTTCTTTGAATCGCCCTTAGTCTGGCCCCTCCCCCAGGAGCAGTTTACCATGAAACAGCCCAACAGGGCAACTGCTTCTAGCAAACACCACTCCTGGGGTCATTGGGGCACGCAAACCCCTCCACCACGATAAGGTGGCGATTCAGGGAGGGGGATTCATCAGTCACTAGCCAATTACTAACAATTACTGTGGGGAAACCGAAGTCCTCGGAGAAAACCCACAGGACTGCCAGGATTTGTTGGACTTATTTCCCTATAAATTTGGTGACTGATCATTTATTTTTATTGGATCAAATTGAGGGATTTTATTTTTATCATTTGTTTATTCTTCTTATAAAGGTCACTAAATATTTACTAATACATTTGTAAAAGTGGGGGGAACCGAAGCGCTCGGAGAAAACCCACGCAGACGCGGTCCTGTCAGCCAACGATGTGAACCAACAGACCAACGTGCTCCCCCTGTTTTTGAAGCTCATTTGGGGATTTTTTCACAGAGTGTAGAGAGACTTTGAGGGAGGAAGACTTTCTTCTTGGGTTTAGAGGTTCAGACCTGGCAGTCATGCGGCCGAATTGTTGAAGGAACTTTGAATCATTAAATCTGTGGGGGGCCTTTTTTAATGCTGGGGGTGAGGGTTGCACCAGGTTCTTTAAGATGGCGTTCCTGATGCTTGAAAGAAAATCTTCTCAGATTTCTTTTTCTTTTTAGCTGCTGCCTCCATTTGCCAACTCTTTTCAGGGTCCTGACTCTGTCGGTCCATATTTTGCTCATTCTTGAGGCAGCTGGAGAATTTCTTTTTCCAGCTTTTTGCTGGCACGTTTTTTGGGATTGTGGGAGAAACCGAAGCACTCGGAGAAAACCCAAACATTGCAGGCCTAAAGCTTAAATCTGTTTTCATCCAAACAAATGTGTCTTCAATTCAAAATGGATCAACCCTCAAGAGAAAATTTTAATTTGGAGTAGCTCATCATCCAAGGTTCTTTGGTTCTTGTTGTCAATTATTCAGCCAATTGAAAAAATCCTGCTCATTAAAAAGGTCTGTCAAGACAAGTAGTCATCCATTCATCTTGTTCTTGGAGGCATTTCTGGATGGCAGTGTGGATGTTGTTGAGAAACATTTGATTTCCTTGTAACGTTAAAGTTACTCCATCAGGTTTATACATTTTCTCATCCTCAGGTGACAAATCTTGATGCTCCACTACATTGAACCGGTCGGTATACCCCTTCATAATGTCGTTGACTAACGTCCAGCTTTTATCCATCTGTAAAGGATGATCTGACTTCCTGCTTTTCCTTGGAAGGATGAGGGACAAAACTATTCTCATTTGAGGGTATGTTTGTCTCAGAAGCCTCAGGTCTTTTAACATTTGATTTGCGATCTGAATTGGAGACATTCGTCCCACTTCTTTTCCTCCAGCATGGATAACCAATATTTCAGGGGGACCATCTTCTTTGGCGATTGTGTGATGAAGGTTATCAACAACGTCCCTCCAGCCCACGTGTCTAATTCCAATCCACTTAACATTAGCATCAAGATCCAAGTTTTGTCCAAAAAGATGTTTAGCTGCAGGCTGTGCCAGTGAAATATGACTTGACCCAACGATCCAGACATCAGGCGGTCTGGTGACTTTGGGTGTTTCCATTGGTGAGCTTTTTGTTGAAAAGCTGAGGTCAGGGGAGCTTGATGTGTCCTCTTCCCTCTTCTCAGGCTGGATTTCTATCTCAAATGGTGGTAGACCAGTAAAAAGGCTTTTAAAATCTGGAGAGTACTGCCTACCCTGGATGTCATTTTCACATATGACTTTCTGCTTTTTGTTTGGGGACAAATGTGTGCTGACTCTGCTCTGTGAGAGCTCCTCTGAACCGACTTTTCTTTTCAGATTAGGCTTTGGGTTGTCAGGCTGGATTGGGCCAGATGTAGAAGGGACACGGAGACATGACTGAGGCTGGTGAGTTTGGCCTCTTGACAATATCTGGTGGAGAGTTTGCTCAATGGTTTCACGGATGGAGCTTACAAACACTTCAAATCCTTTTGAGGTGAAGTGGATTCCACCTGGTTTGAACAGATGACTTTCAACTAGTGTCAGTTTTGGATGCTCCATCACAGCACCATTGAATAATCCGGCGCTGGATTGAATCCTTTTGTTGAGCGTCATCCTGTCCTCATTGATTTTACTGGGATCAAATGCCCCCCATGCTAACCTTGGAGTTATGCAGGAATAAGCTATTTTCATTTGGGGAAAAGCTTGATGGAGGTGTGTCAAGTCCTTGACCATTTTACTGACAAGATCTGACACATTTGTGTTTCCCAGGTCGTTGCTGCCAACGTGGAGAACCAAAAGGTCTGGGGAACTCCTTTGTTGGGACAACTGGCTATAGAAATAGTTAAGAACATCCGTCCAGCGCATGTTGACTTTTCCCATGCAATGAATTTTTGCATGGACACCAAAGTTTTCTCCATAGCATCGATTAGCTGTATATTCTGCCCCAGTGATGTAGTAACCCGATCCAATGATCCAGACCGTGGGCACTTTTCTGTCCTCTGACAGCAGCTGTCTTTGGGTGCCGTCTAATGATTGCTTTTTATGCAACATTTCCCGAAGGGAAACGTCTTCTGGATTGTCCTGAACTTGATTCATTTTTGTCCAAATAGAATCAAAAGTGGAAATCCTGTATTTTTAAAATGACGGTGTTTCTTCTCCATAAAACGTAGTTTCACAAGTGAAGCTCTTCAGCATGAAAGACCAAGTGATGCACTTCACTGTGCAGGATTTGATTTTAGGTCCTATTTATGAACATTGGACCAATGACATGTCTATGACATCAACTGATGTCATAAACATCATCTGATGTCATCTATGACATCATCTGATGTCATCTATGACATCAGCAATTACATTTTCGTTGATGACATCAGCAATTTTTTCAAGTTCTCTTGTTGCTAAAGGATATTTTTTTTATTGTACGAATAAATCCTTAACTTTAGCTCCCTCGGGGCCGGCGCCTGGGGGTGAGGGCCTGGGCTTGCTCCGGGGGGGGGGGGGGGGGGGGGGGGGGGCGCTTTCTGGCTCCTCTCTCTCTGTGTGGGGTGGGTCGTGCTGGGCCTGGGGCGTCGGTGCCTCGGGGGATGGGGCCCCGAGGCTGGGGGACCTGGGCCCTATGCTGGGGGGGGCTGGGGGACGGATGTTTGACCACCGGGAGACAGTCTGCCAGCTGTCCCCAACTCACCCCCTTCCTCATATAATCTCATATTAGGGTGAGGGGGTGGGGGGTTTAGCCTGCGATGCGCTTTGGGGGGGGGCTACTTGGCAGTGGTCTCCCTCCCATGGTTGCCGTATGGAATGGGCCCCCCCTCTCTCGGTTTTATTTGCACCTTAGACATTTAGGGCCCTTGGTAGGGGGGGTGCTTGGACATCACTGCCAGCAAGCAGCAGATGTCCTCGTAGCACCCTACCCGCCAATTTTAACCGCACCTTAGACATTTAGGGACCCTTGATGGGGAGGGTGAGGGGACATTACTGTGAGTAATCAGGGAATGTCCTCTCTGTGCCCTACCCACCAATTTTAACTACACCCCCCTAGTACACACACCTTTTTACTTCTCATAATATACATTCAAACACAAACACACACACATGCACACATACACCCTTACGAACACAAGCACACACATTATACAAGGAAGGTGGGCCCAAGGTCCATCTGTCCCCTACCCCATCCCTGGTGGGGGGTACTGGGCCCTTGGCAGCAGCGGCCGTGTCCCCTGGGTGCCGGTTTCCTGGGCCCGGCGGGGCTCTCTCCGCGCAGGGAGGGAGTTCATATTACACCTGAGCCGGGGGTGTCCGTTTCCTTGTGGGGTGGGTTCGGGTTTTTGCCCCTGGGCGCCGGGCCCCCGCCCACATTCCAACTGTGGCCGAGCCTGGTCAGGCCATGTTAACAACACCCCTTGTGGGCCCCTCTTTTCTCCGGGGTGCCCCCCTCCTGGGCGGGGCCGGCTGTCCCCTGCCTTGCTCCTTCCTGGACCAACCGTAGGTGGGTGGCTGCCTGGAGTGCAGAGCGGGTCTCGCTTGGGGGGTCCTGGCTCGTACCTGGGGTTGGGGCGGGGGGATACCCAGAACTCCTGGGTGGTGACGAGGTGCTCGTCTGGGGCTGTGGGCGCTCTTCTCGGGTGGGGCCCTGCGTTGGGCCCTCCCGGCGCGGCGGGGGGGCTGCTCCCCTGGTTGGGCTGGGGCGGCGCTCTCTTCCCCCCATGCCTCCCTGCTCTCTGGCTCTGGGGGCCTCGTGGTGGTCCTGCTGGCCCTGGCCTGGGTGATGGATGTGATCGCCACCCCGGTGGTTGTTCTCTGCCTGCTGCCGTGTGGCGTTGGGAGTTCTGGCTGCCGCTGCTGCTGCGGCGGGGGTCTTGGTGTGGGGATGGCTGGTCACCCTCCCTCCTTCTTTTCACATTCCACCATTCATTTAGAAGAACTTAAACACTCACCTGAGCACAGGTGTTAGCTCACCTTTATACTAATAATTTGCAGGATTGAATGAATGAAATATTTCACACTAGTTGGTTTAAAGGCATAAGTATGCGTGGGTGAACAATATCTGTATTGTGTGCATGTTTTGTGTACATGTTGACATGTGGACATCTTTACAGTTAACAGGTGTGTTTATAACATCTGAATGTGTGTGTGGACAGGCCCCACCCTTTGAGATTTGTATTACACTTGAACCTTACCGTAATGATAAACATCCAGTAAAGTTGTTGCTTTAAGCTGCTTCATGGTTCTACCCCCCCCCCCCTCCTATTATCACCCTCCTCTCCCCCCTCCTCTCTAACATCCCTCTCTCTTCTTCCCTCCTTTCCTTTTCCGTCCGGTCCAGCACCAAAGATTTTCAAACATGATGGAATTTAATAAAGTTTGGCCTCAACTACAAAAGGGGTTTATTCAGACATTCCTCTGGTTTGTCTGAAGATCAATAACCCCTGTTGTTAAAGCAAAATATGTCCAACACAAGAGGCCTTCAGCTCTCATCTGTTTGCCCAGCTGTTGGACAGGACAAGTTTAAAAAAAAAAAAAAATTCCTTAACTTTAATATTTTGTGCCTAATTGTGGAAAATTTCCTGTCAACCTGTCAACTCAATTTCCCAGCATTCCTTTCAGTCCTACAGCTGCAGTGCAGTGTCAAACATTCATTTAGACTCTGTGGTGTTGAGCTCAGGAGTTAGCAGCTAATGATGTTTATTCTGTGTTCTTTGTGTGATTCACATCCAATAATTGTGTTGTACTGGTTGAATGACTGTGGGATGTTAATACTAACACATCCCACCAAGTAGTTCAGTAAGTGTGCACGTCGTCACAGCTGCTGTGCTAAAAGGAGCCCAAAATGTGATGTCCATGTATGTGAACGCCAGGTCTAAGAGGCTTACACCTTGGAGCATTAATCTGACCCTTTCCTACTTCCACAGACCATCAAACAATTACCTACAGACTCTCTAATAGACTAAACAGAATTCATTTAGCTTGACCTTTGACCTCATTAAAGTCGCTCCACTGCATGGCTTCATGAAAAGGGCTCCAAATAAAAGACTTCAGGTCCCAAAAGAGTTTTTGTGAAGCAAAGTGTTTACCAGAGCAGTAGCAGGGCATGTTGAGGGGGTTTGGGCGGGGCCCAGCAGAGCGCTGACGGCAGTGGTGAGGGTCATTCAACGCCACACGCCCTCCAGAAAAGCGGTCTGAAGACGCCACCCCGGTTAAGGACAGCGGAGGAAACCGTTTTTTTCCTTCAAATTTATTTTTTATTGAAAAAGCACAGGATAAATTGTATTGTATTGTTTTGACGGGTTACAATGTTCATGCTTTCTCAGTTTTTTAATGGAAAAATAAAAAACAAAATAATAATAATTAAAAAAGGAACATGTGAGGAAGCAGGGAGTTTCAAAACATAAGTGGTATGACAGGATTTCAGTGAGATTTCAGATAAAGTCTGATCTTACAGGCTTAACATATTCTGTCCATATAGACCAAGTAGCGTAAAAAACATTCAGCCGTATTTGTAATGAGTGTGAGATTCTTTCCATGATATATATTCGTTGTACTACATCAATCCAGTCCTCTGTCGTTGGTTGTTCAGGTTTAAGCCACTTTCTGGTTATTGCTTTCTTACTGGCTGCCAGCAGAATGTAGAGCAGTTTCTTACTTTTGTTGTCTAGGCCATCAATTTGACTCAAAAACAGACTTTCAAAGGACAAGGGGAAAACAATAGAAAATACATTTTGCAGATGTTCATGTATGTCAGACCAATACTTTTTGATAACCACACAGTCTCACAATATATGGAAGTGATTGGCTCCATTGTTACCACACCTCCAACATTTACTACTTCTAAGGTATTTTTTCTGAGAGGTTGTAGTAAAAAACCTCGTTATGCTTTTCCAACAGAATTCACGCCAAATGTTTGATCCTGTTGTGACCCATTGTTTCCGACATACTTGTTCCCAAACCTCCTCTGTAATAGTGAGCCCTCCTTCTCGCTCCCATCTTTCCTTTACATAGTAGGTGTTCTCCCCCTTGTGCGACAAGATACTATTGTATAATTTTGAAATGATTTTCGTAGCGCATATTGCTTTTATTAACATTTTAAAAGTTTTAAGAAACCTCTGGTCATCTGTGGGTATTTTAATTTTTTGATTGAAATAGTGCCTGACCAGTTAATATCAAATGTTTGAAACGCTCCCTTATGAACAAATGAGTTGTAATCTGTTAACCCTTTGCAATCCATAATTTAAATCTACCATCATATTTGTTGGGGGTGAACTCTGAGTCGTACGCACACCATCTGAGAATTTTTCCATCAAGTTGCATTTCTTAACTGTGTCATTCCAGGTTTTAATCATCATATTCAGTAAGGGGTCATCTTGTAAAGGAAGTTCCCCCTGTAACATGGTATCAGTCAATAAAGCTTTAATGGTATTTTTTCAAAGGTTTTCAGCTCTAGATCTTTCCATCCTGCAGTGTAAACTGGAGAGCACATGCACTCAGAGAAATGAAAAAGTGCTGTAGTATTATTTATGTAAAGTATTTATGTTGAAAATATTAAATCAGTTCACTTTCAGTGATATAAACAAGGGTGTTACATTGCATTTAAATAACAATAGAAATTTGGGTAATATTTAAAAATGTTTAATAAAATTTATTTAACACAATCAATTTTTAAAAGGACAGTTGTCCCAACAAGCTTTCCGTTCATCTGACACATGCGCATTACGCATTACGCAATGAAATTCAGCAAGAAGACAGCCGCCGCCATTTCTCGACGACTCCTCATCTAGTAGTTTGCTCAAGAATTTTCATCGAGTTTCTGGTAAGTACTTTAAGTGTAACAAACATACAAATGAAAACGATGTATACATTTTTTACATTGGGGATTAATAATCAAGATAGTGACAAGCACTGTTGATTTCTGAAAAAAAAAGAGGGCGGGAACATTTTGAAACGTTAGCTAAATACTAACGGTACACGTAGTTGATCGAACCGTCTCGGTAGGGCAAATTCTGTTTGGATCACTTTTATACCGCTTCGTTTTGGAGGTTATTTTGTTTATCCCCTCGTCCCCCAATGCATAAACTTTGTGCCGAGGCGGAACTAACCGAGCGAATCGTGTCTGTGCAGAGCAATCGGACTTAATACTGAACGTTTTGTGGATGAGGGGCGGATGCGTTGTCACGTGTGGGAGCCTTCAGACTGTCATCGGCCCCGCAGCTCTATGTAAACGAGCAGCAGGAGAACATGTCTCCAGCTCACACGGAGGCTGTGAGCTTTCCAATGCAAAATTCCGCTCAGTCCAAACGATCACGTCAATTTGTGTTTCCAGTCGTGTCCCGACTAATTAAAGGCTGATGTTATTCCCCCATATTCACGTTCAGCCAACTTGCAGATTGCAGCTTTTCCCGCATCGATTCATGTTCATCCAGGCTAAATGTTGTTAGTGCATGTTAGCCTTCACCTAACCATACTTTCGGCTTCGTTCTGGCAGAAAAAAGCACTGACCACACAGATTAAAAATAAAATGAGCGAACAGGAGCTTCATAATAACCATAACATAGCAATAATAAACGTACGTTTAAAAGATCATCTCGTATATTACGGAGCTGCTAATAGATGGACTATTGTCACTATGACTGATGTAAATTCACTCCTGAGCATGCGCTGTTCTCTCCGTTGCGCAGCAGAGCGGCTTTTCCAAACCCGTTGGTGATGGCGGATTTTTTCACGCTCCTTTTAACGATTGCTTTGAACTTGAAAGCTGCATCATATTGTAGTGGCGATCACGTGCACGTTGGGTCTAATGGCACCAAAGGACTCTGGGATGCGGCCGGGCATGCGTGTTTTGTTGAACCATGACTGAAGTGTCTAAGACCTGAAGTCAACTCCATGCTGTTTGGATGCTGAGAGGTGTGTTGAAAAATAAATGGCTCATTGCTTGGAGTTGGATAGAATATTCAACCCATGTTCCGAGTTCGCAAGTATGTTCATGGCGGCCGTCAATTAAATCCATAAATTAGCCGCGTCACTGAATAAGCCGCAGGGCTGCAAGCGCAGGAAAAAAGTAGCGGCTTATAGTCCGGAAATTACGGTAGTTTGTGAAAGTTTCTTTTTTTGTGTGTTTTCACAGACCACATCTGTTGAAAAATGACGAGAATGCATCCTGAAAGCGGTTTGTCTTTACCTCAATGAAAGTCCTGATGACCTGATAAAGGAGTCCCTGGTAAGTGTCAAATTTGTATGACATGAATCCTTGGGTGTAACATTTCTTCACTTAGAAATGTTAAGACTATCTTCATACAGGTTTTGTATTTAGCTCCATAAACAAATAAAACTCAATTTTTCCTAGAAAGCTCAGAATTTAAAGCGTGCTTACAAGGTTTGGTGGTCAATCATCCAGCAATTTACAATATTTCTTACAGGTTTTTAGTCCAGATCTTGGGTAAATATCAGGAGTATTATTTTTATCTAGGCTGAAAAAAGTCATGATGTAGGTAAAGCTTTTTATATATAAGTATTTTCTAGTTGTTCTTTATTATTGTAGTTGATTTTGTATTTGGGTTGTTGGTAAATGCCATAAAAAATTTGAACTTTAATCAATTTTTTTTAATACATATAACGTGACAGACTATCTGAAACACACCTAAAACACATCTTCATAAGTAATTTATTTTAAATCCCTGCTTTAGGATGCTGATCTTGAAGCGGAGCAGGCAACGAATGAGCAACTCGACGTGGTGATCCACGTCATTCAACATGAAGGAGCTGAGCCCACAGATGACCCCGCGGAGGTGAACATTTTCATAGAGGGGGTGGAAGTGTTGCAGGATGTAAAGGACGTGGTGTATGGTTGCGCTCTCCTCCTGGGGCTCATCTACTGCCTTAATTTGGAGTTCCCCAGTAAGCTGAAATACACGTTTGAATTCATTCAGAAAGTATTGATGGACATGGATGGACAAAAACTGTCACCCAAGTTACAGGCCCTAAAGGTAAACTATATGATTAAAGGAAAGTTCACAAAGTTCCTAAAGCATAATTCTTTGGATTTCTCACAGTTGGAGTTCAGTTAACGTGTTACCGTTTCTGATTGTTAATCGTTTTATCACCTCACCAATGCACTTTGGTATTTTGTATTATTTTGTTGTTTACATGTGTCTACACATAAAGGGAAATAACGGGAAAAGGCAACAAAGACGGACACGCACTTAAGAAGACACAAACTCAAAAAGGCACTTTATTAAGTCCGTTTGAGAGTTGACTTGTGTTTGCCCTTAAATTTGTTATAAATAAAAAATGTGAATGTCAAATGATTAAAGTTGTGGTTATTGAAGTCCTACGACATGATTACAATTAAATTTAGTATTGTTAACGTGAGGGATTTTAGTAAATGGAACAAAAAAACTCAACATGATACATAAATTTAACATAACTAAAAATCGACTCTTGATTATGAATAAAATAAAAAATTAGTAAAGTCAACATAACTGTTAATAAATGGAAGTGAAGAATTTTGAGTAAATCCAATATAAAGATTAACAACTTTTACTTAATAATGTTAAGTAAATTCAATCTGATTGCTTAATTCAACGCAACAATGTTGAGTAAATTCAATATAATGATTAATAAATCCAACGCAAGAATGTTGAGTAAATTTAATATAATGATTAATAAATCCAACGCAAGAATGTTGAGTAAATTTTACATAATAGCACTATGTAAACTTACAATAACTGTGTAATGTAGCGCTTATTCAAGATAGTATGTTGAATTTTAGTCATTCAGTCTGTTTAAACAAAATTGTTTTGTGGGACCGGTTGACGATACTTTTTTATTTAAATCTAATGTTTCATTTCTTTGAGTGTGCAGATCAGAGGCCTCAGCTGGGCAGCACAGAAGTAGTCGTGTAGACAAGGGAGATTTCTGCCACCTTGATCTGTTTTTAATTGTAAGGTTTTATATTTAATTCTGGGTTTTTTACCTCTCCATAGGTATCTTGATAACATCTTATCCCATTCTACAAACTGCTTTTGGGGTATGGGAAATGGTAAACATTGAAATGAATACAACATTCGTGGTAATATAGTCATTCCTATTGAGTCAATCCGTGAGTGAAGGTCTAAAAATGGTACATTCCACCTTTGTAGATCTGACTGTAGTTTAGTATTAAGTGGTCCATAGTTCACATCAAACATCTTTGTAAAGTCTTTGTGCAGAGCAGTCTGCTTTCCATTCCCATTTGTACTCATCTTTAACATTTCGAGGAGGGCTGTGGTTTAAAGTTAAAACCTGTGTCTTGTTTACACTAACTTTATATCCTGACAGAGTGCCAAATACTTTGAGGGATTCCATAATAATCGGTAGAGATTTTGTAGGTTGAGATATAGTTAATAGTAGATCATCTGCGAATATGGAAAGCTTTTGTTCCTGTCTTTAAACTTTTACTTCTTTAATGTCTGCTCTTTGCCTGATCCACTGCCCAAGAGGTTCAATGCATAATGCAAATAAAAGGGCAGACATGTTACATCCCTGTCGAGTTCCTCTCTCTAAGATTATCGCCTCAGTGAGGTCTCCATTGATTTTAATCCTGGCCGTTGGTTTGTTATATAACCCTGAAATTGTCTCAACTAATTGATTTGTGAAAGCCAAATTTGTCGAGTACTTTGTATAAAAACGTCCACCTCACCGAGTCAAATGCCTTCTCGGCATCCAGGCTTATCACTAGTGTCTCCTGTTTTTGTTGAACAACTTGATGAATTATGTTTAGTACTTTCCTGATGCTGTCCTATGTCTGTCTTTGTCTGATGAATCCTGTCTGGTCCTTATGTATCAGCGGAATCACTTTTTAACTTCAAGTTTCTGTCGTTTTTTATTTTGTTGAGTCACAAAGTTCAAACAATCCTGTTCAACATGACTCAGCTGATCCAGAATAAAGATCCGCACCACCTTTAGGTTCCCAACACACTGCATCAGAATACTTTAATATAAAAAAATAGGTTAAATATTTCAATTCATTCAAATAATTCAGCTTAATCAGCCACAATAATGGCATTAACATGTTCAACCCTAATTCAAACAAACATGAGGATGATGTAGGCTACAAAGTAAGCTGTAGTTTAAATATTGGTAAAACAGATTTAGAGTTTTTAATGACCAATTGCTCCTTCAGCTTCAATGCAAATTATTTGTTGTTCTAAATGTGACCACAAGAGGGCGACAGAAACACTGTCAGGACGATCAACATGAAGCAATCACAGATTTTTTGTCTAAATCAGGGGTGGCGAACACGCGGCTCTTGGCCAATGAGCATGCGGCTCTTTGCGTCTCATCATATTTTCCTATATACTGTGCCTCATTTCATAATTTTTTCCCTCTTAAATCACACTCAAACAGCCAGAGGGTATTAAAAATAAATAATAATTAATAATAAAAGTAATTTGGCAGTGTGTGTGTGTGTGTGTGTGTGTTTGATGCTGCTCCCGACACATACGTGACCGCCAATCATTTGCGCGGGTTACGCCCACTGTCGGAACACATAGATAAAGATTTGATGTGCGTGCAGACTGTTACCCTCATGGTCAAAATGGTGAAATTCAGAGTATAAAGATAAACACAGGACGTTTCTGGAAGAACGGGAAGATTCTTACTTTTTACTGATCGGAGTGGAAAGTCACGATGTTTATCATTATGAGCTTTTGGAAGCAGTAAAATAGTTCATGGCATAAAGAACAAAACGTATCCCGGAAAATTTTAAAAACTCTTCCTGACCATCTGACACAAATTGACTCCTTTATTAACAAGTTGAAGCTTTTCTAAGTGCACATTCAAAACAACAATCTGTCCCCCATTCCTTCTTTGCGCAGCTCACAGCAGAAAGCTGCAATCAAAAGGAATGAAGCGCAGAACGTGACGCTGTTTGTGCAACTGGACTGAGACGACCGCAGATCACTTTTCTCATGGATCCTGCAATGCAGTGGTCCCCAACCTTTTTGTCACCGTGGACCGGTACAACGCAAGACACGTTTACCGCGGACCGGTTGGGGGGGTTGAGGTGCAACGCTAGACACCTTTACCGTGGACCGGGGGTGGTATTTTCTCTTCATTAATAATAATAATAACAATAATAATAATAATTTTCCTCTTGTCAAAGCAACTTTCTAAAGAAGTTTGTTTTTTGCTCATTTTGGTTGTTTGGGTTTAATTTTAGTGGGGGGCATCACCTGATGTTTGGTGTCGCGACTTTGACGTGCGTTAAGTGTGACAGACGTAACAGAGAGAATCCGGTCACTTTTCAAAATAAAACGTTTTTTTTCGGAAAAAAAAACAATAAAATGGAAATTATTTTTTCTTTCTGTGCGTCCCGGTGCCAAAACTTCCCGCGGCTCGGTGGTTGGGGACCACTGCTTTAATGCAGAGACTGACTCCCTGAGATCCCCGCTGGTCACTGAGGAGGCAGCGAGAGAACCGGAGCTGATTGAGCTGAAATCTCTCTGAAAGAAGGTCCTGTTACGTTTTAGAGAACGGAGAATTCTCCGTACGTAAAAGAGCTGCTCTCAATCTGCTGTCCACGTTCTCCTCAATATGTGTCCTCCAGTCCCTGTTTACTACCTTGAAACACATGAAATCAAGGCATCGGTCCGTTCTGACTGACACAGGGGGAGGGAATAATGCAGCCAGTTTAATGGTAATTCAGCTGAATACTATTCTGAAGTATGAACTTAATTGTTACAATGTAATAACATTTTATATATTATTTGATTTTGATGCAAAAAGTCTGTCATTCATTGTTATATAAAAACATATAAAAGCAAGAAATTCTAATGAAGTTAAAATTAATTTAAATTGCACACAACTGAAATGTCATGTATTTAATGTGTTTATTGTGAATATGAATCACTCAGACACCAGAAGGATGCTCTGTCCAGATGTTTGTGTATTTGTTGGTGTAAGGGTCATTGAAAGAGGAATGTTGAGTTACAATGAATTACCAGTTAAATACTGTTGGATAAATGGAGAAAATATTCTGTTTTTATCATCGTAAATCTGACTTCAGAGGAGTTGGTGCCTCACCAGCATCAACCTCACTGCACGTCACTGAGTAGTTGTGTGTGTCAGAGAGAGGCAGAGAAAAGAGTGAAATAGAGAGAGTGTGTGCCTGTGTGTGTGTGTGTGTATGAGATGAGAGAGAGGTGCCTGTGTGTGGAGGGGGTCTCTGACCTCCAGGGTAGTCTCTGTGTTAACTCTGGCTAAGCTGCATTGATGTGTGTATTGAGGGTGGACACTTTCCTTGAAATAAACACAAGTACAATACTTGCTGTTCTGTTGTAGGGAGAGGAGTGTGTTATGGAAAATAATATGGCTTTAATTGTGTGTTTGTGTGTGTACGTCTTGACAGGTCAGTGTGTGGTGTGGCTGTTTGACTCACAGTGAAAAAATTCGGCTCTTGGTGTCAAACTTGTTCGCCACCCCTGGTCTAGATAGTGAATGGGTGTTCCACGCTTAGAGCCAAATCCTCCTTTCTTCAAGCACCAGTTTAATGGTTACTAGCTGCTTGTCCCTCATGTTGTAGTTTTTACAGATGAGGTCAGTTTGCTGGAAAGGAAAGCACATGAATATAGTTATCAGAGTCAGAAAAGGATGAGAGCACAGATCCACAGCAGAGTCTGATGCGTCCACTTCTACATCAAATGGCTTTTCAGGGTCAGCTTGGGTCAGAATTGGTGCAGAAGAGAACTTGTTTTTGAGAGAACTGAATGTTTCAGAGACCAAAATGTCTCCAAGAAAGCTGGTTAAGGGAGAGTGGAGCTCACATGTTTCTGCTTTAAGAGTTCTCCGGCAAAAGCTGCAAAATAAATCAGACATGATGAACGTAGTCGGACTGATTTCTGGAGAAAATCAAGATCAAGGTTTACAAAAACAAAGCGCTACAAAAAGCCATGAAGAACGTTGTTCACCATGACTTAACAGATCGTGGGGGCGTCAGCTAGACAGAACGGCAGAACCAAGCATTTCAAATGTGGAAAGCCGTCATCCACTCATTCTCTTCTCTGATCCTCAGGTGGACATAAGCATTGATCCAGCTTTATGGTTGCAATGCTCATCTTTTCATGTATAAAAGTCCAAATATATGGCAGAACACCGTAGGGAATCGAACCCTAACCTGCTAAAGCAGGCATACCAATATCAGTGTCTTTATGTTCTTGACCAAACATGAAAAGAACCTAGGATAGCCTTGTGCTTCAACCAAGTTTCAGCTAAATGGACTGTCTCCACCCCGTCCACGTCCTCCCCTGAGTCCAGACTGAAATGGTGAAAATTCAACCTGAACTGTTTCAGAAAGCTGCATAGCTCCTAGTCTGAGTTGGTTTCAGCTGTGAAAAGGACCCACTCTCCCAACACCAATCTCTCCAGAACAGTCTAGATGCCATTCTAAGGCTGCTGAAGTCAAACCTCTGTGTCTGGCTGCCCAAAGCAGTTCTGTCCATCAAAGTTATAAACAGATTCAAAGATGTAGCCATGGAGCTCATTTGGTCTGAGCCCAAAAGAAAACATGCTGGAAGTAACAGCCATTACAAACTAGTCCCTCCTCCAGTTCTGGCTCCAGACTGAGGCCCAGGTCAACCTTGTTGGGAGGAATAATTGTATCCTGTAATCAAATGTTTTTTCTTTGAATCGCCCTTAGTCTGGCCCCTCCCCCAGGAGCAGTTTACCATGAAACAGCCCAACAGGGCAACTGCTTCTAGCAACACCACTCCTGGGGTCATTGGGGCACGCAAACCCCTCCACCACGATAAGGTGGCGATTCAGGGAGGGGGATTCATCAGTCACTAGCCAATTACTAACAATTACTGTGGGGAAACCGAAGTCCTCGGAGAAAACCCACAGGACTGCCAGGATTTGTTGGACTTATTTCCCTATAAATTTGGTGACTGATCATTTATTTTATTGGATCAAATTGAATGATTTTCATTTTTATCATTTGTTTATTCTTGTTACGAAGGTCACTAAATATTTACTAATACATTTGTAAAAGTGGGGGGAACCGAAGCGCTCGGAGAAAACCCACGCAGACGTGGTCCTGTCAGCCAACGATGTGAACCAACAGACCAACGTGCTGCCCCTGTTTTTGAAGCTCATTTGGGGATTTTTCCACAGAGTGTAGAGAGACTTTGAGGGAGGAAGACTTTCTTCTTGGGTTTGGAGGTTCAGACCTGGCAGTCAGTGGCCGAATTGTTGAAGGAACTTTGAATTGTTAAATCTGTGGGGGGCCTTTTTCAATGCTGGGGGTGGGGGTCGCACCAGTTTCTTTAAGATGGCGTTCCTGATGCTTGAAAGAAAATCTTCTCAGATGTCTTTTTCTTTTTAGCTGCTGCCTCCATTTGCCAACTCTTTTCAGGGTCCTGACTCTGTTGCTCCATATTTTTCTAATTCTCGAGGCAGCTGGAGAATTTCTTTTTCCAGCTTTTGGCTGGCATGTTTTTTGGGATTGTGGGGGAAACCGAAGCACTCGGAGAAAACCCAAACATTGCAGGCCTAAAGCTTAAATCTGTTTCCATCCAAACAAATGTGTCTTCAATTCAAAATGGATCAACCCTCAAGAGAAATTTTGAATTTGGAGTAGCTCATCGTCCAAGGTTCTTTGGTACTTTTTGTCAATTATTCAGCCCATTGAAAAAATCCTGCTCATTAAAAAGGTCTGTCAAGACAAGTAGTCATCCATTCATCTTGTTCTTGGAGGCATTTCTGGATGGCAGTGTGGATGTTGTTGAGGAACATTTGATTTCCTTGTAACGTTAAAGTTACTCCATCAGGTTTATACATTTGCTCATCCTCAGGTGACAAATCTTGATGCTCTACTACATTGAACCGGTCGGTATACCCCTTCATAATGTCGTTGACTAACGTCCAGCTTTTATCCATCTGTAAAGGATGATCTGACTTCCTGCTTTTCCTTGGAAGGATGAGGGACAAAACTATTCTCATTTGAGGGTATGTTTGTCTCAGAAGCCTCAGGTCTTTTAACATTTGATTTGCAATCTGCATTGGAGGCATTCGTCCCACTTCTTTTCTTCCAGCGTGGATAACCAATATTTCAGGGGGACCATCTTCTTTGGAGATTGTGTGATGAAGGTTATCAACAACGTCCCTCCAGCCCACGTGTCTAATTCCAATCCACCTAACATTAGCGTCAAGATCCAAGTTTTGTCCAAAAAGATGTTTAGCTGCAAGCTGTGCCCGTGAAATATGACTTGACCCAACGATCCAGACATCAGGCGGTCTGGTGACTTTGGCTGTTTCCATTGGTGAGCTGTTTGTTGAGAAGCTGTCGTCAGGGGAGCTTGATGTGTCCTCTTCCCTCTTCTCAGGCTGGATTTCTATCTCAAATGGTGGTAGACCAGCAAAAAGGCTTTTAAAATCTGGTGAGTGCTGCCTACCCTGGCTGTCATTTTCACAGATGACTTTCTGCTTTTTGGTTGGGGACAAATGTGTGCTGACTCTGCTCTGTGATAGCTCCTCTGAACGGACTTTTCTTTTCAGATAAGGCTTTGGGTTGTCCGGCTGGATTTCTGTCTCAAATGGTGGTAGACCAGCAAAAAGGCTTTTAAAATCTGGAGAGTGCTGCCTACCCTGGCTGTCATTTTCACATATGACTTTCTGCTTTTTGGTTGGGGACAAATGTGTGCTGACTCGGTTCTGTGAGAGCTCCTCTGAACAGACTTTTCTTTTCAGATTAGGCTTTGGGTTGTCAGGCTGGATGGGGCCAGATGTAGAAGGGACACGGAGACATGACTGAGGCTGGTGAGTTTGGCCTCTTGACAATGTCTGGTGGAGAGTTTGCTCAATGGTATCACGGATGGAGCTTACAAACACTTCAAATCCTTTTGAGGTGAAGTGGATTCCACCTGGTTTGAACAGATGACTTTCAACTAGTGTCAGTTTTGGATGCTCCATCACAGCACCATTGAATAATCCGGCGCTGGATTGAATCCTTTTGTTGAGCGTCATCCTGTCCTCATTGATTTTTCTGGGATCAAATGGCCCCCATGCTAACCTTGGAGTTATGCAGGAATAAGCTATTTTCATTTGGGGAAAAGCTTGATGGAGGTGTGTCAAGTCCTTGACCATTTTACTGACAAGATCTGACACATTTGTGTTTCCCAGGTCGTTGCTGCCAGCGTGGAGAACCAAAAGGTCTGGGGAACTCCTTTGTTGGGACAACTGGCTATAGAAATGCTGAAGAACATCCCTCCAGCGCATGTTGACTTTTCCCATCCAATGAATTTTTGCATGGACACCAAAGTTTTCTCCATAGCAGCGATGAGCTGTATATTCTGCCCCAGTGATGTAGTAACCCGACCCAATGATCCAGACCAGTGGGCACTTTTCTGTCCTCTGACAGCAGCTGTCTTTGGGTGCCGTCTAATGATTGCTTTTTATGCAACATTTCCCGAAGGGAAACTTCTTCTGGATTGTCCTGAATTTGATTCATTTTTGTCAAAATAGAATCAAAAGTGGAAATCCTGTGTTTTTAAAATGACAGCGTTTCTTCTCCGTAAAACGTAGTTTCACAAGTGAAGCTCTTCAGCATGAAAGACCAAGTGAACCACTTCACTTTGCAGGATTTGGTTTTAGGTCCTATTTGTGAACACTGGAACAACGACATGTCTATGACATCAACTGATGTCATAAACATCATCGGATGTCATCTATGACATCATCTGATGTCATCTATGACATCATCTGATTTAGCTTGACCTTTGACCTCATTAAAGTGGCTCCACTGTATGGCTTCATGAAAAGGGCTCTAAATAAAAGACTTCAGGTCCCAAAAGAGTTTTTGTGAAGCAAAGTGTTTACCAGAGCAGTAGTAGGGCACGTTGAGGGGGTTTGGGCGGGGCCCAGCAGAGCACTGACGGCAGTGGTGAGGGTCATTCAACGCCAACCGTGCTCCAGGAAAGGACAGCGGAGGAAACACTTTTTTTTTTTTTTTCAAATTTATTTTTTATTGAAAAAGCACAGGATAAATTTTATTGTTTTGCTTTGACGGGTTACAATGTTCATGCTTTCTCAGTTTTTTAATGGAAAAATAAAAAACTAAATAATAATAAATAAAAAAGGAACATGTGAGGAAACAGGGAGTTTCAAAACATATGTGGTATGACATGATTTCAGTGAGATTTCGGATAAAGTCTGATCTTACAGGCTTAACATATTCTGTCCATATAGACCAGGGGTCGGGAACCTTTTTGGCCTAGAGAGCCATAAACGCCACATATTTTTAAATGTAATTTCGAAAGAGCCATACAATAATGTAGCGTCCCTTTCCCACACTGAGGCACGGAGACTTAACCTCTTTTAAGGTTCTTTATTCTGTTTACGGCAGACCGCAGCAAACGCCGTAAAATTAATTCAGCAACTCCTGAATCTGTCCCGCCGAGACGAGAGCGCTTCTCCCAGCTTTATATTCCTCTGCTCCCGCTCCAGCCCTCCCATTTCCCTTATTCGGCCCATAGCTGAACCCCATTGGTCCAAACTACCTAACAACAGGCTGAGCGACAGAACTGAGAGCCAATCAGATCTCTGCTTGATGCGTTTAATGAACTTCAGAACTTTTAACGCTGCCCAACAGTGGACCCAACTCAGTCCGCGACAATATGTTTAAAACTAAATATACAAGCGAAAGTGAGCATTTGATGTAATTTCAACATTTTTAAAGTACATTAAGTCTGTGAATTATTTTTAATAACATGGTTATGCTGCTGCTAATAAATGATGAGTATTTCTCGTGGTGGTTTTGCTGATGGTCTAGTCTGGTTGATACGTGGTGAGTTTCAGCTTCATGCAGGCGTTGAGACTTTAAACGTGATCGTAGGTCTGAATGTTCTGGAGATGTGACAAAGACTCACATGCAGACGTGGAGCCAAACACACACTCGCAGTGAGTGACGGGCAGCGGGTTTTACGTTTTTACAATCCCTGTGCGATTCACCTGCTGCCTGTCTCCACCCCCACCCTCTGCTTTCTTCCTCACATCCCGTGCCTGCACCTGCGCGCTCTTTCTCAGAGACGGGAGCGCGCAGGTTTAGGCACGGCAATTAATAGGTTTCCTGCTGGAATAAACTCTGTGAAATAGTAAATAATAGTAAACTGAGTGCTGGCGCAGATTTTTCTCTCCAAGCACCGCTACTACTGCACGCCCCTCTGGCATCGCATCGCGCACGAGAAGGACTGGTCTAATGAAAAAAAAAAAAAAAATAGTATAAATAAAGATTTGTCTGCGAGCCATACGTGACCATCAAAAGAGCCATATATGGCTCGCGAGCCATAGGTTCCCGACCCCTGATATAGACCAAGTAGCGTAAAAAAACATTCAGCCGTATTTGTAATGAGTGTGAGATTCTTTCCATGATATAAATTCGTTGTACAACATCAATCCAGTCCTCTGTCGTTGGTTGTTCAGGTTTAAGCCACTTTCTGGATATTGCTTTCTTACTGGCTGCCAGCAGAATGTAGAGCAGTTTCTTACTTTTGTTGTCTAGGCCATCAATTTTACTCAAAAACAGACTTTCAAAGGTCAAGGGGAAAACAATAGAAAATACATTTTGCAGATGTTCATGTATGTCAGACCAATACTTTTTGATAACCACACAGTCCCACAATATATGGAAGTGATTGGCTCCATTGTTACCACACCTCCAACATTTACTACTTCTTAGGTATTTTTTCTGAGAGGTTGTAGTAAAAAACCTCATTATGCTTTTCCAACAGAATTCACGCCAAATGTTTGATCCTGTTGTGACCCATTGTTTCCGACATACTTGTTCCCAAACCTCCTCTGTAATAGTGAGCCCTCCTTCTCGCTCCCATCTTTCCTTTACATAGTAGGTGTTCTCCCCCTTGTGCGACAAGATACTTTTGTATAATTTTGAAATGATTTTCGTAGGGCATATTGCTTTTATTAACGTTTTAAAAGTTTTAAGAAACCTCTGGTCATCTGTGGGTATTTTAATTTTTTGATTGAAATAGTGTCTGACCAGTAAATATCTGAAGAAGTCTTCAGAAATTAACCCGTGTTTTTCTTTTAGGGTATAAAATTTTTTAAACGCTCTCTCATGAACAAATGAGTTGT
Organism: Oryzias curvinotus; assembly: GCA_023969325.1. Classification (NCBI taxonomy): domain Eukaryota; kingdom Metazoa; phylum Chordata; class Actinopteri; order Beloniformes; family Adrianichthyidae; genus Oryzias; species Oryzias curvinotus. The sequence continues at coordinate 23,765,557 of CM043706.1, forward strand.
AATCTGTTAACCCTTTGCAATCCATAATTTAAATCTACCATTATATTTGTTGGGGGGGAACTCTGGGTCGTACGCACACCATCTGAGAATTTCCATCAAGTTGCATTTCTTAACTGTGTCATTCCAGGTTTTAATCATCATATTTAGTAAGGGGTCATCCTGTAAAGGAAGTTCCCCCTGTAACTTGATATCAGCCAATAAAGCTTTTAATGGTATTTTTTCAAAGGTTTTTTAGCTCTAGATCTTTCCATCCTGCAGTGTAAACTGGAGAGCACATGCAGATCAGAGGCCTCAGCTGGGCAGCACAGAAGTAGTCTTGCAGACAAGGGAGATTTCTGCCACCTTGATCTGTTTTTAATTGTAAGGTTTTATATTTAATTCTGGGTTTTTTACCTCTCCATATGTATCTTGATAACATCTTATCCCATTCTACAAACTGCTTTTGGGGTAAGGGAAATGGTAAACATTGAAATTAATACAGTAAACCCTTGTTTTTCGCGGGGGTTACATTCCAAAAAGAACCTGTGATAGACAAAATCCGTGAAGTAGAAACCTTTATTTTTTTTAACTATTATTATACAATTATATACTCTATTATAAATTGAAAAGAAAGAACAAACCATTTACAGGCTCAAGCATTTGTTTCACGAATAAAAGTACTTTAGAAACGTTTTTTTTTCAACAAATAACATCGGTACTGTACTGTCAAATAATAATTTTATTCATCAATGTGAGCAGAAGGATTCAAATTGCGGAGATTAGCCCCGCCGACCGCGACCCGAGTCGGGAGAAACGGGAGAAACTTTTAAATGATTATGAAAAAAAAAATACAAAGTACAGTCAGACAAATCGTGACTCAGGTGTATTTCACTGCTCTTTATACTGAGCCGCTGCATCCTGACTCCCCTCTGCAGTGTTTTCTCCCTTTGAAGCCTGCGGTGCAGGTGTGTTTGTTCAGGAGAAGAGCACAGTGATAGGAAGTTGTTGTCGCTCTTTTTTCTTCTTAGCTAAAAGATCCATATATCCATAAAGCCAAATTTGTCGAGTACTTTGTATAAAAACGTCCACCTCACCGAGTCAAATGCCTTCTCGGCATCCAGGCTTATCACTAGTGTCTCCTGTTTTTGTTGAACAACTTGATGAATTATGTTTAGTACTTTCTTGATGCTGTCCTATGTCTGTCTTTGTCTGATGAATCCTGTCTGGTCCTTATGTATCAGCGGAATCACTTTTTAACTTCAAGTTTCTGTCGTTTTTTATTTTGTTGAGTCACAAAGTTAAAACAATCCTGTTCAACATGACTCAGCTGATCCAGAATAAAGATCCGCACCACCTTTAGGTTCCCAACACACTGCATCAGAATACTTTAATATAAAAAAATAGGTTAAATATTTCAATTCATTTAAATAATTCAGCTTAATCAGCCACAATAATGGCATTAACATGTTCAACCCTAAATCAAACAAACATGAGGATGATGTAGGCTACAAAGTAAGCTGTAGTTTAAATATTGGTAAAACAGATTTAGAGTTTTTAATGACCAATTGCTCCTTCAGCTTCAATGCAAATTATTTGTTGTTCTAAATGTAACCACAAGAGGGCGACAGAAACACTGTCAGGACGATCAACATGAAGCAATCACAGATTTTTTGTCTAAATTATCCTATTTTATGGTCAACCACTGATGTAAATGTTGTTTATGGTTGTTATATCGGCAAATATCAAACCACATTCATTCATAGACTTAGCGGTGCAACAAAAATGGCAGCAATATCAGAGCATTGGAGCATTTGAATCTTAACCTTCTTTACATATGACGATTCTAATCGTATTTCGGGCAGATGACTCGTAGCAGGGTTTACAGCTTACCCTAGGGCGGTTCAGTCAATTAATGCACCTGCTCAGTGTCCTATTTAAGCCCAGGTGCGCAGGCGTTCATTCTCTTTCTTACCTTCAGCGCTCATTCTTCGCCGTTCCCCGTGCTCGCGGATCCGGCGGATCTCCTTTTCTTCGACGTCTTGCTGTATTCCCCCCATCCTTTGGATGGATATTCCCCGTTTCTGATGTGGGCTTTCCGTTTTCGCCGCGTCTGCTCCTTTTTGCGGCTCTTGCCGGGCAGCTAGCGGCGTTCTCCAGGCGGCTAACGGCGCCCAGCGCGTTCGTTGCGCCGCGGTCGCGTGCATCTGCAGGGGGTGCGCTTTCCGCGGTATTCAGGTTGTCCGTGGGCCCGGATCTGGAGCTGTCCGGGTCTTTCGTCTGCCGTGGTCGGCCGGTCTTCTAAGGTGAGCGGCGTGCGGTTTCGTTTTTTTTTTTTCCTGGTTTGTTTTTCTGGGCTGAGTCTTGTTTTGTTTACTTCCGTGTATGGTGACGTCGCGCCCCTAAGGACCCTGGGAGTTGTAGTTTTTGTGTCTCGTGATCTGTTCCATGATCACTCTGATTCGTTTTCTGCTGTTATTCTGCGTCTTCCGGTTATTGTTTCAGGAGTTGTGGGGTCTTTTCTGTGGTTGTGAAGGCTGGCGGTCCTCGTCTGGCCTGGTTTCTCCTGTTGGCTGAATTATTTGTGGTTTTTGCACTTTTTTTTTGTTTTGTTGCTGTTTTGTTCTTTAGGTGCTGAAGGTGACTCTTGACTATCTTTGATTAGATACTGGCTTTATTGTTCTGGCAGTTCTTCTGTTTATTTTCTTCGTTGTTGTAGCTGCTGGTAGTCTGAATTTGAATTGGTTTCTTTGGACCTGTCTCTCTGTGGACAAATTCCTTATGCTTGGTCTCTTTTATGCGGCGTCTTTGGCTCGTTTTAATCACTTGTTCGTTGCCCCGCACGTTCTGCATCTGGTTCTGCTTCGTCTGTTTTTTCCCCGCTCTGTGTACCCCAGTGGGTCCTGCCCTGGCTCGGGGACTTGAGTCGGTCGCATTAGTGTGTGTGTCAGTCTCGTCGCTACATTTTTTTCTCGGCTGGACAGTTACTTTGTTGTTCTCTCTCTGGTTTTGGTCTGGAGGTTTGTGGGGGCTATGTGATGGATTCTTCCGGGGCATCGTTTTCAAAGCCACCACTGAGGGTGGCCCCTTCGAAGGTTCAGGTTCACGTGACGTGATCTGGACCCGTTGGCGCCTCACAGTTCATCTTTCTGGGCATCAGTGGCCTAGTTCCTCATGCGCCTTCAGGATTAGTATATATTTTCTTCGGCTGCCCATGCTGTCTCCGCGATTTTCTTCCGAGCACGATATAAGGCTGTGGATGTCTTATCGCTGAGTTTCTCCCTGTTCTGCCTCTATGCCTCTCGGCGTCTCTTGGCATTCAGTTGGCGCTCGACACGTTTGCCGGTTTACTTTTCAGATGCCGTGGCAGTCCTCATACTTTCCAATTTCTTAGCAGAAGCTCTGTAATGTTTATTTGTAGGCGATGGGTCCCCTTCATTTTGCGAGTTATTGATGGTTTCTCGGTGGCCGAATTTCCTCTGTATCCCTGGTCTTTTGGATCTCTGTGGGGGGGGGGGGGGTATTTTCAACTCTGGGTTCCACGTTGTCTATACTGTGTGGTCCTCCCCCCTTCCGGATTTATTTTTCTTCTACGGATCGGATGGTTCATTGCTGCTTGTCTCTCCCCATTATGTCGTCTGTGGCTTTGTGCAGCGTGTTGTTTATTCATTGTTTGGTTTGAATATGATTTGTCACTGATTGGGCCACCTGACATTTGCTGTGGCTCTGGTCCTGTGGTCATCCGTTCATCTTATGTTCTTGTTCTGGGTAGTTCCGTCCTGGGCCCTGTGTTTCCTGTTCTGGATTTCGTGTCTTGCGTTTGTTCCTTCCCTCTCTGTGCTTGACATAGTTATGTTATGATGACTGTCGTGTCTTCAGGCTCCCTCCACTTGTTCTTCTGAGGCTGTGCCTTCTGGTTTGGGGGAAAGGATTTAAGAGTGGTTTGTGTTTGTCCGGCCGCCAGAATCTACAGCTCTGATTTATAAGGTGTCGTCCGGTTATTTCATCCTTGGAGATTATATTAAGGCTGTTTCAATAGTGAATGATAGTATTGTGTCATCGGTTGACTTGGTTAATGTTTAAATACCACCTTGGGCAATTTCTACCCTGACCGTAGGAAATATATCACTTGTGCTCTCAAGCTTAGTTCAAGAGTTAAATCTTGTGTTCACAAGTCAGTCTTCTATCTGCCTTGCTTAAGCAGATGACAGTCTGCTAGATGCTTCCCCATTAGTGGCTTGTTATACTCCGCCTCTAAATGCTTAAGGTTCAGTCTAGAAAAAAAATACTATCAAAACCTACGATCCCTCATGGCTCTCAAGTTCTCTTTTTCAGTATCCAGACGCCCTTGGCTAATTACAATTTCGGTAGCCTGTACTTTGTTGTCCACCAATTTGAGGACCACTAATATCAAGTACAAAGCATCAAATCCAGCCAGGCTGTAATCCTTTGCTACGTGGGATGTTGACCTTCCTCATCTACAAATCTCCTTGGCTACTCTTCCCATCACCTACTCCTCGATGGCCTCCTGAAGGTGCGTCCCTCTGAAACTGTCGAAGGTTACTTTTCTTATCTTTGGAATATATAAAAATTTGGTATTAAGACTTTGTGCAGGTTATATAGTTCACTATCATTTCTCTGTTGGACCTTGTAATTATGATGGTTTCTAGGGTGCGATAAATCCACAATGGGTCTTTACCTTAACTATCTCCTAAATTTCACGTCTCAGATTTGTTCTTTAAAAGCACTGTTATTTCATTTATCTCAAGCATTTTGAAACTGATCGGTATCTGGGAATTTTATATATTCTTGTCAAGACTAATACTGCTTTGTTTTATCTATGCACCACATCCTGAGCCTGCGAACCCCTACGCCCCGATCAGCTTCTCCGGTTCCAGGGAGTGATGTCACCCCTGCATTCCTTGATCTGGTGTTGCAACGATGACTGCTCGACGTACCTATTGCTGCACTGAAAGACGGGGCGGTGGACCTCCTCTGCATTCCAATGACACTTTTGACTGAATTAATCAATCAATGTCAACAGCAGAATGAATGTAAATTCTTTGATTATAGATGCTACAGAAAATTATAGCCAGGTGGAAGCCTCAAAATTTAGGATGTTCTAAGCTGTATCATAGTATGCGCTGGAGCTTGGTTCTTAAGCCAATTTTGTAGTATGCCAATGAAGCATAGTACTTATGGGCGTTGAACTCGTCTTAATATTTGGTTGGGATCTCAATTAAATGATGTTCCTTGAGCGCTTATAATGGTATGCCGAATGGAGAAAATTATGGCTACTATGCTCGTTCGTTGTACTGTCGTTGGGAGCTTCGAAATAATGGATGTACTTAAGCTCGTGTATTTATAGTTGCCACAATGGAAGAAGTTATGGCCATCAAGCTTGTTCTTGGTTTAATAGAAGTTCAAATAATGGCTTCAGCATGTCTAATACGCCATCAAAGCTTTGGATTGGATGTTAAGTTATTGTATCATACGGGTTGTTAGGCGGTACAAATTATAGTTTCACACAGCGTTTTTGGGGAAGTGAGTTACGTTCTAAGATCAGGTATGAGTAATTTTATGTTGGCTCCTCTTTTATTTCTTTCCCTCTCTCTTTCAGATAGTATGTTCCTCTAGTGGTTTCCACGAACGGGAGCGACCCTACGGTCAATGGTGCCGGGTCACACATAGCAAATCCACTAGATAGCATGTTCCCTTCGAGGCGCTGTACTCGAACGGGGGCGGCCCAAACGGTCAATGGTGCCGGGTCACACATAGCAGATCCACTAGATAGCATGTTCCCTTCGTGGCGCTGTACTCGAACGGGGGCGGCCCAAACGGTCAATGGTGCCGGGTCACACATAGCAAATCCACTAGATAGCATGTTCCCTTCGTGGCGCTGTACTCGAACGGGGGCGGCCCAAACGGTCAATGGTGCCGGGTCACACATAGCAGATCCACTAGATAGCATGTTCCCTTCGAGGCGCTGTACTGGAACGGGGGCGGCCCAAACGGTCAATGGTGCCGGGTCACACATAGCAGATCCACTAGATAGCATGTTCCCTTCGTGGCGCTGTACTCGAACGGGGGCGGCCCAAACGGTCAATGGTGCCGGGTCACACATAGCAGATCCACTAGATAGCATGTTCCCTTCGTGGCGCTGTACTCGAATGGGGGCGGCCCAAACGGTCAATGGTGCCGGGTCACACATAGCAGTCATACTGGGAAATGAAATGGAAATGGAATGCTGCCAAAAACACACCTCATTTTATTACACACTGATTATACATACACATTTTTTCTTCTTCTGGATAATTAAGTGTTGGGGGTTTTTGTTACCCGAAAGTTTTATGGAAATCTCTCATGGAATTGAACGGAGCCTTATGCCAAACCAAAAGATGTGAATGCCAACTAAAGTATGTGGAAAATGTCAAATAAATATTTCTTACTGCAAGAGTTGTCTGACTGAAATGACGATTCTAATCGTATTTCGGGCAGATGACTCGTAGCAGTGTTTACAGCTTACCCTAGGGCGGTTCAGTCAATTAATGCACCTGCTCAGCGTCCTATTTAAGCCCAGGTGCGCAGGCGTTCATTCTCTTTCTTACCTTCAGCGCTCATTCTTCGCCCCACCCTCCTCCCCGGCTTCCACCTGTGGGCTCCGTAAAGGGGGGTTTTTGTTACCCGAAAGTTTTATGGAAATCTCTCATGGAATTGAACGGAGCCTTATGCCAAACCAAAAGATGTGAATGCCAACTAAAGTATGTGGAAAATGTCAAATAAATATTTCTTACTGCAAGAGTTGTCTGACTGAAATGTCCATGAGGCCAAAATCCAGAACATGCTATAGGTTCTGCTGAACAGGATCAACATTTATTGAACACTCTAAACCACGGGTCGGCAACCTTTTTTACTCAAAGAGCCATTTGGGACCGCCCCTAATGAAAAGAAAGCACCCGGAGCCACAACCCATTTTGACATCATTATATATATTATGCATGTATATCAAGGGTGCTCATTACGTCGATCACGTCCGACCGGTCGATCTTCAAGGACATGAGTATAGACCGCGGGCCAGAAAAGATAAAAAAGAAAAAAAAAGTACTTCTTAAAAATCCACCAGCCAATCAAAATCCTCACTGAGAAGTACGGGACATGATTGACATGTAGATTGGCCAATCGGACATCCTCTGAAACATGCATCACTGCAAATGCACATTATGTTCTTTAAAGGATGTTACCGCGGCCGCCTGTGGGCAGAGCTACCAGCTGAAGTTATGGTCTGATCGCTGCATGGAGCGATGTGTTTGTCAATTCATGGTAGACACGGAGAATGTGGAGAGATCAGGTTTATTATTTTGAAGAGTTCTACTTGGTAATCATGTTTCCATGTTTGAGTTCATAAAATCATCCCAGAGAAAGTCTCTGGTTCAACTCCCACAGGGAAAGCTGCGTCTAAATCTGACGCCCGTGTTTCCATCTCTCTGACAGAGTTTGAAGCCAAAGCCCCTCCTCCGCCTCTTTACCTGTTCACCTGTTCACATCCTCTGCAGCTGAGAGTTGTTTCCCCTGCGCTCCCCAGTGTGCCCTACACAGAGAGCGCTAAATACGGTCATCATAGGTTGACACGATAGTCGAGGCGCAAAAGGATGAAAGAGCCGGACGCAGGTTATAGCGGGGATAGAGCGGGTTAAGAAAATGAATGGAAGAAGGCGGCCCGCTTAAGAAATATTTTTAAATACTGTACACATTTATTATTAGTCTGAACTATCTACTATTTAGAAAAATCTTTTATTTTGCTAAATCAGTCCAGTACGAATAAAAACATCAACAAAAGCTGTGTTGGGCGGTTTTTGGCTGGGTCTGGCTGTTTTCAGATGACTTTTGGGCTGGAAAACTGTGACTTTATCTGGCAACACTGGCGCAAACTCTCTGTCATCAGAAAGTTGCTCTCGTCAAGTTCCGGCAGAAAACCACTCCGGACAACCGGAGTGTTTATTGAAGCCGCCCCGCGTCTGTCCTCCTGCTATCAGCTCTGCTGTTCTCGCCCGATAAATAGGAGCTCATTAAGGACGCTGTTTTTTTACGTGGCATGCGCTTCGTACAGAGCCAACAGCGCCTTTGAAATGCCATGAAAAATGAACAAACTAAAATAAAATGTAATTATTATAAAATACTCATCATTTTCCAAAGTCACAGGGAGCCACAACAGAAGGATGAAAGAGCCACATGTGGCTCCGGAGCCATGGATTGCTGACCCCTGCTCTTAACTTTAAAACTTTAAAAGCTTTAAAACTGAACTTTTTGAACATATTAAAATGAATGAAAACAAAATATGAATACAGAATAAAGACATTTCAACCTTAAATAACATATAATAATTTGTTCTCCATCAAAATACATTCTGTCAAAATTATACAAAAATAAACATGTTGCAGAAAACTCAATGACTGGAAATAAAAATAAAACATGAGCTTTTCAGCAATAACAAATCAAATCAAATCCATTTTCTTTGCTCTTTCGTTCATTTTTTCAGAGCTGGACTTCTGGGGGGTATTCCAGAAAGCAGGTTCTGCTAGCTCCCACGGTAAGTTTGAGGCTAAGGAAGTGGATAACCTCAGCTTTCAGTTCCAGAAATAGAGGTATGCTTCAGGGTATGTCAAGTTGCCATGGCAACTGATGCTCTGAACATAACCTGGTCTGGAGCAGGTGTAGTTGAAGATTAGTTTGTCTTTTGTTGTTGTTTGTTTTTGTTATTTATTTATTACATGTAGTGTGTGTGGAGAGGGAAAGTGGAAGAGTGTGACAGGGAAGAGAGGTGAGAAAGTGGGGATACATGAATAAGTTTGAATAAGTTATTATTTTAAGCTGTAACAAATATACCAAATCTGCTGGAAAGACAAATATTACATCAAAGGTGAAATTCTGACACAAGGAAGAGCGGAAAATATCTGTCCATCAATTCACTGTGGGTTAGGAGGAGGGATGGAGCAGACAGGGAGCAGTGTGGCAGTGTGGCAGTGTGCACGTGGGGCCAAGGACGAGGCCAGGGCCCCGACAACCCATGAGCCGCCCACCTCCCAACCCCGGCACCCGATCTGAACAACCCAGAGATCACCACGCACCCACAGCTCCACAACCCCCCCACCACCACCACCCATAGCAGCATCGTCCGCCATGGTTGATGTTTACGTTCTCGTTCCCGCCTACCTCAACCTAGAATTATGACTTTTGTAGCGTATCAATGACGTACGGGTCAGATACATGCGGCCTGGCCCTTCAGACGGAGGTCACATTTGAAAAGATCGGATCTGTGTCGTTCAGACATTTTTAGGTTTTTAAGTCATTTTTTGTTGTTTTTGGTACCAAGATGGCACCGTGAACGGACGCCTGTTGCCATAACTCCTGTAATCGTTGTTGTAATCTAGTTTCCTGTCATTTTTCCCTCTTTTGTGCTTTTTTTTTCTCTCGCTTTGATTTTCTCACATCTGAGGGACTACAGCTGCTGGCTCTGTGGCCTTTTTCATGGAGCTCAGCATGAGATTCCAAAGGAAATATGGAGAAGACGTCGGGGTTGCAGAGCCGGGACTCACGTTAAGATGAACAGGAGGAGATTTAAACCTGTCGTGCCTGCAGTCATTATGGGGAATGTGCGCTCACTGGCCAACAAGACCGAGGAGCTAACAACGCTAATGAACGCCCAGACGGAGTATCAGGAATGCAGCCTACTGAGCTTCACCGAGACGTGGCTGCACTCCCACATCCCGGACAGCAGCGTCGCGGTTCCCGGTTTTATGACTGTAAGAGCGGACAGAGATGCAGCCAGCTGCGGTAAGAAGAGGGGAGGCGGGATTGCTCTCTACGTGAGTGAGCGGTGGTGTAACCCCAGACACGTCTAGGTGAAGGAGCGACTCTGCACGCTGCATGTGGAGCTGCTGGCGGTGGGACTCCGGCCTTATTATCTGCTGAGGGAGTTCACTTCGTTGTGTTTATGTTCCTCCATCCGCCGATGCTGAGGCCGCCGCTGACGTCATCACTACCACCGTTTCCCGCTTGCAGACACAGCAGCCTAACTCCTTCTGCATCATCACTGGAGACTTCAACCACATCAACTTGGACAGAACGCTTGGGGACTTCACTCAGTATGTGAACTGTCCCACCCGGGAAAATAAAACACTGGATCTGCTGTATGCAAATGCAAAGAATGCATAGAGAGCCACAGCCCCAACCCCCCCTGGCAGCCCTCGTACCCTGAGGACCTGTGCCCACTAGCTGTCTGCGGTTCTCCAGCATCTCTTCAACCTGAGCCTCAGACTGGAGAGGGTGCCCCTCCTCTGGAAGACCTCCTGCCTTGTCCCTGTACCCAAGAAGACCTCTTCATCTCATCCCAGGGATTTCCGTCCTGTTGCCCTCACTTCTCATGTGATGAAGGTGCTGGAGAGGCTGGTGTTGACTCAAGTGAGACCGTTGGTGAGCTCTTCTCTGGACCCCCTGCAGTTTGCCTACCGCGTCTGGAGGTGGATGATGCTGTCATCCATCTGCTGCAGCGAGCTCACTCATACCTGGATGGTGGTGGAGGCATGGTGAGAATCACCTTCTTTGATTTCTCCAGTGCCTTTAACACCATCCAGCCCTCTTTACTGGGTGATAAGCTGCGGCTGATGGGTGCTGGTGCGTCCACCGTCTCCTGGATAACTGAATACCTGACAGACAGGCCACAGTTTGTCCGACTGGGTGGCGTCCTGTCTGACGTGGTGCTGAGTGGTGTGGGAGCCCCACAGGGCACTGTGCTCTCTCTCTTTCTGTTCACCTTATACACCTCAGATTTTCAGCACAACTCTGAGTCATGTCACCTACAGAAATTGTCTGATGACTCTGTGGTTGTGGGGTGTATAAGCGGTGGACAGGAGGAGGAGTACAGGAGGCTGGTGGACGGATTTGTGGAGTGGGCTGGAGAGAATCACCTGCTGCTCAGCGTGGACAAGACCAGAGAGATGGTGATTGACTTCCGGAGGAAAGGGACTGTCTTACTGCCTCTCTGCATCCTGGGCAAGGATGTGGAAGTGGTGGAGGAGTATAAATACATGACTATCGACAGCAGACTGAGCTGGAGGAGCCACAGTTCTGCTGTGTACAAGAAGGCCTGCAGCAGACTCTACTTCCTAAGGAAGCTGAGGTCTTTCAATGTGTGCAGCAAGATGCTGGAGATCTTCTACCAGTCTGTGGTGGCCAGCACCTTGTTCTCCTCTGTGGTCTGCTGGGGAAGAAGCATTGCAGTCAGTGACGTCAACAGACTGAACAAGCTGATCAGGAAGGCGGGTTCTGTCATTGGCTGCAAACAGGAAACATTTGAAGCAGTGATGGAGAGGAGGACACTGAACAGACTCCTTTCAATCATGGACAGCCCAGAGCATCCTCTCCACCCTGTTCTGGACAAACAGCGGAGCTCCTTCTCTAAGAGGCTCAGGCAGCTCCGCTCCAAAACTGCCCGGTACCAGAAATCCTTCATACCCAACACAATAACCCTGTACAACAACCACAATGCAACAGATAATCTTTGCACATTTTTTTTCTATTTTGCACATTTCTTTTGCATATCTTTTTACCTGCACTGTTTTGTAAATAGCTTTTTAAATTATACCACATTTTCTTTGTTCTTGTTTTTTACTTTTATTTTATATTATTCTTAGTCTTTTTTCCCCTCTGCTGTCAGTTGCTATGGTAGCGAACAAATTTCCCAAGTGTGGGATCAATAAAGTATTTCTGATTCTGATTCTGATAAAAGAGCAGATACAGGTCGCATAGGGGCAAAAAAAAATCGGAATTGGGTCGTTTCAGCCTGCGGTGGGAACGTAGCCTCTGTCAGCCCTCCTCCCCCATCCCCTCTCTGCTTGGTTCCTAATTCGACTCAGCTGTGACCATTCACCTCATCACCTGCCAGCCTTCAAAAGGAGATCCAGAACCAGTATTCATCTCCAGTTGGTTGCCCCTGATGGTGCTTAGTCTGGTCGTCGAGTTATTCTCCTTAATGTGTTTATGCTCTCGCCTAACTTCGTTTTATGCCTTGTCATCAGGACGTCATCAGCCACTGCTGAACCTTCAGTCACTCCACGAGCCATAATCCAGCTTCCTGTTCCACCACAACTCTAAGCCACGCCGGATAATAATAAACTCTATTACTCACCTCACAACTCACCTGTGTTTTCCTTCCGGGTTCCAGCGTCTGGGTCTGTCTCGCCTAGCAAGTCATGACAAACTGTACAGCCACACAGACTATGAATTTCTCCTTTTTTAATTTTTGGATGCTCGTGTGCCTCAGAGGAGCTTCCTGAGTAACCTGGAGCTTGAGGAGCTGTGGACAGCGATGAACTTCCTCTTCTAAGATGAAACAAGCTTATGGCCCGCATCCCGTCTGTTTAGATGTCTTTACCTCCACAATCAGAGCTGAGCAGATATCTACTATAGTTTTTCTGCAGTTATATGTTGTCAGCAACTTTATTAAAGTAGCATTTTAACAAGTTAAAAGTTAATTAATTGCTTTATTTTTTTATACAGATCATAGAAAATTGGTCACCATCCATTATATCAACAATTAAATCATCATAAAAAAATCCAGGATGGCATAAAAAATAACTTTACCATCTGGGAGCAAGTAGGTTCTGGAAGACAGCGTTGGTCTTTGGGTTCAGTGGTTTTTGACTTTGAACGTCTCTCACCACGGATTCTGTGTCCCAGATGTCGCAGCAACGACACAGGAGAGAGGCAGGATGGCTTTTGGTTACAAACGAAGCCAGAGTCCAAGGAATATTGTACAGAGACAGCATCAGATTTCTGGTTCTTGGTTCCAGTTCTGAAGGAAACGGGAAAAGGGAAGCGGTAGAGAAACAAAGAACCTCTGGCGTGCCGGGGGTTTAGGCATTTGCTGTCTTTCAGGGGAGAGAAGTTCTTATGGTCTGTCTAGATAGTGAATGGGTGTTCCACGCTTAGAGCATGAACATGATGAATGTAGTCGGACTGATTTCTGGAGAAAAGCGCTACAAAAAGCCATGAAGAACGTTGTTCACCATGACTTAACAGATTGTGGGGGCGTCAGCTAGACAGAATGGCAGAACCAAGCATTTCAAATGTGGAAAGCCGTCATCCACTCATTCTCTTCTCTGATCCTCAGGTGGACATAAGCATTGATCTAGCTTTATGGTTGCAATGCTCATCTTTTCATGTATAAAAGTCCAAATATATGGCAGAACACCGTAGGGAATCGAACCCTAACCTGCTAAAGCAGGCATACCATTATCAGTGTCTTTATGTTTTTGACCAAACATGAAAAGAACCTAGGATAGCCTTGTGCTTCAACCAAGTTTCAGCTAACTGGACTGTCTCCACCCCGTCCACGTCCTCCCCTGAGTCCAGACTGAAATGGTGAAAATTCAACCTGAACTGTTTCAGAAAGCTGTATAGCTCCTAGTCTGAGTTGGTTTCAGCTGTGAAAAGGACCCACTCTCCCAACACCAATCTCTCCAGAACAGTCTAGATGCCATTCTAAGGCTGCTGAAGTCAAACCTCTGTGTCTGGCTGCCCAAAGCAGTTCTGTCCATCAAAGTTACAAACAGATTCAAAGATGTAGCCATGGAGCTCATTTGGTCTGAGCCCAAAAGAAAACATGCTGGAAGTAACAGCCATTACAAACTAGTCCCTCCTCCAGTTCTGGCTCCAGGCTGAGGCCCAGGTCAACCTTGTTGGGAGGAATAATTGTATCCTGTAATCAAATGTTTTTTCTTTGAATCGCCCTTAGTCTGGCCCCTCCCCCAGGAGCAGTTTACCATGAAACAGCCCAACAGGGCAACTGCTTCTAGCAAACACCACTCCTGGGGTCATTGGGGCACGCAAACCCCTCCACCACGATAAGGTGGCGATTCAGGGAGGGGGATTCATCAGTCACTAGCCAATTACTAACAATTACTGTGGGGAAACCGAAGTCCTCGGAGAAAACCCACAGGACTGCCAGGATTTGTTGGACTTATTTCCCTATAAATTTGGTGACTGATCATTTATTTTATTGGATCAAATTGAATGATTTTCATTTTTATCATTTGTTTATTCTTGTTATAAAGGTCACTAAATATTTACTAATACATTTGTAAAAGTGGGGGGAACCGAAGCGCTCGGAGAAAACCCACGCAGACGTGGTCCTGTCAGCCAACGATGTGAACCAACAGACCAACGTGCTGCCCCTGTTTTTGAAGCTCATTTGGAGATTTTTCCATAGAGTGTAGAGAGACTTTGAGGGAGGAAGACTTTCTTCTTGGGTTTGGAGGTTCAGACCTGGCAGTCATGTGGCTGAATTGTTGAAGGAACTTTGAATTGTTAAATCTGTGGGGGGCCTTTTTTAATGCTGGGGGTGGGGGTTGCACCAGGTTCTTTAAGATGGCGTTCCTGATGCTTGAAAGAAAATCTTCTCAGATTTCTTTTTCTTTTTAGCTGCTGCCTCCATTTGCCAACTCTTTTCAGGGTCCTGACTCTGTTGCTCCATATTTTTCTAATTCTCGAGGCAGCTGGAGAATTTCTTTTTCCAGCTTTTTGCTGGCACGTTTTTTGGGATTGTGGGAGAAACCGAAGCACTCGGAGAAAACCCAAACTTTGCAGGCCTAAAGCTTAAATCTATTTTCATCCAAACAAATTTGTCTTCAATTCAAAATGGATCAACCCTCAAGAGAAAATTTGAATTTGGAGTAGCTCATCATCCACGGTTCTTTGGTTCTTGTTGTCAATTATTCAGCCAATTGAAAAAATCCTGCTCATTAAAACGGTCTGTCAAGACAAGTAGTCATCCATTCATCTTGTTCTTGGAGGCATTTCTGGATGGCAGTGTGGATGTTGTTGAGAAACATTTGATTTCCTTGTAACGTTAAAGTTACTCCATCAGGTTTATACATTTTCTCATCATCAGGTGACAAATCTTGATGCTCCACTACATTGAACCGGTCGGTATACCCCTTCATAATGTCGTTGACTAACGTCCAGCTTTTATCCATCTGTAAAGGATCATCTGACTTCCTGCTTTTCCTTGGAAGGATGAGGGACAAAACTATTCTCATTTGAGGGTATGTTTGTCTCAGAAGCCTCAGGTCTTTTAACATTTGATTTGCGATCTGAATTGGAGACATTCGACCCACTTCTTTTCCTCCAGCGTGGATAACCAATATTTCAGGGGGACCATCTTCTTTGGCGATTGTGTGATGAAGGTTATCAACAACGTCCCTCCAGCCCACGTGTCTAATTCCAATCCACCTTAACATTAGCGTCAAGATCCAAGTTTTGTCCAAAAAGATGTTTAGCTGCAGGCTGTGCCAGTGAAATATGACTTGACCCAACGATCCAGACATCAGGCGGTCTGGTGACTTTGGCTGTTTCCATTGGTGAGCTGTTTGTTGAAAAGCTGAGGTCAGGGGAGCTTGATGTGTCCTCTTCCCTCTTCTCAGGCAGGATTTCTGTCTCAAATGGTGGTAGACCAGCAAAAAGGCTTTTAAAATCTGGAGAATGCTGCCTACCCTGGATGTCATTTTCACAGATGACTTTCTGCTTTTTGGTTGGAGACAAATGTGTGCTGACTCTGCTCTGTGAGAGCTCCTCTGAACGGACTTTTCTTTTCAGATTAGGCTTTGGGTTGTCAGGCTGGATTGGGCCAGATGTAGAAGGGACACGGAGACATGACTGAGGCTGGTGAGTTTGGCCTCTTGACAATATCTGGTGGAGAGTTTGCTCAATGGTTTCACGGATGGAGCTTACAAACACTTCAAATCCTTTTGAGGTGAAGTGGATTCCACCTGGTTTGAACAGATGACTTTCAACTAGTGTCAGTTTTGGATGCTCCATCACAGCACCATTGAATAATCCGGCGCTGGATTGAATCCTTTTGTTGAGCGTCATCCTGTCCTCATTGATTTTTCTGGGATCAAATGGCCCCCATGCTAACCTTGGAGTTATGCAGGAATAAGCTATTTTCATTTGGGGAAAAGCTTGATGGAGGTGTGTCAAGTCCTTGACCATTTTACTGACAAGATCTGACACATTTGTGTTTCCCAGGTCGTTGCTGCCAACGTGGAGAACCAAAAGGTCTGGGGAACTCCTTTGTTGGGACAACTGGCTATAGAAATAGTTAAGAACATCCGTCCAGCGCATGTTGACTTTTCCCATCCAATGAATTTTTGCATGGACACCAAAGTTTTCTCCATAGCATCGATTAGCTGTATATTCTGCCCCAGTGATGTAGTAACCCGATCCAATGATCCAGACCGTGGGCACTTTTCTGTCCTCTGACAGCAGCTGTCTTTGGGTGCCGTCTAATGATTGCTTTTTATGCAACATTTCCCGAAGGGAAACGTCTTCTGGATTGTCCTGAATTTGATTCATTTTTGTCCAAATAGAATCAAAAGTGGAAATCCTGTATTTTTAAAATGACAGTGTTTCTTCTCCGTAAAACGTAGTTTCACAAGTGAAGCTCTTCAGCATGAAAGACCAAGTGATGCACTTCACTTTGCAGGATTTGATTTTAGGTCCTATTTATGAACATTGGACCAATGACATGTCTATGACATCAACTGATGTCATAAACATCATCTGATGTCATCTATGACATCATCTGATGTCATCTATGACATCAGCAATTACATTTTCGTTGATGACATCAGCAATTTTTTCAAGCTCTCTTGTTGTTAAAGGATATTCTTTTTTATTGTACGAATAAATCCTTAACTTTAGCTCCCTCGGGGCCGGCGCCTAGGGGTGAGGGCCTGGGCTTGCTCCGGGGGGGGGGGGGGGGGGGGGCTTTCTGGCTCCTCTCTCTCTGTGTGGGGTGGGTCGTGCTGGGCCTGGGGCGTCGGTGCCTCGGGGGATGGAGCCCCGAGGCTGGGGGACCTGGGCCCTATGCTGGGGGGGGCTGGGTTACGGATGTTTGACCACCGGGAGACAGTCTGCCAGCTGTCCCCAACTCACCCCCTTCCTCATATAATCTCATATTAGGGTGAGGGGGTGGGGGGTTTAGCCTGCGATGCGCTTTGGGGGGGGGCTACTTGGCAGTGGTCTCCCTCCCATGGTTTCCGTATGGAATGGGCCCCCCCTCTCTCGGTTTTATTTGCACCTTAGACATTTAGGGCCCTTGGTAGGGGGGGTGCTTGGACATCACTGCCAGCAAGCAGCAGATGTCCTCCTAGCACCCTACCCGCCAATTTTAACCGCACCTTAGACATTTAGGGACCCTTGGTGGGGAGGGTGAGGGGACATTACTGTGAGTAATCAGGGAATGTCCTCTCTGTGCCCTACCCACCAATTTTAACTACACCCCCCTAGTACACACACCTTTTTACTTCTCATAATATACATTCAAACACAAACACACACACATGCACACATACACCCTTACGAACACAAGCACACACATTATACAAGGAAGGTGGGCCCAAGGTCCATCTGTCCCCTACCCCATCCCTGGTGGGGGGTACTGGGCCCTTGGCAGCAGCAGCCGTGTCCCCTGGGTGCCGGTTTCCTGGGCCCGGCGGGGCTCTCTCCGCGCAGGGAGGGAGTTCATATTACACCTGAGCCGGGGGTGTCCGTTTCCTTGTGGGGTGGGTTCGGGTTTTTGCCCCTGGGCGCCGGGCCCCCGCCCACATTCCAACTGTGGCCGAGCCTGGTCGGGCCATGTTAACAACACCCCTTGTGGGCCCCTCCTTTCTCCGGGGTGCCCCCCTCCTGGGCGGGGCCGGCTGTCCCCTGCCTTGCTCCTTCCTGGACCAACCGTAGTTGAGTGGCTGCCTGGAGCGCAGAGCGGGTCTCACTTGGGGGGTCCTGGCTCGTACCTGGGGTTGGGGCGGGGGGATACCCAGAACTCCTGGGTGGTGACGAGGTGCTCGTCTGGGGCTGTGGGCGCTCTTCTCGGGTGGGGCCCTGCGTTGGGCCCTCCCGGCGCGGCGGGGGGGCTGCTCCCCTGGTTGGGCTGGGGCGGCGCTCTCTTCCCCCCATGCCTCCCTGCTCTCTGGCTCTGGGGGCCTCGTGGTGGTCCTGCTGGCCCTGGCTGGGGTGGCGGATGTGATCGCCACCCCGGTGGTTGTTCTCTGCCTGCTGCCGGGTGGCGTTGGGAGTTCTGGCTGCCGCTGCTGCTGCGGCGGGGGTCTTGGTGTGGGGATGGCTGGTCACCCTCCCTCCTTCTTTTCACATTCCACCATTCATTTAGAAGAACTTAAACACTCACCTGAGCACAGGTGTTAGCTCACCTTTATACTAATAATTTGCAGGATTGAATGAATGAAATATTTCACACTAGTTGGTTTAAAGGCATAAGTATGCGTGGGTGAACAATATCTGTATTGTGTACATGTTTTGTGTACATGTTGACATGTGGACATCTTTACAGTTAACAGGTGTGTTTATAACATCTGAATGTGTGTGTGGACAGGCCCCGCCCTTTGAGATTTGTATTACACTTGAACCTTACCGTAATGATAAACATCCAGTAAAGTTGTTGCTTTAAGCTGCTTCATGGTTCTACCCCCCCCCCCCCTCCTATTATCACCCTCCTCTCCCCCCTCCTCTCTAACATCCCTCTCTCTTCTTCCCTCCTTTCCTTTTCCGTCCGGTCCAGCACCAAAGATTTTCAAACATGATGGAATTTAATAAAGTTTGGCCTCAACTACAAAAGGGGTTTATTCAGACATTCCTCTGGTTTGTCTGAAGATTAATAACCCCTGTTGTTAAAGCAAAATATGTCCAACACAAGAGGCCTTCAGCTCTCATCTGTTTGCCCAGCTGTTGGACAGGACAAGTTAAAAAAAAAAAAATTCCTTAACTTTAATATTTTGTGCCTAATTGTGGAAAATTTCCTGTCAACCTGTCAACTCAATTTCCCAGCATTCCTTTCAGTCCTACAGCTGCAGTGCAGTGTCAAACATTCATTTAGACTCTGTGGTGTTGAGCTCAGGAGTTAGCAGCTAATGATGTTTATTCTGTGTTCTTTGTGTGATTCACATCCAATAATTGTGTTGTACTGGTTGAATGACTGTGGGATGTTAATACTAACACTTCCCACCAAGTAGTTCAGTAAGTATGCACGTCGTCACAGCTGCTGTGCTAAAAGGAGCCCAAAATGTGATGTCCATGTATGTGAACGCCAGGTCTAAGAGGCTTACACCTTTCCTACTTCCACAGACCATCAAACAATTACCTACAGACTCTCTAATAGACTAAACAGAATTCATTTAGCTTGACCTTTGACCTCATTAAAGTGGCTCCACTGCATGGCTTCATGAAAAGGGCTCCAAATAAAAGACTTCAGGTCCCAAAAGAGTTTTTGTGAAGCAAAGTGTTTACCAGAGCAGTAGCAGGGCATGTTGAGGGGGTTTGGGCGGGGCCCAGCAGAGCGCTGATGGCAGTGGTGAGGGTCATTCAACGCCACACGCCCTCCAGAAAAGCGGTCTGAAGACGCCACCCCGGTTAAGGACAGCGGAGGAAACCGTTTTTTTCCTTCAAATTTATTTTTTATTGAAAAAGCACAGGATAAATTGTATTGTATTGTTTTGACGGGTTACAATGTTCATGCTTTCTCAGTTTTTTAATGGAAAAATAAAAAACAAAATCATAATAATTAAAAAAGGAACATGTGAGGAAGCAGGGAGTTTCAAAACATAAGTGGTATGACATGATTTCAATGAGATTTCAGATAAAGTCTGATCTTACAGGCTTAACATATTCTGTCCATATAGACCAAGTAGCGTAAAAAACATTCAGCCGTATTTGTAATGAGTGTGAGATTCTTTCCATGATATAAATTCGTTGTACAACATCAATCCAGTCCTTTGTCGTTGGTTGTTCAGGTTTAAGCCACTTTCTGGTTATTGCTTTCTTACTGGCTGCCAGCAGAATGTAGAGCAGTTTCTTACTTTTGTTGTCTAGGCCATCAATTTGACTCAAAAACAGACTTTCAAAGGACAAGGGGAAAACAATAGAAAATACATTTTGCAGATGTTCATGTATGTCAGACCAATACTTTTTGATAACCACACAGTCTCACAATATATAGAAGTGATTGGCTCCATTGTTACCACACCTCCAACATTTACTACTTCTTAGGTATTTTTTCTGAGAGGTTGTAGTAAAAAACCTCATTATGCTTTTCCAACAGAATTCACGCCAAATGTTTGATCCTGTTGTGACCCATTGTTTCCGACATACTTGTTCCCAAACCTCCTCTGTAATAGTGAGCCCTCCTTCTCGCTCCCATCTTTCCTTTACATAGTAGGTGTTCTCCCCCTTGTGCGACAAGATACTATTGTATAATTTTGAAATGATTTTCGTAGGGCATATTGCTTTTATTAACGTTTTAAAAGTTTTAAGAAACCTCTGGTCATCTGTGGGTATTTTCATTTTTGGATTGAAATAGTGCCTGACCTGTAAATATCAAATGTTTGAAACGCTCCCTTATGAACAAATGAGTTGTAATCTGTTAACCCTTTGCAATCCATAATTTAAATCTACCATCATATTTGTTGGGGGTGAACTCTGAGTCATACGCACACCATCTGAGAATTTTTGAGTCTTCCATCAAGTTGCATTTCTTAACTGTGTCATTCCAGGTTTTAATTTTAATTTTTTTTTTTAATTTTAATTCCCCCTGTAACTTGATATAAGCCAATAAAGCTTTTAATGGTATTTTTTCAAAGGTTTTCAGCTCTAGATCTTTCCATCCTGCAGTGTAAACTGGAGAGCACATGCAGATCAGAGGCCTCAGCAACTAGGGGGAGTCTGGGTCCCTCTGTGCCGGGTTGTGGGTCAGGAAGGGCATCCAGTGTAAAAATAAATGTCTGCAAAACCGCCTGTGGATCCAGTGAAAGCTGATTGTCTGTGGCGACCCCTGAAGAAAAATGTGTAGAAAGGTGTACAACATCCCAGAATGATGTTGAACCTGAATACTTACAATACACGAAAATTAGACTGGATTAAATTAAGCAAAGTGACTGCCATAGGAGATAGCTATAGAATTATCGTATTTTACTTTAAAAGGATTATCCGGTCTTTCCCGACTACAACAAAAAAGAAACCAAAAAAAAAACCTCACGTGTTGAAGTGTTGGTGGTTAGTTAGTTCAATGCAGACCTAGTCTGACCTGTTCTGTGCATGCTTTTCTATGTGAACTGTTGACACTAAAAATCCAATTCAAGGTTGAAGAATTCAAACATTCTGTATCACACCACAGGGTGAAACAAAATGCGTGACTCTACCAGAAAATACAAATTTGATTTAAAAAAAATTGAGCTGAATTTAGCTGTAATGGAGTATTGCACCATACAACAATATTAATATATGAGGGTCCATGACAGCAGGGTTTCAGGAAAAAAAAGGGGGAGTGGATCCTCCAGACTTCAGCCGCCTTCAGCTTTCAGGAAGAAGCTGTTCCTCAATCTTTTGGTCCTCTATATGCTCCATAGCCTCTTGCTTGAGGGGTATAAGCAGGTATACAATGCATATATTCACAAATAATAGTATTCTCTAGGTACCCCGCAGGTTAAGAGACTGCATTTGATGGATGAGCAGCCCATATTTTTGAGACTGGGGTAAATAGGAATTAAACATTTTAAACATTACATTAAACATTGTAACAATTGCGTCTATGCCAGCCACCTTTCCAAATGGCCACCATTTTTTATTTTTCTTGTGGCTATAATGCTTCTCTGAAAGAGGGGATTTAGCAAATTCTTTCCAATATTTATTGCTACAACAAACAGACACATTCTAATGTGACTTCGGGTTTTAAATACAGAATCGGGAAAAAGTTCCATTGAGAAACCATCAAACACTCATTTTTATTAAATGCTATTTGATTCTCAGTTAATTATTATTATCATTGTTGCTTAAGTGCAGGCAATCTCAATACAATATGTTAGACATTTAAATCAGGCATTTGTTTCACGAAACACAGCGTCTGATGGAGGATGATCTTCGTCATGACATCATCAGGATTGGATTATATTATTAGGTTGTATTATCTGGAACATCAGCGATGTTCTCTTTGAGCATAAATCTCTATTCCTAGATTTTTTGCTTTCAACATAATATTATGTTAGGTAATCAACTCTTCAACACAAAAGCACATTTACTTAATTCCTTAAAATCCCAATTTCTCCTGGAGAATAAACTAATATTTTGGTGCAAACTCTTCTGGAATATTTATGTCATTTCATTAAAGACCTAGACTTCTTTCAATTTTAATCTCTCTCTATAACTGTCCACTGTTGGAAAAATCTGTTTAGCATCCTGTTCAAGGAGAAATAGGGGAGACATTACAGCAATCTTTCAGGAATTTATTGTAACCTTGTTATTCATTATTGGAAACAATATGTAGGTGATTTTAACTTATTTCCAATAACATTAAAATTAAAATTCCTATAAATTTTCCATAGATTTGACCATGAAAAGACATCCAATATTAATCTAATGTGTACATTTTACACTTTCATCAGAAACAGTTACTCATTTACTTTGGCTTTGTCCCTTTTTTTCCCTTTGTCCCTCGATTATTTGCTCTGAGACAAATCTTCTGTTATTTCTTCACTTTAAAATGTACTCTCCTTTTCTTGTATTGTTTCTTGTACTGTAACATATATTGTTTGACTTTCACCAACATAAAAATATGCTTTTCACATTAATTAACGTAACCCTTAACCTTGTAAAGTTTTACATTCATAAATGTACATTTTCTTAAAACGAAAAAATCAAAATTTTTTCCCAACATTAAATTATTTAAAATCTTGGATCTGCAAGGTTTTATAATACTTACTTTGCATACTCGTTATATGGTTTTATTTGTTCATTTCTACCCCTGACCCTTTATCTTATTTATATTTCATACTATTGTTAATTTATATGTTTATATTAATGTATACGGATATTTTGTACTGAACCTAATGTTAACAATAAAGTTTTTTGGGGGAAAAAATGATGTAGTAGCATGTTCTCAAAGGATTGAGGAGACCGCCTTAAAAATGACCACCCCCACCTGAATGAGTCCAGTCTGCAAAAGGCTTCTCCTGCATGATCTTTATTACAAAGAAAACAACACCTGACAGACTTGAAAGCTTAAAAAATGTAAAACCACGTACAATTATAAAGAACCTGCTGCTGACCGAAGGGGTAGTAAATATGCGTGATTCAAACATAGTCACAGCTTTAAAATGGCTTGAAGAAAAAAAGAAAACAGGAATTTATTGGCTCAAGTTAAAATTAGCCGACGAATGAAATTAAGATTTAAAAAGTTCATTTTAATAGACGTTCAAATTACAATTCGGTTGAGTCTGAAGAGATGTAAAGATATCAGATCCTGTCGGCAGGGACGCGATGGGAGAGCCAATAATCCTTGCTTTTGTAAAACAGACACCTTTTCTACAGATCTTCTGTTAGTGTTGAGCTGCCCACAGTGTGTACAGTGATGGTCGAAGGAACTCTGATACTTCAGGAACCTACAAAAAAAAAAAATCCTGTCACGTTACGAGCTTCACTTCACATTTGCTGTCGGCCAATAAAGCGCACAGTCTTTGCTTTTTTTTTTTTCTTTGGGTGAGGCATGCAGGCTGAATGCCAACAGGGAGGTGGTTACACCTGTGCAGGTCCTCCAGGTGGGAGCATGTGTGACACCAAATGAAAAACATCCTGCCGCTTCTTTTCAGTTATCTAGTGGATTGGGGGTTTGTTGAGCAGGAATGAACTGGTTTCTGAAGGATTAGATATCAAACGTATCTTCGTTAAAAGCTAGTGAGGGTCCTGATCAGTCCTGTTGCATGGGAGCCTCAGGTGTGTCTCTTCATGTGCAGAGCCAGGTGGTCTGAGCGGGAGAAGGCCCTCTGACACAGCAGACACTCGTAGGGTTTTTGCCCTGTGTGTTTGCGGAAGTGACGCGTCAGTTCATCGGAGCGAGCAAACTTCCAGCTGCAGCCTTCCCAGGAACAGTGGTACGGCTTCTCCCCTGTGGAGCAGAAGATGGAGCGAATGACATCTTGGAGAGGATCTCAGAAATCTTTCTGAAAGCATGCTGGGTTTACCTGTGTGTGTGCGGAGGTGGGCCTTCAGATGGGAGCTCTTGGTGTAGGTTTTGGTGCAGCCTGGGTAATCACAGCTGTGGATGGCAGGCCTCTTTTTCCCTGTGGATCGTCTGCCGCGCTTCCCCTCCATACCCCCGGGGGGCAGTGGAGGTCTGACGAGCAAAGGCTGCTGCTGATGGGGCAAATGAAGAGAGGCCTGGCTGTGGGAGTAGTCGCGGAAAAGGGCGGCGCTGGGATTAAAGTGGGCCGTGTAGCCGTAGTGTCGAAGGTCGGGGTTCATAGCTTGTGGTGGGATGAATCTGTTGTCAGGGATGGTTACCATGGAGACGGGCTGCTGAGAATAGTATGAGTTGAAGTCCCATGATGTGACCTTGCTGAAGCTCTCTCTGCTGGGTCTCTGCAGACCTCCTCCTTGAGGAAAGTCAAATGGATTCACATTGTGCATCACAGGAAATGTGGTCTGTCCTGCTTGGTCCTCATAGCCATGCTGGAACAGCTCTGGAAGGACAGCTGAGGGTCCAGAGGAGCTGAGGAGCTCAGCTCTGAGACCCTCGCTGTTCACCTGCAAGCTCTCCACCTCAGCTTGCTCCTTAAACGGGCTCACCTCTGCAAAGGCCATGTTTGCTTCGGCCTGTGTGAGCTGCAGAGAGTTCAGAGGGGGGTTGAGCTCAGGCGAAGAGGTGTTCCATTCAGACAGTAAGAACTCAATGTCCCAGGCTGCTTGGCTATCATCCTCCAGCAGCTCCTCTGTCATTTGCTGGCAGAGCTGAGCCTGACCGGAGCTGCCAGCTGAGTGTTTTGCTGAGTCCAGAGTTTGGGAGTCCTCCAACCTCCACACCTGGTTTGAGGGGTCAAGAAAAGAACTTATTTAGAGGAAACCACTGACAACCTGCTGTTCCAAAAAAAAAAAAAAAAGATGTTCACACCCATTCTCATCCATCTCAGAGGCAAACACTTTACAATCAAGTGGGGGTTTTTTTCAGTGAGAACATGTCTTCAACACATAAACGAGTCTGAACAACCTCCAACGTTTTCATTTGTTCCACACATGGAGAGCTTTGTCAGATCTAATGATTTCAGGCACAGATGAGGAACATTGCAGCTTGAATATGAAATACACCCTTATCCAAAACAGTAATAACCTGTAAATTATTCACATTTTGCTTTTTTAGTAAACAGTTGTCATCCATTAAGGATTTCTTTTGTAATCTTTTAAACAGTAAATGCTTCTCCAGAGTGTTTCTTTTTTCTCTCATTCACTTTTGTTCTCTCTCTCTCCCTCTCTCTCTCTCCAACCATGAAAAATGAGTGGATTAAAAACAAATAAACATTTAAAAAAAATTTAGTTGAAATTTTCAAATGCAAAACAGGGAACTTTGCAAAAGAACAGATGTTTGCAACTTAATTTAGAAAGGCAGCAAAGACCTTCAGAAAACCTGGACCGTCCCCTCAGAAAACATGATCAAAGCGTTAGGAGGACTTCAGCACCGTGGTGTGGATCAAATCAATTTAAACTTCAATAATAAATCTGTTGAATGATCAGCAGAATCCAGCAGATGTGTCCAGGTGATCAACTAAAACTCTCATTTTAGTTTAAACCTGCTTTTAAAGTTTTTCCCCATGATTGGCCTGAAACACCCAGAGTGACCGTGATGCTCACCTTCATCTCCTCTCGTGAGTAACTAAGGCTGGAGAAGGAGCTGAAGGACGGGAGCCCAGCCTGGGTCACAGCCATGAAGAACCTCGATGGAGGGGAATCAACAGTCACTTTCTCTCCTGTTTACATCCCCAGCTTGCTGGTAGGACATAAAGCTGCTGAGTCCTGGTCCCACTCTGGTCTGCTTGAAGCTCCAGGCCACAGCGTGCTGCTTCTTACAGCTTGCTGCTATCTCTCCCACCTCTTTTCTTGTCTATCGCTGTCAGCTGTTAGTCTGACTTCAAATCTCTCTTTTTCATGTAGGTTTTGACCGTTAGAAGAAGGAGGAGCATGAGCGTGAATACGTCTGTTGTGTCCTTTTTTTTACTCCTCCAAGGCTGGAGGTTCATACTCTAAACTAAACTGTAATATCTCCACTCTCTGCCTTTCTGTTCAGACAGATTCTGATATTTTATCAGAATCTCACCCTTACCACGAGGAATCACCGTCTGCAAGATCCATACTGCAGACACGCTTTAATGAATAATTCCTTTTTATTGAGAATACTGGGGGGGTAAAAGTGGTATCTCTGCCCCCCAAAAGCTGCTCGTTCACACCTGACTGCTGCAAGGAATGTAATCGTCGTTTGAAAACGCAATTACAGCTGTTTCCTCTTTAAAAACGGAATCTACAAATGCAGCTGTAAATATTACACACCCCTTTTTTTTTAAACAGAGATCATACATTTAAATGACTTTTGCTGTGAACCTGAAGTTTGGTTTTTATCTTTAAGCCACAATTCATGTCTCTTAAAGACAGAGGGAAAAACAGATGAAGTATTTTTCCCAAATTATCTAATAAGGATAAATTCTTCCAGTGTTCATAAACAAGTTAAATAAATTTATTCCAACTTTGAGGTAACAAAAAAAATCCTTAAAATATTTAAATAAAGATTCAGGAAATATGGTATTTAAAAATGGTCTTGATGATCAAACATTTCATTTTGATGAAAAAATGTTGTCAGTTTTTTGCTCAATAAAACTCAAAAGTCTTTTGCAGTTACCGTCTTCTCCACAGATACAAACCTTTTTCAACATTTGATTGTAATTTAAAATAGAGATAATTTTCTTGCTGTTGATTTTTACTTTTTTAATTTTTTTTGAGTCTTGGGGGGGTTGAAGCGAGTCATCCCGCTCACTACACTTCTGGCGAGGACCAAGCATCTTCTGAGAAGACCTGTGTGTTTAGGGTGATTAAAGCCTGCCGGCTGATTATCTGCCCTCACCGCGTAAAGACTGACTGCTGTCTCCTCGCAGATAATGCAGCTTTGACTCCTGCTGATGCTCGACGACCTACTGCCACTGATAAGGACCCCCACCACCACCACTGGAGACCACACAGCCCCCTGGAGCAGGAGGGAAGGAGCGAAATGGCCAGAGCATGTGGCGCTCCTGTGTGATTTCTAAAAACCATATGGACTTCATGCAGCCTGCATCAGAAACAATAACTGCCATGTTCTATGCTTCAGTCTCTGATGAGGCCTAAGATGTTTGGTATTTAGTTTGTCACATTTCTTTCAGCATAATTTATAACATAAATGAAGAAAATGAAACAGGGAGGTGGAAAGGATGGAAGTGACCACGGATTTTATCTTTGTTGAAAATGTTTTAAAACATTTTTAATTTCATGAAAACATTTTAATCATAAAAATATCATTTTCTGTTCTTCTTTGGTGGCATTAATCTGTTTCTGTGCTCTTCATGTTTGGAAAAAACGTTTAAAAGTGATTTGGTTGGTAAATCAGAAATAGAGAAAGTTAATAATTGTATTCTTAAGAAAAGGGTTTGGAAGTAAATCCTTTTATTTTGATTTGTGGTGTTCATGCCAGCACTTTTATTTTTATGTTTAAATGTTTTACAGATGGTAAACCTTCAATGTTTAATACATTCATTTTTAATATTACATTTTATTTTTAATTTATTTTATTATTGTTTTTTTTACATTATATTATATTATTAATGTTTCGTTTTATCTTGTTTTCTTAAGAAAAATATAATTTCAACAGTTTAACAGTTAACAGTTACTTAACAATACAATCTTTTGATACCAACTTTAGGAACAGAAAAACTTCATCACGACCGTCAGCAGGATTTACTCATTGTCCATCTCATAAAAAAGAACAATTATACGTATACATATATATAATTAATCTCATTTCGTTTTTATGCAAATTGAACATTCATAAATCCAAATGTTTAAATCATACCCCTCATTTCCTCTAATTTTGTCAATGAGGTCGAACAATACATAAACACAATGAAACATTCTGAAAATAAGAAAGCGATTAAAGCACTCGATATGTGCATCACTTTTAATGTTTTTGCATAAAATGTAACAATTACCCCTTGGCTTGTTCTTTTCCTATTATTGTATTGAACTGTTTTGTATTGGATCGTTGTGATCAATAAAGTTTGTTTAAAAGAAAAAAAAAGGCCGTCTGCAGTGTTGTTAGGCAGTTGCCATAGCAACATGTTTGCCTTGTTCAGCAGAGGAAGGCAGTTTGATGAAGTTGTACTGTTTGAGGTTCTAAAGAGAAACCGAGTTGGTTTTTATTTATTTAAACCGTCGCATCGTCAGACCTTCATCCCGACCTGATTCCATCTCTTTTTTTGGACTCAGAAGCAGCAGCAGAACCGGGTTAAAGACAAACATCTGAGCAGGTAAAAACAGGTGATAATGGAGCACACAGCTATGCAGCAGTTCTGCCATTCAAAACAAAATTTCTTGTGTCAATTTTTCTCTCATTTCCTGAATTCCTGTTACTTTCATGTCAAAGTATTTGGCTCAGGTGTCAAAATAGAAAACATATATATATATTTTTGTTGTTGTTGTTGCAAGCGCAGACGTGGTGATTTTTCACTGTTTTACATCGAATTCTTGATCGATCGGTGTGTCTGCAGATGGAGACGTTCCCCAGGAGCAGCGGGGGCCTCTGGAACAACCCCCGACCTGTGGGGAGCAGCAAAGACTCCCAGGACTGGATGAGAAGTGAGCAGACGGATCAAAACGCCTGAAAAGCCTGTCTCATGTTCTAATGTGTGAATAATCTAATAATGCTTCAAAATGTTTGTTTTTTGAGTAAAAAAAGATAACTTTTGATTTTTGTTTGCATGTTTTTAAAAATGGTGAATATTATTTTTTTACTGCATATGACAAACATGTCAGTCAAAGATTTGACAAGTGGTTCCACTTAGAAGCAGAGTTTGGACTACAGGCTATTGCTTTGGATACATTCCAGGAAATCCCATTGTTTGATTTTGAAAGATCTGATTTGTATACTCATCGGTGGCACCGGGTTTGCACTGCAGCTGCTATTTTGGCCCATTCTTTCATGCAGATCTTCTGGAGAGCTGTGGTATTTGGGGGTTGTTGCTGGAGACAGACCTTCAACTCCCTCCACAGACGGATTGGATTGAGGTCCAGAGGCTGGCTGGACCACAGCAGAACTCGGACATGCTTTGTACAAAGACACTCCTTCGTCTACCAGTCAATGTGTTTGAGATCTTTGTCATCTTGAAAGATTCAGACATAGTTCATCCTCAAAGCTTTCACTGATGGAAGGTTTTTGTCCAAAATCTCCTCATCCTTTCCTCAATGCAGATCAGTCATCCTGTCCCATTTGCAGAAAAGCAGATCCTAAAGTATGATGCTTCCACTTCCATGTTTTATCCATTTGATGCAACTCAGCAGTGTTCCTTCCTCAAACATGGCGATCTACCTTTTTTCTACTAAAAAGTTCAATTTTGGTTTCATCTGGCTACAATCCTCCTCTGGACCATCCATGGTGGTCTCTGGAGAACTTTAGACAGGTCTAGACATGTGCTGGCTTTAGCAAGGGGACCTCAGGGGTTCTCCAGAGTTTGAAACCTTACCGTTCTCACGATCATTCGTACTCCCCCAGAAGAGATTTTGCATAGAGTCCCAGTGATCTTGTATTTCTAATAATTGTCTCTGTAATCTCTGTTCATCAGGCCGGTTGTTTATTCTATTTTGGTTTCCTTGTTCAAGTGAACAATCTTGTCCCTGGTGTCCTCTTTGGTCTTGGTGCAGAAGTTGCTTCTGACTGTTTGAGGGTGCGGACAGGCGTTTTTTCTACAAATAACCAGTTCTAACAGGTGTTGTTATTATTAATACAGGTTAATGAGTGGAGGAGAAAAGATTCTTAATGACATTATCAGGTCTGGGAGGGACAGAATTCACGCTTGACATCTTTTTTGCCCCTTGTAGGGCCTTTATTGGTGATAATTTATCAAGAACCACAGGGTTTTTGGGGGAAACAGTCATTTTGGGGGAGGTCTAATGCTCTTTTTGTTATAAAAAAAAACATATCTAATGTATCTAAAAGAAGGCTTGCAAAATAATATCTGTGGTTTCAGATTTGTTTTAATTCCCATTGCACAAATGGAGCACAGGTCGTTCTGCGTACTTCCATGAAACAGGCTGGCGTTCTGTAATATTTATCCCTCTACCCCTCTTTGCTTAGTGATGAGGGAGGAGTCAATGCTTACCAGCCTTCTGAACAACCACAACAGAAGCTCAAAAAGTAAGTCTGTTTTGGAAGCAGAGACACAATCACTTAAAAAAAAGGCTTCATCCCTTTTCTCTATATCCACCAAGACATTTTTTTTTGTTCAGAAGGACTTGCAGTTCCTCAGAAGGCTCCCTTTCCTCCGGCTGATCCTGCAGTGAAACGCCGGACTTTCAGGCCTCAGAGACGCACCGCCGAGTCATGTCAGTCTGGAAACAGCTACGAGAGGGAGAAGTTCCGCCCTGGTCCCACACGTACGTCCCTCAAACTGTCAATAGGTCCTTCCACTTTCACATGTCACAGGTCAAATCTTTCAGGTTACTCTCTCTCATAAATGGTTTTATTTTCCCTTTCCACCTCCTGCCCTGCAGCTCATTAACTATTTCCACGTAGCTTCAAAAAATCCAGATTCAATTTGAGAGACTAAATTCACTTCTGCATCATTTCTCCTTTGTTTCTCTTCCAGGGGACATGGAAGCGGAAAAGAGGAGGCTTCAAAACATTTTAGCGGCAGAAAAGGAGCCAACGGCTGCTTCTCCTCCAGAAACTCCTGCGGCTGAAAACCCCGAAGCGCCAGAGGAGCGCTTTGAGGAAGGTGAGGTCTGTCCACAGGAGCCGAGAAAGGCTAAACCAAGAATGCTCCAGAATGGTTCACAATAGAATTAACGGGAACTAAATTCAGTTTTAAATGTGATTCTTCCCTGCAGTGCTGCAAGAAATAGAAGATAGAAGACAATTTCTGGCAGACATGGAAGCTTTGGGTCAAGAGAGGGAGTATATCAGCATCATCAACGCTGAGATCTCACAGGTAAAAAGCCTTTTGACCAAACCTGAATCATTTTTCTGTGGAAAACATCATGAATTTACGCCTGTGATGTGTCATAAATCCAATAAAGAAGCTTCAAGAGCTGAAGATGCTGCAGGAAAAGACCAGAAGCCCCAGTTTTTAAATACAAGCATGAAAGGAGAACAAGACACCTGGACACCTTCAGCTCCTCCAACGGCATCACACAGCGTCCTCGCACGGCCTGCTCCAATAAATGACTGAATGCTGCATCAGGATCAGTTGGTTCTTTATTCATCTTCCAAACAGTATGAAATAATCCTGCTGTCCTTTGAGAACCCCTCAAAACAGACAAGCCTGCAGCAGGATAAACTCCAACATGCACTCACGACGACAAACTATGTTAAATAACAGACATCCAGCCAGCATCACACAGGATTTCTTTCCTTTTTAAGGCAAAAACAGCTCACATATAAATTAAAGATTGCATAAAATCTCCAGTCCTGTCCACACATTTTCTTCATTCATAAATTGCTTGTTTTTTTTTGTTTTTTAAATACAGTTCAATGGGATGGATCTTTAAACTTTCTCCTCCTCTTCCTCGTTTCACAAAACACTGTTGAATCCACACCCTCGTCTTCCTGTCGCGACAAAAAACATGAAACTACGAAGCAGCCATGGCACTAATGCTGGGCTAATACTACGAATACAAGTTGTAATGTCTTTACAGGGTCCCACGCCAGGAGGAGGTTCCTCACCGTAAAACGTTCAGTTAATCCAACATTCACACCAAACAAACTAAACTCAATAAAAAGCAACTGTTTGACACAAAACCGAGCAGAAACAGAAAACCTCAGTCCTGCGCCTTCCTCTGGATTTTATTCATGTGGGAAATGAAGAATGCGTCACCTAAATCAGAGCTCATATAGCACTTGTTGTGAAGCATAAAGGCAGCAGGGGAGTGGACTCCAAGGTGCAAATAATGAAATGTCAGTTAAAGAGAAGTCCTCCTCTGGGCTCCGCATTAGTCTTGATAAAAGTCTAAAATCTGTTTGGTGTTTCTCAGCTTTTTTCCTTCTTGTGGCTCAGCAGCTTAAGCGCTTTGATGGGTTTAAACTTGGCCCCTTTTCTCTTCTGCTGGTCACCGGCGTCCGGGTCCCTGTGGAAGTCTGTGGGCACAAAGACTCGTTTTCACAGCAGCAATGTGTCACTTTCTATGATAATAATTAGAACAAATGAGAGAGAGAAACAGGGATGTCCCGATCAGATTTGTCCCCCCATCTCCACTCCGTTTCAGTCATTTGATTTGGAGTATCTGAAGATACAGAGTCCCGATTAGAAAATAAACAAATACCGTATTTTCCGGACTACAAGTCGCCCTTTTTTTCATAGTTTGGTAAGGGGTGCGACTTTTACTCCGCAGCGACTTATATTAGAAATAAATTGAAATAAATAAATTGTTAACCCTCCTGTTATGTTCATTTGTGAGGAACAGAGATGATGTTCCTGGGTCAATTTGATGTATGAGGTATGTTAAGTGTTAAGAGTTTGTTAAGTGACTCAGAGAATCAGCAAACTTTTTTACAGTAAGATCTTGAAGGTACTAACAACATAATATTCTATTTTCCAATGATTTCATAGATTCATAAATGCAATAAAAATGGGAACTGTTTCTACAAATACAGGATGAAAACAGAGTATTAGTTGGCCAATGATGCTTCATGAAAGGAATAAATAAATAAGTATGAGAAAGAATTACTGTGAAATTATGAGATAAACAGTCTGCTATGATTGTGTCATATGAGGTTGTGCAAATTATTAGTTCAGTCTCAGATTTTGTCAAATAAATTTCCAGTCAAAATGCGACTTATAGTCCAGTGCGACTTATCTGTGTTTTTTTCTACTTTATAATGCATTTTTGGGCTGGAGCGATTTATAGTCTGGAAAATACGGTACACAATAAACAGATCCAGGTTGTCCCCTATTGTTTGATTATTAATCTAATTTGATCATTTAACAGTGGCATTTAAAACTTGTCTTTGAGGAAGTCAAGTACTAACTAGTAAAAATAGAGAAAATGTAAACATAAATTGAAGTGCATATACAATTTTATATACCCTACAGTAGGCCTGCACAATAGATCACAAATCTATCGTTAAAGTGAAACAAGCTGTGCAATTTTATCTCAAGACGGTAAAAAATGCGATAAATGGTTACCTTAAATAAGCTAAAACAATCTTTTGGCAGCTTGAAGAATTGAATGAATCCATTTAGGCATTTGGCCTTCACGTTGTTGACCAATCAGATGGAGTCCTTTTATGTTAGATGTTAGAAGTTATATTGGCTCTTATTTAAATTAAACTGTTGCAGTGAAAAAGAAATTATGTTTTGGGTTATTTTGCTATTTGTTCATGTGCCGCAAGTTATATGGCAATATTGATCACTAACATTGCATATCGCACGTTTTTCTTATATCGTGGCATGTAGGCATGTAGGCAGGCATGTAAACAAATATGTAGATAAAGGTGCAGCCGTGTTATAACATAAGTCCAGTAGTGAGCGTTTTTGAAATTATTCTTACTGTACTTTTCTGTCTTAAAGAACAATTTTATGTTTTTTTTTTTACATCTCTACTGTGCCTGATTTGAGCCTGCTCCTATTCTCATCAATGTGCGATGGGGGCTGTGTTCATTTAGCCAGATCTGTGTGTTGTTTGTTTTTGTGCTTTATAGTAGTTAAGTCTGCTGATACGTTCAGGATATGCAGGTGAGAGAATTCTATAGGAGTTTTTATCAATCATAAGAAACATGAAATATTTGGTGCTGATGAGGTGAAAGTAAACATCAGATCCCTGATTGGGATGCAAAATCCCATTCTGATTAAGTCAAACATGTGATAGGGCCCAATTAGAGCTAACTTGTGCTTATGATTGCTTTTACTTGTTTTAGCCTTTATTGTATTTTACCTATGAAGTTTTCCTTATTTGATTAAAGATGTATTGCCTTTTAATCGTGCTTTGTGAAGCTCTTTGTGGTTTTACCTGTGAGAAGTGCTACATAAATCAACGTATTCTTCATTTCAGACAACGTGATCAGATCAGGACATCCCCAATAGAAACTAAAGTCCATCCAACCTTTTTTCTTCAGCATGGCCTGCATGAGTTTGTCCTCCTCTTCTTCCCTGTCGATGAGGACCAGCAGACAGTTGACAGCAGCACCGTCACAAAGCTACGGGGCGTGTTTGGGGTGTGGGCTTTACCTCTGTCGATCCTGGTCCATGCTGTTGACGATTTGGTTGCGCTGCTCGATGATGGTCACCAGATCTGCCATCAGCTCCTGCTCCCGACTCTTGTCCTCCTCAGTCCAGTCTTTCTCTGACCAGGTGGAAGAAAGATGTGAGAAGTTTCATCTGCTGTCCTGTCAGCTGCACCACAGTTTAAAGATGTTTTTGCAGAAGGTTTTTGATGCTGCAACGGCTTTGATCATGAAAAGGAAAAGAATTACAGCTGTTCTTGTGATTGTGAGCAATGGGGATTCGGTTCAGTGGCGTGTGCGGTATAAAAGGGGAACAGCTGTGTGTAGGTGTAACACATGGCCGTTTCTGGTTTTGCGGTGCGTTTGCTGCTTATGGCATGTGTTTGTTTTCACATTCTCATATGTTGTGTTTAGTGTTCTGCTTGTTTTCCTTATAGCACGTTTGTGGATGTCATCGTACATATTTGTGTGTGTGGCATCTTTTTGGTTGCAGCGCCGCTGCTGTGGTTTGGCCGTAGAAAATAAATAAAAGGACGTGAACCTGTCCACTTGTCTTCGCTGTCGTTTCTGCCGTCGTGGCACGCGCCTGCGGAGGCACTGCTACATGATGTTGTTAATGAGCTCTGCTGCACATTTTACATCAAAGATTCTGTTGTTAGATAGAATTTACTGTTTAATTTGAAGGCAAATGTATGTAAATCAGGATGAAAGTAATAAGAGCTTCAGGATAAAAATCAAGATAAAACGCTGAAACTTCCAATAAAAATTGAAGAGATTTAAAAATTAAAGTGTTGGCGGGAATGATTTATGTTAGCACGAATTGAAATAATAAGAAATCATTTTGTCTTAAAAGATAAAGGGCCGGTTGTGTCTGTAAATCATGACCGTGAATGTAAAAGGGAGCCAAATGACTAAACCTGGTTGGTTGTTTGAGAAATTGCCTTTACTTTCATCAGTTCATTCAATAACTTATCTTTTTTTTTTAATTTCACAGCTTTCCTGTCCTTTGGCAGACTTATAGTTTCTGTGCAGTTCATCCTGACAGGTGAAAGGCGGAAAGCAGAGCAGGATCACACACCTGGTTTGTTGAGGAGACACCTGAGCTCGTACTCCACATCGGCCTGCCGCTCCTCCAGGTTCTGCTGCTTCGCTCTGCGACAAACGAATGGCGCTCTGAAAATCCAGTTCTGTGTAACTGACACTCTTATGCTTTGGTGAAAATCAGCTCATAAGTAATGACTCCAAATCCTGGTCCACGAGATCTACCTGTTTCCCAGTTCTCTCTACACTGCTCTCTGCTGAGGAGCTCACTCTGGTGTCTCCCCATTCTGGTTGACTGAACACACCTGATCCAGGTAATCAGAAGCAAGAAGTGCAGGGAGAACCGGAAAACAAGCAGGGTTGTAGATCTGAAGGATCAGGAAGGGGTAGCCCTGCTCGGAATCCTCTTTATTTTCAGGTAAATTCGCAAAAGCAGGATAAATGATGCTGAAGTGTTGGTCGAGTTGTTGGAAAACGTCTCAGAATGATGACACTAAGACACGCATGGTGAAAGCTGCTATTAAAATGGTCAACCACCCATGGGATCTTTAATACAACTCTCCCATTTTCAAAATGACCAAAATGATTTTTAGAGTAAAACCATTTACACGCTGGAAATTTTCCATTTTGAGGACAAAAAAAGTTATATTTAAGGCATATTAAATTGACTTTAGTGGTCTTCTGAGTTCTTGTTAAGCTATATTACATTTTTTTAATGTGTTTCAAACGTTCAATTGGACAGTTAAGAAACAAAAAACTCTTTCTTACAATTTCTCCATTGCATAAATTGTGTTTCACCTATGGGTGAGTAAGAAGGTTCAGAGTTTATTTCTGCTCTTTTTCTTTGAGAATTTTCGCTCTTTTTATTTATCCTTTATTTAATTATTTTAAAATATAAATTATTACTAATTAAAATACAAAATATGAGTAATTTTTTCATTTAATTTATCCTATAATTTAGCATACTGATGACACTTTGGAGGCGTAACGTCTCAGCTTTGTCTTGGCGTAACAACAAAATTAACTTCAACGCTTCAGTCTTTTTCCAAGTCTGCAAACCTTCAGGGCCAAAACATCCCGTTGGCTTCCAATGTAATCCTATTTCTAATCCCACTGCATTCTGGAATGTTATTATTTCCTTTTAAAGAAAATAAGTGATTTTTTTTTTCATTTCAACTGAACTCTAGCAGGTAAAGTGGAGGAATCCTGGAATCGCTGAACTCCATTAGGATCCTCAGTAAACTCGCTTCTTAACTTTCCTATCTGTTCACACTCTTGCACATTCTTTAAATGTCTTAACTGAAAGTTACTCGCTGAGTTCCTGTACAGAGGTGAGCAGCTGCAGACCTGCTCTTACCCTGGGTCCTTGCTAAAGGTCTAAGGGACGTTGGAGGTCTTTGGAACATCGTGTCTCCCTGCAGCCTCACACACTTACGTGTAGACGAGCTCAGCTTCACGGCGAACCAAAAGGTGTTTGTCGTGAATCAGAGTGAACCAGTCCACCAGCAAGTGCTCCTCATCCTCATCTGTGTGCCACAGCGCAGACACGGTCAGAAAGGTCAAACAGGGAAACACAAATCAACACCGACTCCGGTCCACACGGATGCTGTACCGCTCGGGTTGCTCCTCAGCTTCTTCTCCAGCTCCACTCCACGCTGCTCGAGCTCATCCAGCTGCTTCTCCAGCTGAGCCATCTCTCCGTGGATGTCCTCCACTGGGATGTAATCGTCTGACTGCACCTGCGCGGATGACGGAGCGCGGTCAGCGTGTTTTCAGAACAGAAATAAAAACGTCACGTTAGCGCGCTGTTCGTACTTTGCGTTTGATGAGCGGGAAGCCGTATCCAGGAGCTGGAGGTCTGGCGGGACGAGGTCCCATCGGAGGTCTCGCTGGAGTTTTGGCTGGAGAAGGAGACGCTTTCCTGTTGAAAGGGTTCTCCTTGCATATCTGCTAAAAACAAAAACATGTTAGCACGCTGGCCCTGCAATAGACTGGAGACCTGCTCAGGATGTACTCCGCCTCTGCCCAATAGTAGCTGGAGAGGCTCTAGCCGCCACGTGACCCTGAAGGAATCCGGTGGGTTTGGAAGACGCCGGATGCTAGCATGCTTACAATAGTGCCCTTTTTCTGTAAAACTGAGTTTGAACCTTTTTAGGCGATTGTGCGACCAGCGGGCTGGGGGTCGTGGAGGGTCGTGGGGGTGGAGCTTTAGGTCTCAGGCCGTCAGAGCTGCGATTGGTCTGAGGGGTGTTTGGAGCTGAGCTGGCGTTGGCTGTCACAGCAGTGGAGTGAGGTCTTGCGTTCGCAGTATGATGACTGTCAGCTGGGGAGGAGGAGGAGACGGAGGAGACGGAGGTGTCGCCGGACGAAGCGATGGAGGGCTCCGACACGCTTTTGGTGAAGCTCTGCTCCTGGATGCTGGTGGCACTGCCACCCAGGGGTAGCGGGGAGGAGCCGTGGTCCGAGGTGGAGGACAAGCTCTCCGTGCTGAGAGCTGGAGATGGAGAACAGGAGGAGGCCTGAGAGGGAGGACAGGCTGAAGAGTAGAGTCAAAGAGAAGATGAGGGAAGAAAAAGGCAGGATTAAAATATACAACAATTTAGATTCTGTCTGGGGGAAAAAAACAAAAACAAATAATTTTACTCTAATCTAAAGCAAAATTTGTATCCATGGTTTAGCTATTCTGATTTAACATGAAGTTAATTGCAAAAACCAGAAAACATGCCTGATGTTTCAGAGAACTGAGCTGTCAATGATGGAAAACTGTTTCATGAGTTACTAAATGTATGGGCGAACAGATTAATTTAAATAAATAATGTTTGTCAAACCACTTCTATAACACAGGTGGAATATTGATTAAATAGCTAAACAGGAAAACTTCCTCAAGAGTTTACTGAGGGATGCAGCCACAACAATAAAAAAACAAGATTTTCATTACAAAATGAATCTAAGCATGACCAAAAGTGAGTTATGCTCCTACTGAAAGTGAACTAAAAGAGCTAACAAATAAACCTTCAACACATGTATGAGTACGGACCAATTTATACCCAGAAGTTTATAATTTGTTTGTCAGTTTCATTATTTGTAAACTGCTTATATCTAAAATAAATAAAATAAAAATTAAAAAAAACAGTTGTTTTGATCAAATACCCTCACTACTCACTGATTAGTGCACCATAAAGGGCAAAGGTCATCCTGTGGGGATGTCCGAATCAACAATCCCAAAATCCATGGGGAAATTTCCCAGAGGTCTCTGCAAAAACTGGTGGGCATCAATGCTCACGAGACGTGTGAATATCGACCACAATGCATTGCATTTCAACAATTTGTCATTTGGGGAAAAAAAATGATGTAAATTTCCTTTTTATGATCATGCTAGTTTACATCATCAAAACACAGTGGATTCATAATTAGGTCTTTGTAAAATGTTCAAATTTATTAGGTTGTTATTTTGGAAGATGACTGATGTCATATTTGGAGTTTAAAAAAAAAGTCATGGTTATGTGTCTGAATTGCATTGAAATCCAGGGTACTGGATTGTCCCGCACTATACAACCTCTTAGGTTTTAAGGAGTAGTGAGGGAAGAGCAAGAGTTTTATAATTAGGATCGGTATTTCATTTATTCCAAATTATTCTATTCAGGCCAGATTGTCTTATTTGTTTCTAGTGGTCAACAAATAACATTATAGGGTTTTGGGTTCAATTCCAGTGAGCAAGAAAAGGCCAACAGAGGAAGTGGAAACCCCCTGCAGATGTTTATGTGCATTAAGACGGCCTTTTGATAAAAGCTCAGAAACCTCTCCCCACCATGAAGGTTCTGGGAGAACCAACCTTGGGTTCCAGCAAGCAGCTTTGGAGCACGAGGAGCTGGCCTTTTCTTGCTTTTGGCACTCCCGGGACTGGCAGAAGTGGAGGGGCTGCTCCTTTGGGGGCTGGTGTCTCCCTCTCCCAGGTCAGGCGCTTGGCTGATCCTGTACCATGGGTGGTTTGCAGACACAGAGGGAGGGACCCCTACTCCTTCTTCACCTTCCTCTTCTTTGCCTTCATCGTTGTCGTCCTCCTCCTCGAAGGGGTTGGAGGGGTGAGAAGGTGAGCTGGGTCTGGAGGAGCCCTCCCCTTGGAGAGTAGACAATGGGGGAGGCGGGGGACGGGCTTTCTTCCTCTTTTGCTCTGACTGAACCAGGACAAGCCAAGGTGGGTCTTTAGGTTTATGGGAGCCACTGAACGGTGAGACACACAAACAGTGATGGGGGGGTCACAAAGAGACAAGAGAAGAACAGAAACGTCCAAATGGAGGCGGGGGTTAGGCATAGACAACAAAAGTGTTTCAGAATGTGTGGAGTGAACACAGATGACATGATTGGGTTTCGTGCGATGAGGAAGTCCACAAGGCAGCAGTCTACGTGGCAGAAATGCATCACCTTGCTGGAGACTCCGATCTTTCTCGAGGTTTGGGAGGAGTCGGAGGCTTCTGATGCTCTCCTGCGAGGACAGAAGCATTAGCGTGAACAGCAGCAGCAGCAGCAGCGGCTTTGAATGTGTTCTGAAACGGAAACCTACCCACAGTGTTTGCTCTTTGGGAGAGTCGAGCTCGTGGGGCCGGGCGGGGGGGAGGCACGGCCTCAGAAACCTTT
Organism: Oryzias curvinotus; assembly: GCA_023969325.1. NCBI lineage: Eukaryota > Metazoa > Chordata > Actinopteri > Beloniformes > Adrianichthyidae > Oryzias > Oryzias curvinotus. Next base: position 23,805,551 of record CM043706.1, read on the forward strand.
CGGGGGGCCGGCACTGGTCGGCTGGAACTTTCCAGAGGATTTTCAGGTGTGGAAGGAACGTCCCCGTTCGTCATGCTGTGCACCAGAGTTTGTGGTGCCTCCTCTGTTACACTCTGGCTTTCCTCTTCATCACTCTCATCAAAGGGGTTGGGAGGAGAGGACGATCGAGACTTCTCCTCTGACTCCCTTTGTCTGTCCGCCTCTGTTGGTTTATCTTCAGCATCAGCTTCAGCCAGCGCCGCCCCGACAGAGGCCTGGCTCTGCTCCTCTGAGGGTGGAGTGTTTTCCTGGCCCTCAGTGTTGGGTGGAGTGATGAAGGATGTGCTGCCACCAGTCCTGGCAGACTGAATTTCTTTCTTGCGGACTTCTGAGGCGCCGTTCTGGTTGGCGGGGGTTTGCTTTGGGAGGTGATGGCTGCACACCAAAGCCCCCAGGTCCGTCCCCAACTTGTAGGATCCAGGAAGCAGAGTGCTGTGACACTTTGTGCACCTGAGATGGAAAAAATGCATAAGCAGAATAAAACTTTATTCATAGTAAAAATTGAATTATGTTAGGAATGTCATATTCTTAAAACAGCCTGGACTTCTTAAATTGCACAAAGCATCTAGGCTGAGATTAACCTTTTGAGGATGTAAAGCTTTTATTTTGAAATTCTCTGTGAACTCACAATCCAACATGAAGAATGAGAGGGTTATGGTATGAAGAGGCATTTCCATTCTCAACATCTACATTAGGCGCCGTTCACACCATCCTCTGAAACGTACGTTCAAGCCCCCACTTTCAATAAAAGTCTATGTAAACGTGTGCCAGCAGGGATGCCTGGCATCAGTTTTTTGGCAACAAGTTGGTTTGTGTTTGGTGCAAGCTCTTGTGTTGTGGAGATTCTCTGGATGGACTGCAGGGGCTCATCAGTGAGACGACTCTTGTGTACTGTTTTCTTGGTCTTCATCACCGAGAAGGGTTTCTCACAGAGAAATCTGCAACCAAACATGCACAGAAGGGAGCCACCTGTAGACGAAGCCGGGGCATTTCCGCAGGAATGGAGTGAATAAACTGTGCCGCCCTGCAGTGTCATACTTTGCCTTCAGTCTGCTAAAACACTGCAGCTCAATCGATGCCCAATGCGTTGGGAAGAAAAACTAAATTCTTTTTTTGTTCCTCAAAGCGGCGGGCTTAATTTATCAGCAAAGTGCGTATTTTGACCCACGTTCCGTCTCTATTGACAGCCACATTAGCTCCACAAATTAGACGCATGGGTTTACCGGCCGCGTCAGTAAACACATATTCTGCCTCCCATGAGTTTTTAAAAGGCTCTGTTGTCAGAAACATCATGACGTGGGAAGCGCTGCATCATGGGATCTGAAGTTTAATGTGTTACCAGCACTACATATCACTGGGCCATTAATAACAATGATATAAAATGATCTCATGGGCCAGGTATAATTAAGTGGTTCCGTTTGTCGTCATTTTCAGCTTCTTCCTCATCTTTACCCCATCTTGTCATTGATTTTTTTTTCTCTTTGCATGAGGCTTCTATCAGTAATCTGATCACATCTGTAGGTGTTGGTTTGAATTATTGCTTTAATTGTGATCATGTCTGAACTGTTCACACACAGTACAGTGATTTCACAGTCAACTTACTTCTGATAGGCTCATATGTTCTATTACATTTTTATTTAAAATAATACATTTAATGTACTTCTTTATGTATAGACTGAGTCTGTGAATCAGAAACCGGTTAAAGAAAGGTTTTTGATCCACCTTGGATAAGGCAGTAAAACTTGTATTTCCTGACTGACCTGCTGGAAGAATGAGAAACCAATCCTTCTCACGATCATCCTTTTAACTTGGCCTCATAACTATTGGGTTATTAAATCAATTAAACTGTTTTCAACAAATATTTATAAATATGTAATATAAACTCAGTAGCAATTATACATCTCTGGAGTTGATCTGAGGGTTTTTCCTCAGCAGACCTGCTCCTGTGTGAATAAACAGGCCCAGAAGTTGGTCTGTCCTGCAGAAATTTTGTGTTGAGAAGGAAATATTAGAGCAACAAAATCCCTTTTTCTTTTTTTTGGATTGATATGCTTTCAGACACAAAACCAATTTTTAACCACTTAAAGACAAATTCCCTGCATTGCAGACTCTGCGTCTTCAAACTGCAGTGAACCTGTCAGAGCGCTGCTATTGCTGGTCACATCAGCGTTAGATTCTCGCCGTCACCTCAGAAGCGCCGCTCACCTGAAACAGTTACGGTGGTACAGCTTGCCGTCCACCAGGAACCGCTGCACCAGGTGGACGTGTTTGTGGCAGGCGGAGCAGGTGCTGCTCAGGGTGCTGCGTTTGGCAGCCGGCTCTACGCCCGCCTGGACTGCCTGATGGTGGCCGCCGCGGGTTTGATGTCAGCAACGCAGACAAGGAATAGACATGAGGGGAAGGGGGAAGGAGAAGATGAAGAGGAATGGGGGAGATCATACATGGAGTCAGGATTTGGAGACGTGGAACATTCCCTCTGCTTAGTTCACTAACACCACATGAATCCTCAAAGATCCTCCCCTTCTAAATAAACCCAAACAGGGTTAGCACTAAAGTGTGAGTCAAAAACAAAACCCGCCCGGTTAGTGAGTCTGGTAAATACCTGGTTCAGTCATAACTGACATGGATACGTTTCATTTAAGGGTTTTGTTAACTAAAAAAGATATTAGAAAAGGCAAACTGCAACACTCAGTGCACTGAGGGTCAGAGTGAAATCACTGAGATTTAAAAAAACAAAGAACCTGACTTCTTGTTTTCTTTCACAGCAAAACTCCACCCCCAACCCCACCCTGCCCTACTGCCTAGGTTCAGGAGTGGAGAGCAGATGTGAGGATGAAGAACAGGAGGATGAGGGAGAACAATGAGTTTCCATCTGAGGGAGGGGAGTGTGAGAGAAGAGGGTGATGGGAAGGAAGCCGGTACGGGGTTTGGAGGAAACAGGTTTGAAGGCATGCAAGACAAAAGAGAGACACGATACAGAAGCTATCTTCATAGAATTATTCTACCCATGTCCATGCTGCGCTGCAACCTTCACACAAGGAAGTCCGTGTATAAAAAGACAGAGGCGTCTATTGTTGTACAGTGACACGTGTTTTTGCAGTCCATGCATAATGACAGACATGTGATGCAACTTTAAATACACATGCTCATCCTAAACACAGAGTACTACAAAAAATAAAAGAATAAAAATCTAAAAGAAAATAGAAAATAGAAAAAAAAAAAGAAAATCTAACCCTACAGCCACAGATTGCTGCCATGCAGATGTAGCAGGAAACATGCGCGCTCTACAGTCAACATGAACTCCAGGCTTCCAATTCCAACATCTAACTTACCTCATTCGCTGCCGCTTCGTCTCCAGGGCTGAGAGGCTTCTTCAGGGCCGGCTCGGTCTGTCCGGCAGGAGCCAGCCTCTTCATTGAAGGCGGGTTTGCTGTGGACGCAGAGGCAGAGGCCACAATCATCACTCCCGCAGGATCCACTCCAGGCAACAGCAGAAACAGGAAACACACCTGTAGACCTGTCGTTGAAAAAGTTGTAGTACTGCGACACGTATGTGATGATGCTGAGCCGGTCAGGCACCTTCATGGACACCATGTCTTCTGGGTCCAGCAGGGCAGGGATCCCCAGCTGAGACTCAGCCACTTCAAAAGCCTGTGGTGGGGGGGGGAGATTGATACTGAAGGTTCACAGACAAACAGTGAGCCAACATCAACTGTCATTCAGGATTTATGTTTGTAAGTTAGAGTGAAAAAAACACACAAATTGTAAAAGCAAGAGCACCAGAAGAAGTTACACACATGCATGCATTAAATCCATTGAGGCACATTGACTGATTTCTGTAACTGACCCCGTCTGTCAGTTTACATTTGTTTTGCTCTCTTTGTTTTCTGTGCAGGTGGGCCATGGCTTCTTCTGGAGGGTTATGCCCACTCGCCTGTGATCCTCCATAGAGTGGTGCACAGCCGCCTGCACACCAATTTAATTTAAATGAACCCAATCGGAGTACATCTGTTTCAGTGCTCAGTGTCAGAGGGTCTTTTCATTTCAGTTACTTGTTGCTCTCACTTGCTGCACTGTGGTCAGTGTTTTGCTATCCTGGGTTTTTTTTTATTTTGATTTTTTTTAGATTTTTGTTTGTGTTTTTTACCCACCTAGAGTGGCGCTTTCATTTTTAAAAATAGTACTCCGTCACTGAATCTTACTTGTTCTGTCCTGCATCTGGGTTGTCCTGATACTCTGTTACATCACATTCGACCGAGTCAGGAAAGAGCAACAACACTTGAGGTTTTGTCTCCAGATGAGGAGGAATTGTCCACATGGATCTCTGAGGTGTCTGGAGACTGAGGAACTTCATGGGCATCTTAAAAGACTGGAGCACAGCGCTTCTTCTCGACAAACCAGACTCTGTCCTCCATAACCTTTTGACGGTACTGCTGCGGATTGTTTCTCTCCCCCTTTTGCCTCCAGTTTCAACCCCTGGGACTTTCTTTCTCAGCAGAGTAAATCTGCGTACCCCCTAAAGCAGGGGTCCCCAAATCCAGGCCTGGAGGGCCGGAGTCCTTCATGTTTTCCAACCAACCTGCCATTGAAGCTCCTTATTGGCTAAACACACCTGATCCAGGTAATCAGCAGGAAATAAGAAAGGGTTTCTGGAAGACCAGCAGGACACCGGCCCTCCAGGCCTGGACTTGGGGACCCCTGCCCTAAAGGATGGGCAGGGCTAAGCAGTAGGGTTGGGCTTAGTGGACTGAGGAGCAGACCATTTATTTCGTCGCGTTTACCACCCAGTCCCTCCATGTCTACGACCTGACTACGCAATACTCAACAGCCGCGTCCCCGTTTCTTCAGCTCAAGCAAGGAGAGTTTAGGACCCTGGCAGTAACTGATAAGGCGTTGGTGAATGTTTTCCATCAGGGACTCTTCAGCGTTCCCAAGGATAAACTTGCACTGCGTGAGATCCCAGAAAATCTGGAGGAGCCGATCGACGTGGCCATCCAGAGATAGACTGGAGGATGACAGAGAGGTTGCGAAAGTCGTCAGGCAACTGCATCAGAGACTACCTGGTATGATCCAGGGCACTGGTGAGAGGGCGTCTTGAGAATCGTTTTTCCACTTAAGTCCTCGCCCTCCTGTCTGCCAACCAGACTTTTGCTGAGTCATGCTCAGCAGCAGGGTGAGTTTGAGACTCTTATAGACTATGGATCAGATAGTAACCTCATCTCCCAAGAGGTAGTGAACAGACTTAACATGCCAGACAAACCTCTAACACCTGTGCTCTGGATTAACTCTATAAATGGGTCAAAGTCTCCGCTAAGACAGTATCTGTATTCGGCAACCATACTGAACTTATGTCCTTTTTGGTTGTAGAAACTATGATACTTCCTGTTTTTTGGGGTTTTTTCATGGCTTTGTAAACACTCCCCAAACCTTGACTGGGTTTGAGGAAGAGTGCTCCTGGAGCCCTTTTTTATTTAAACAAACTGTTTAAAGGCCGTGGCTGTGCGTTTCTCCCTGTCTGAGTCTATCTAAGGACCTGTGTAGGGTCCAAGCTAGTCCATGCTGTTCCTGTGCAGAGACTCCCCACAGACAAGGAACTCGCTCATATCATATTCCGCCTCCATACCATAGTGTCTGACTGAGGTCCTCTGTTTGAGGCAGGATTCTGGAGAGAACTCTGCATGCTGTTGGGGGTCGAGGTCAGTTTGAGCTCTGGTTCCACCCACAGGTAGAGCGATGTAATCAGGACCCGGAGGCCACTCCGTCTTTTTGGTCAGTCAGCCCACTGTTACCTTTTCATTCATTAGGTTATCTGATAATTCTCCACCAGCTTTCTGAACGCAAAGTTTCTGCACACACAGCTGTGAACGCTATCACAAAAGTATATATCTACCAACTTCAATGAATACATAGTGATTTTAATAAAAATACTTTGGGAAAAAGACCCTTCGGGACCCCCCACCTCCCCTCTTGTTTATACCAGAAGCTGAAGGATTAAAAAGAAAATTAACTGCAGCAAATTTTCCCTAAAATCTAATTCTGTATTCACATCAAACATTATTCGGGCGTCAAATGTGCGCTGGGTGCCTCTCTTTTGACGCGGTAAAATTTGCGGCCGGACGCTTCTCTTTGACCAAGTTTGAGGGCTTGCTGTCCCGGCATTAGTCCAAGGAACTAAACATAAAAATGAGGATATTGTTGCCTCGATGCAAATAAGAAAAATATAAAGTTCAGGAGAAGAATGATCAGATTCTCCCCCATGTTAGTTTTGGATCCCACCCACTACGTCCGAGTCCCTGATTGGTTGATGCAATACGCCTCCTTTGCCAAAGTTCAGGTATTTCAACTCTCGCTGTGTCACTCAAGACACATTGCTGCCAGACTGATGCACTGTCCCCGACACTCAAAATGCCCATCTGGACCTCTAATTGCACCTGTACATTGACTTAACATTGAAACTGGACGCCCCTGATGCACAAACTGTGTTTGGTGTGAACGCAGCGTAAGAGAAACCAACCAAGAACATTTTGCATTTAAATTGACAACTGTGACTTTACCGCAAAGACCCACTCCAATAAAAATGGTGCTTCTGGTGTTTTTAACACATTCTTATTGCCTTTTTCTCGTGATGGAGGACACATATAAAGAAAACTGTGTTTCTGAGTATTCCTTTATTCGAATCGTTGTGAATCAGGAATTTCATTGTATGAGCTGGAATCTGTATGGCGGGGATAGCTCCTATATTGCTTGCTATTTTTGTTGTATCGGTAAAGTTAGGTAGGGGTTGTGAGGGGCTGTAAGCTCACTGGTATGTCTGTCAACAAAGGGATAGTGGGAAATTGAAGCCAGTTCACTCCGAGGCAACAGTCCTGCCCACAACTCAGAGGCAAATATTCAATGAACTCTTCCCGGTCTGCAGAATCAATGTCCCAGAAAACAACGTTAATTTTTTATTTTGGCTAAAAACAGCGTAACCACAATAAAAAAGACTACTGAGAACGCTTTTACAATAGATCCAAAGATGATCTGAGTGAAACCCAGTCTTTATCATCCTCACCAGGGTTCCTCTCTGGTTATCTCCCTCTGACTGTTTTTGCTCATCAGACTTCAGAGTCCAATTATTAGAATTTAGTAATCACAACATTTATCAAGAAGACAGCATCGTGAAAGGAAAATACTGAGTCAATGATTGGACTTACCAGCCGGTTGTTCTCGTAGACATTCTCTTCAGAAAGCGAGTCAAAATCTCTGAAACCACAAACAACATTTAAATGGTTTTGCCATAAGCCAGTGTTTGCAGGTTGGAATAGCAAATATCACAAAGAATGGATTTTTTTTGCAGGAGTTACGGGAGACTGTGAAGGTGAAAAGTGGAGAGAGGAGGACTGTATTTAGTTTACAGACTGTATACTTATGGAATGATCATCTACTGCTATTATTGGCTGAATGCTACACAGCAAAGATGAGCTCCTGTGCCTCCCGCACACCAGAGAGGATGATTCATGAGCCACGTATTTATGAGGTGTAACGTGGAAAAGAGGAAAACCAGCAGGACCAACCAAGAGGCTGATCGTTACGACGCCAAGCTGTGGAGCTGAACCCCGGCCTGAAAACTTCCTGCAGTAAAACATCTCTGTGGTCGCGTGCGTCAGTGAACACGTGCAGAAATGTGGGCATATTGTGGAAACCGGTGTCTTGAATCAGCTGAGTGTTGGAGCCACAAAGAGCGACCTCTGTTCTCTCAGGCTCCCATGGCCACAAACTCGGAGCAGCAGGCATCGGATCCAGGTCTCGTTTCAAAATGTCCACCGTGCCAACTCCACCTTAAAAGCAGACTCCAACTGCAGCTACTAAAAATACTACCAGTTGGTGGGACTTCAAATCCCCAGGGCCAGCTGACAGCAAAAGGATGATGAGGTGTGTAAAGGGAGAGGCAAACCTAATCCGCTCTGACTCCAACAACAGATTTATTTTGGGAGAAAAGCTGGAGAAAAGTGTGACTCTGCAGTTCACACCAGAAAACACACTTTGAATGCAAGAATAACAGGTAGGATAAATGACTAACGATGACTCGGCATCTGTCCGAGTGAGTCTGATGAGCAACAACAGCTCAGACTAAAGTCCTTAAAAAATAAATGTAGTTCAGATCTGCAGCAATGCTGTGCCTGCTTTGGTTTACCGACATCAAAACAGTAAGTCCACCAAGCAGGCTAAGGGAAAGCTGGTCAAATGAAGCGTTTACTGTGGTAATAGTCTGCTCTGCAGCTCAGCCTGCAGTCCTGCAGCGGCGTGCCTCTGCATCAGAGCCAAATCCAGTCCGACAGGCAGAGATTTCTGCGCATTCTTAGTCGGATCAACTGTCCGTCTCAATCCCCGGCTTTCACCAAACCGAGAGCTAAACACAATCACGAGATGCATAAAACGCCCGACTGTGAATAGGATTTCATCATTCTTGTACTTTAGACTTTACCACTGTGCTCTTTAAGGTAGATATGTTCCACTACATTTAGTCCAGACTACACGTCCACTCCTCAATTCACTCATTGGATCAGGAAAGCCTATGGTCATCCTAGTGATTCTCATAACACAGTTGAATGAAATCCAACATGATTGATGCATGTTTCCTGTACCGACAGAGCAGAATCTGTGCACTGAGACAGGTATGAACACACCACTAATACTCCATTGCAAAGACACATTTTGCTGCTCCACTGCATGTTTAAAGCGATCAGTTTCCCGTGTAAACAGGACTTCCTGTCAATCTGCAAGAAAAACCTCTTAACCTTTTGTTGGACACAAAGTCCTTCCAGTACATTCGAAAAGAAAAACAATATACGATATGAACACAGGCAACTACACATGCATTAAAAAATAGATCAAACCTAAAGAAATGCAAACTATTCTATTCGGCTGCATTATTGCAAACACATCATGCACTGGATTCCTGCACTGGATTCCTGCACTGGATTCCTGCACTGGATTCCTGCACTGCGTGTGATTTCTCTGCATCTTGAAGTGAGCTGAAGGGCCTCAAAATGTTTTTTTCAAGAGGAGAAATGAGCAGCTAAACAACAGGCAATAACAAGAGTATGCAAAAGTTTCGTAATGAAGTGTAGTTTTAGGCCAGCTCACTTTTGCTTTGGTTTTGCATGGTACATGTCTGCAGTTTTGCACAAATGGTTTCGCCTTGTGAGGTGGGACATCCGGGCTCCTGCAGAGCAATCTGAGCTACATGTTTCATAAAAGCCCTAATTTAACGGAGCCGGTTAGGTTGATATTTCAGATAAATTGTGCATTTTGTGGTACAAGCACCAAACGTGGCATGGATGTACCTAAGGATGCTCCTCTTTCAGAAAAGCACGAGAGCCATGAGAAAAAATTCTAAATGCCAGCCATTTGTAAAGACACTACGCAATACTGTTTAATTATGTAGCCACAACGGGGCCCCAAGACTGTGCCAATCCCCAGCCCGGATAAAATACTGGGCCAGGACGGCCTCCTAGGCAAAAATCTCAACCCGTGCAAATTAGTGAAAGCTGATTTATCCCCTGATGGGATATGCCGAAAGGTAAACAACGTATGTTTTAAAATCTTGGACTTTAACTTAATCCAAATACTCAGCTCCACTAATTGGATGGCTGATAAATTAAAGTAGCAGACTGATATAGAAAATAGCTGTAGCTTTGTCCTCTCCACTGAAGTTATTTAGTTAAAAAGTAAATCAGAGGAACTGTTGGTTTTACATCCAGTTACTTTGAGATGTTGTGCAGCAAGACTCCAAACTTGTCTGGTTTCAGTCGCCCTCACGACAAAGTTGGATTTAGTTGATGTGAGTGGAAGGTGAGTGGGTTTTCCCTTTTAAAAGGGGAGCAAACATGATCTTAGTCTGTGGTGGACCATGCAAATGAAGAGGTTTTGCTTTGCTTTGAGCAGGTGGAGGGGAGCCGAGCTGCAAACGCATCCCATGATTGTCAGTTCCAGTTCCTCACACACAACACTGAGCTGCTCAGGCTTTGCTAAAAACACAACCAGAGCAGACGCTTTGTGGAAGGGGGGCAGCCATAACAAACGAGAAGGGACTCGGGTGAGTAATAACAAAAGTTCAAATGAGGTTACACTCAAGTCTGACAACAGTCAGAATCAGAGGCCTGAAGACCAAAACAACAGATGCTAGAAACCAGTGAACAGAGTTGGAGTGGAGGAGCTGCGTCTTTGCTGTTACTTACATGAGGTCTGGTCTGTGCCGGTGAATGATGGCACAGAACGCCAGGCCGTCCCGAAAGGACGCGGACATGTCCCTGACCTCCACGCCGCTGTAGCCCTGACACTGGATCCGACACCACTCCTGAAGAGCCTTCAGCGACCCCATCACGCCTCCTCCAGCTGTGTCCCCGAGGAGATGATGGGGGAGGTCAAGCGCGTCTTCTTTTCTTGTCCCAAAGAACCTGGACGGTACAGGTAAATGCTAGCTGACGCAAATCCGCGCGAGCTTCATGTCCTGCGCGGAATCTGGACTTTCAATGTCTGCGGCTCTCCAAGGTGAAGAAAACAAAGTTGTCCGCGGAGCCGCGTGAGCTTCGCCACCATGGCAGCCGTTCGTGAACTTCGAGTTGACAGATTTTCCTGGTTCAGGCTGCTCGTTTTCTTCAGAGATGCAGATTTCGCACAGAGGTGACAGTTCCCTTCCTAGCGGGTCACAGCACGGTGTGATCGGATCGGCTGTTGTTGTTACAAGACCCGCAGCGGCTAGATTAAACACAAAAGTACCGAACAACTCGACGGCCTCCACTCAGGGGATTAAATCGTTTCCGTTTCCCGGATCGACAGCGCGCGGATACTGCCCTCGAGCTGAAGCATCTGATGAAAAACCCTCGCGACTGCTCCTGTATGTACACAACTGAGCGCGCGCGGGTGCGCTTGCCAAGAGGATGGGAGGCTAACCGTGGCGGACACGAGCTACAGACCCTACTCACGCGAGATGTTGCTTAGCTCTCGCGATATTAGGCCCCAGGAAGATATTCCGACAAAAGGGACTGTAACGAAGTTTGTGTATGGATTGCAGTCTTGTTTTCTTTAGTTAACTGTTTCATTCCACTTCTTTATGTTTTTTATTCTGACACGGTACAGCACTTCAGGTCTGCATGGACAATGTAAGTGCTTTATAAAAATAAATTATAAATAAATAAATAATAATAATAGTAATAATTACAATATTGCAAATATGCGCACAAAAACAGAGTTTAATCATGTGATAGAATAGAATAGAATAGAATGCCTTTATTGTCACTGTGCACATTTGCAATTAGCATTATACACATATACAATGAAATTTAAAAAAAGGAGCCATTAATTAAAAAATATTACATATTATTATTATATAACAATATTAATTAATAATATTAGATATTTGTGTTATTATTTAAAGATTAATCATACACTGTTATCATTATTTTTTTTATTTAACCTTTATTTAACCAGGAAAGTCCCGTTGAAATTAAAAACCTCTTTTCCAAGGGGAGTCCTAGCCAACAGGCAGCACATTTCAATACATAAAATACATTATTAAATTATTGTTATTATAATTTCATTTATTTATCCTTATTTTATTTATTTATTATTTTATCATGATAACAAATGACTATGCAGACGTCCTGATCTGGATTCCTGAGGGACAAACAGCGGATTGGCTTTTTATCGGTGCTATGTTGAACGAATCGGAAGCTCACTTCATGGTGGCAAAGATGGCGGCGGCGCCTTCAGATGAGGCCAGTCTGCAGTCTCACATCAGTAAGTTCTCAAACATTGCAGGAATGGCTGATTACGTTTTCTGTCCCGGTGACACAGCGAAGATATTCGGCTCGATCACCCCAAGGCGCCTGCGCGGTGTCATGCTCACACTGCGGCGTCTGAAGCCAGAAATGTCCTCCGTCAAAAAGTGCAGCTGATTTTGGGACACACGTCACTGAGTGATTTCTCTGCTGTTTCTACGCTTGACTTTCAAGTCAAAGGTGGTCGGAGACCTGCGAGCGTCTCAGTCATTCCAGTCCCGAATGTGAACCGAACCCTCGAGCCTCCGGAGGATCGTCCCCTCCTCAGCCAAACAAACAGACGTGTTTTTATCCGCTGTCACGAAGTGTCAAACTTCACGGAGCCCACGCGACTTGATCAAAGCCCACACTGACTCCCGTGTTTTTCTTCTGCAGATAAAGCCACCAGCCCCCTGAACAAGGAGACTGACTGGAGCAGCATCAAGGCGTTCTGTGATGAGCTCGACCAGAACCAGGATGGGTGAGGTTCTGATGGACCACACAATTTATATCAATGAGAAAAAACTACCTTTACATGGATCTAACTGAAGAAATCCACCTATCCTCCTCCAATCCGATTAACATACGTCCATTTAATTAAAAAAAAAAGTCAAACTCACTCACTCATGCACCATGTGTCTGTCTATCTTGGTCTCTGTCATGTGATCAATCAGATTGTGCAATCTTTTAAGCTGGTCTCAGGAAAATACTGCCTCTGTTTGCCCCCATCAGCCCCCAGCTTGCCTCCAGACTCCTGGCCCACAAGATCCAGTCTCCTCAGGAGTGGGAAGCCATGCAGGCGCTGACTGTAAGAGTTGCCATATGGTGTAGCTGCAGAAGACTTGTCCCATGTTTTATTTACTGCAATTTTTAAAAAGGTAAAACAAAGTGTGTTGATTGCGCAGGCTCTGGAAACGTGCGTGAAGAACTGTGGGAAGAGATTTCACACAGAAGTGGGAAAGTTTCGCTTCCTGAATGAGCTCATCAAGGTGGTCTCACCAAAGGTAGAAGCTGAGCTTTTTTGTCTTTTTGGACGAGTTTAAACTCTTAAAAGTTACTGTGATCACATCTTAAAGAACGACATGAAGGCGTAGATAAAGCACTGCGGTTTTAACCGTCCGTTTGGAGCATTTATCCGGAAAAGAAGCCCCACTGATCATCAGTTAATTCAGATACACAGAGCATTGGCTCAAGTTTTCTCCCGCAGATGCTGGTTTTGATTACCAAAAAAAACTATTTCCTGCTGCCACGTGTGTGTGTGTGTGTGTGTGTGTGTGTGTGTGTGTGTGTGTGTGTGTAGTATCTAGGATGCCGGGCTCCAGAGCCAGTGAAGAAGAAGATCCTGGAAATGATGTACAGCTGGATTGTGAGGCTTCCTGAAGAGACCAAGATAGCCGAAGCTTATCAGATGCTGAAGAAGCAAGGTGAGTGCCTCAGAGATGACCTGGGCACAGGTTTGGGAAAGGGGGCACATGGAAATGACCCAAAACTGATTCAGATCAGAAACGTTAGTGGTTCTCATATCGTAAGGAAAATCTAAACAAACCAGAGGAAACCCTCTTCATGCCTTTAGGTTTTTATTTAAAAAAAGTACAGAGTTTATTTCACATTTAACAATATTTACATGATGTGACATACTACAACCTATTTACAGTTACACTGGCTAAAAAGCAAGATTCGTACGACCATTAGGGTTGGGCGATGTCCCTTAAATTGGCAGTTGACGATGTTTGCAGTCAACCATCAGGATGGGGGGGGGGGAATAATGCTTTGTTATTATATAATTATTATTTGTTATTTTACTTTATTACTTTATTTATTTTATCTCCCAAATAATAACTCATCCGTGATGATCCAGTATAAACTGAGGGAAGTGACTTTAAAAAAGTAAAACAAACAGAATAGAAAAGAAGTGGTCCGCTCCTCCTGCACTTGATTAGTCAGGTGGACCAGTGGAGCAGCGACCGTGTCTCTAGCAGAGCAGACGGACTTACAGCTGTGAGGGGAAGGGCGGGGGGGTGCTTTGTTACGTTGGAGACTTAGGACTGTGATCCGTCCCGCCGCTCTACGTGAGCGAGCTACCGAACGTAGGAGAACCGGGTCTCCCGGTAAAAGTGTGTGTCGGGGCTCGGAGCGCCAGCACACACACAGCAGCTGAGGAGCGCTGTAAGCTTAAAAGCAGAAATGTAGCTCAGTCCTTAAAAAAACGTTCAAACAATCACGTGGAATTGTGTTTCCAGTCGTGTCTCGACAAAATAAAGGCTGATGTTATTCCCACATATTAACGTGCAGCCAGGATGCAGATTGCAGCGCTTCCCGCATGGATACATTTTATGTTCATGCTAATGTTGTTAGCCCGTGTTGTTAGCATACTGCTAATACGGGTTTCTTTCCGGCTCCGTTCAACAGAAAAAGCACTGACCACACGGATTACAATTAAAATGATGAGTGAACAGGCGCTTCATAATAACCGTAACATTAATAAAAGCACGTTTAGAAGATCATCAATGTTTTTCAACCAGTGTGCCGTGGGAGATGGTCAAGTGTGCCGTGGGAAATTGCCCTCATTAACTGATCTAAAAACATTTCTCATCTCCAGGATTTCAGCTCTGTGTTCATCCAAACAAGCCCTGATAAAACACTGAGTAGTTAGGAATATGAAAGATTGTTAAATACTTTTTTCTTTGTGTTTATTTTATTTTATTAAAGACATTTTGATCAGAATGATTGTACCGCGATTTAGCTGCAGCTTCAGCTGTATTTAGGAAAGGTCCCGCCCCTTTAACTGTCTCCACCAATCATTCTTGGGGGGCTCAATCACATGTCATCAGTCTGACCAATCAGAAGTGGTTAAAATCTTAACTTCCTTGTCCTGATTTAGCTCGTAAAGTCGCTCAGTTCTAACAAAAATACCAGCTAAAGCTCGTCTTTAGCGGTGTAGCTTTCCACAGAATCCGGTATCAGACCGTGGAACAAGAGAACAAAACCATGAAGCTCTGAAAAGCGATCTCCGGCCGTTTTATGCACTACATCTCCCATGATGCATTGGGGTAAAGCGACCGCGCACAAGGAGATCTGTTGTTAAACGTCTTATAACCAACAACACACCTCAAACTGTTTTTAAATCTTCTAACTTAACTTTTATTCCATATTTTAGAAAAAAACAGCTGCAGCTTTCAGCTTTTTCTGCCACAATCATCTCAAAAATGCATGTGAGATTGAGGAAGGGCTGTGGATCAATACAGACTATGAGTTTCTACCTTTTTTTGGGGGGGGGGATGCTGGTGTGCCGCGGGATTTTTTTTAAGGTTAAAGTGTGCCGTGGCTCAAAAAAGATTGAAAAACACTGATCTAGTATATTACCGAGCCAACATATGTAGCATAGCTATGTAGCCGCTCGGCGGAACTAATCTTCTCTTCCGGGTTTTAAAACACTACTGCGCATGTGCGAATGATTTATTCCGACCGAAAGTGTGACCCATGGGAACGTTTTTTTTTTTATCTGAAAAAGTTTTTCTGGGCTCATGTACACGGTTGGATTCTAATCCGACCAATGATCCGATCAAGATATTTTGTTCATGTAACCGCGGCTTATGGTGTCGACTCGCAGCGTGGCGGGGGCGTGGCATCACGATGGTGCCTCTCCATCGTGATGTCAGTCACCCATCACGATGGACGATGGTATTGTCCATCGGCACAACCCTAATGACCATGTCAATGTATTCAGACAGAACCATATTATGTCCATTAGAAACATCAATTCTTCCATTCTCACACTCATTCCTTGATCTGGAAAACTCACTGTGGACCCTGATGGTTGCTGCTCAGACCTTCCCTCCCAGTTTTCTCCTTCTATCCTTTGCTTCCTAATGAAGAAATCTGCAATCTTTTGTGACCTTTTCCTTTTTTTTCCCCTCGTATATCTCTCCCTGATTCTACTTGTTGATCCTGAGGAATAAAGCAAACTTTTCAATCGCAAAGTAACCTCTTTGGTTAACAGTATAACTGGAGCAATGTTAGGAAAGGTATATTCTAGTCCCCAAAGTCTTTCAGGTTTGAGATGTGTCCCGCTTTAACGGACCCGTTTCTGATTACATTTAAAATTATTCTCCCCAAGCTGTAGTAACCCATGAAATCAGGTGTGATGAACTACCTAAATACCTGAAAGTGAAAAGGATAGGAGACTTAACAACCAGGACAGGGTCTCTATAGGAGCAGAGTAGTCATCTATGCAAACACACATACTGTAATTTAAGGAGGTATATATTATTGTGGCTGCATTATTCAAGTCCTATGGTTAAAATTTGAACTACCTGTAGAGAGTGCTTCCATAACTTACGTTCAGGCCGGTATGCTAACACTGACGAGAAATTTTTACCTTAAACCAAACCGGCACCTAAAGTTGCTTCATAAGTTCTCAATGCCTGTAGTACTGTTTGTTGGTTCAAATATTTTTTTATAATTTACTTGTTTCATTTTATTTTGATGTCGTTGACTTTAATGAACTTAAAATGTATTGCTCACATTGTGAGTATCGCTCCTTTTGATTTCTACGGTCAACGCGACTTTCCAGCCTAATCGTGTTTGTGGTACTGATGGTGGTGGTAGAGACACGTAGTACGTGAGGGGGCCTGTGCCCTCCGGGGGCTCCCCCCACTGGACACGCACCTGCTTCTGCACATTTTGTGTCAGAGTGTAACACATCACAGGAACAGGTCTTTTCTACATTTGTTCTTCCTTTATATTGATAGTTCTGGTTGTATGTTTGCCTGCAGTATTAGTATTTTAGTATTTTATTAGTATTTTCTTTAGCTCTGTCATTTATCTTTTATTTGTGCTTGTTTTTGTGTATTTTATTATGAGGGGCTTATTTAATTATTTTATTATATGTGTAGGGGTTGGTTTCATTGTACTCTTGTTTCTTTTTAATGGAAAGCACCTTGAGCTGTCTGTTTGACATGAAAGGTGCTTTATAAATACAATTTATTTGAATTTGAATTTATTAGTAGTTATCAGATGCTTTGCTGTGTTATGCCCCATTTAGTGTCTAAGAGTATCTAGAGCAGTGGTCCCCAACCACCGGGCCGCGGGAAATGTTGGCATCGGGACGCACAGAGAGAAAAAATAATTTCCATTTTATTGTTTTGGGGTTTTTTTTTCCGAAAAAAACGTTTTATTTTGAAAAGTGACCGGATTCTCTCTGTTACATCTGTCTCACTTAACGCACGTCAATGTCGCGACACCAAACATCAGGTGATGCACCCCGCTAAAATTAAACCCAAACAACCAAAATGAGCAAAAAACAAACTTCTTTAGAAAGTTGCTTTGACAAGGGGAAAATTATTATTATTATTGTTATTATTATTATGACTAAAGAGAAAATACCCCCCCCGGTCCACGGTAAATGTGTCTTGCGTTGCACCTCATCCCCCCCACCCCCCACCACCACCACCACCACCCCCACCGGTCCGCGGTAAACGTGTCTTGCGTTGTACCGGTCCATGGTGACAAAAAGGTTGGGGACCACTGATCTAGAGGAGCATAACACAAAAGTAAAGTTTTGCCCTGACTTAAAATAAATAACAAAACACCAAACAAACTTGTCTCCATACACCAAGGCCAAAATAACAAACAAAACCCCACCTAACTGAAATCTGAAGTCTTACCTGTAAATGGATGAAAAGGAAAATCAATGACAACACACTGACCTCCCTAGACTAACATAAACAGGAAAAAACATGTGAAAGAAAATGGCAGTTCACCCCTACAGCTTATCTTACACAGAACTACAAACAAAAGACTAGACAGAGTGGGCCTGAACACAAAACCACAAAGCCTACAAAGTGCAACATAAACTAAAGAACAGGTGGAGAAGAGCGCCAAGCTGCAGTGCAGACGGGTTGCAGCAAAGCTCCCTTCTCGCAGGCTGGAGGTCCACATGCTGATTGTAAAGGCTGCTGCCATCAGTTTTGGTCCTGTGGAAGCCACACCTGAAAATAATCAGACAAACAAAGATCCACAAAAACAACAGAGTCCCACTCTGATATAGAAGTAGATACACAACACATAGAACAAAAAGAAAGAACAAAAGCGAATACGGCCACAGCCGAAACATGCTGCTGGATCCCACGTTGTTACTTTCACGTTGGGCTGAGAGGAACCGCTCATGTAGAACCACAGGTCCTCTGGTCAACGATTGTGAAAAAGCTCAGACAGATTCTATGAAAGGGCTTCCCATCCCAGTACTGAGAGGGATGAGTCAGAGATGCTGTGAATAATTGTGGGATGTCTTCAGAGATGACTGTAAGAGAGCTTCATTCCAGTCACATCTGAAACAGGAAACTGAAGATTACCAATGAACATCCAAAATGTGGCATTGAACAGCGAACACAGTTTTCATTGTATTGCACATGTGATGCTGTGGAAGGGTTTTCGGCACAGGGAACTTTTTGAGGTCCGTTGAGTCAGAAAAATGGATGATGCTTATACTTTGAGTAATAAATGTCACAACAGCTATAAGTTGACCAAACATACTTAATAATTGGTTGGCAAACATTTGAAAGGTCATCTGAAAGGTCAAGAAATTTAAGGGTTTCAGAGGTCAGATGTCAGTCCTGGTGAGATGGTTTGGAGTTGGTTCATGTTCTGCTCTGAAACACCTGTTTGGATGATCCGTTTTCCACAGAAGAAAAGGCTGCAGTTAGCTGGAAATCCAAGGAGCTGCTGTCTTCTCAGAGCCATCTTAGGGCGGCAGTGGCTCAGGTGGTAGAGCAGGTTGTCCAATGGTTGGCGGTTCGATCCCCGCTCCCCCACAGCCAGCTGTCATTGTGTCCATGGACAAGACACTTCACCCTCCTTGCTTCCAGTGTGGCTCCACTGGTGTGTGAATGTGTATGAATGATCCCGGTGATGGTCAGAGGGGCCGTAGGCGCAAACTGGCAGCCACGCCTCTGTCAGTCTGCCCCAGAGGCAGCTGTGGCTACATCTGGAGTTCCTATCACCATGTATGAATGAGGAGTGAATGAATAATGGACACACTGTAAGCGCTTTCAGCAACAAGAAAAAGCGCAGATAAAATCAAATCCATTATTATTATTGTTACAGTCCAGGACAAGAGTGTTGTTGATTTTCTTTTGTTTTTGTTTTGTTGGTTTCCATCAGTGCCACAGACTCATCAGAGGCATCTCTGCTTCAATAATTTATCTAAGCCTACTAGAGGTGTAATGATTCATTTTAACAACGATTCAATTCATATCGTAATTTGTGGTCGATGATCCGATTCAGTCGATTTTGGTTCAGTTCACTGACCTAAAATGGATCCAGGACATCTTGATACAAAACTTTAACCAGTTTAACTCATAAATTAATACCTGGTACTACTGAACAATGCAGGTGAAGTTTTCCAGATTCCTTGGATTTCGTGTGATATAATCAAGTGTAAATTAAATATTTGTACAAAAAACCAAGTAAACAAGAATAAATAGGAATTCCATTATCATTTTAGCTTCCTAAAGTTCAGTCCACTGTTGTTTTTCCACATCTAAATAATCCAAATGGATTATTATTAGAACATTCTAGCAAGCACACTATAATCACATGTCTTTAATAAATTCAAAGTGTTTCCACACATTGGACTGGAACGATCATTTGTTGCTCTCATCACATGTGTTGTCTGCTCTGATACACTTGGTTATTTTACCATAGAGTAAAATAAACCTAATGAGTCTCAATCCAAAAGGTATTTTCCAGTATCAATATAATTGATTTATTCTATTTTCAAATGATTTTTTTCAATGGTATAAATCGATTGGATGAACAACTTGCCTCAGACAGATTGATCTGGGTGGATTTTAGGAATATAAATGGATTAAGCCAATTATACATTGTTGCACTTACTATCTACTAACAAGAGAAATGTACAAAGCTGGAGCTGAGCAGATCTCTTATTGCGCATGAGGTCTATTGTTGCTTTTGCTGTTTCCAGGTATTGTTAAGCAAGACCCTGTTCTTCCTGATGACGAGCCCCTCCCACCACCACCACCCAGGACCAAAAGTGCCATCTTTGATGACGAGGAGAAATCCAAGGTAAGGAGGCGCACACATGAGAGAAGGAGCAGCTAGTTTCATGGTGCAGTCAAACAAGTTTTTTTTTATTTTTCTGTTGGAAAAACATATTTGTATCCAGCTAATTCTCCTCACATGTCCCTCATAAGTGTATGAAATGATGGGATGCTGGCACATTGTGGAGGAAACGGTGGTTCATGGAGTTCTCCTCCTCTTTCCTTTCTCCTCTTCCTCATCGTCTTTTGTAGACGCTGTCGAGCTTGTTGAAGAGCACTCATCCGGATGATTTAAGAGCAGCAAACAAGCTCATCAAGGAAATGGTCCAAGAGGTGACAGAGGCTTCCTTTACGAAAAGTGCAGTTTGGAACCAACATACTGAACACAAACAAAAACATGGTTCTAATAGTAATTATGATCTCATCATCTTATGGTCTAATCTCCAAGTAAAAATTCAAATAAATGAAGTTTATTGTCAACATGTTTGGCTGTAATGATTTTTGCAGGTCTAAACTGAACTTCCTGCACATCTTATCATGTTTACCATACGGCGAAATGGTCTGAAGCTGTTGATGTTGCCTTGTTTTTGCCATGGTAACGAGGATCTGGTGTTTCCAGGATGAAAAGCGAGTGGAGAAAGTATCAAAGCGAGTCAACGCCATTCAGGAGGTGAAGGAGAGCGTGAGCCTGCTGAGCCAGCTGCTGGAGGGCTACGGCATGGAGAGCTGCTCCCAGAGCAACCAGGAGCTCATTAAGGTTGGGAGAGCTCAGCACGTTGGAGAAACCATGTTCTGTTATTTTACAGGCTGGTGATTCTGCTGCAAATGCTCCAGAACATGCTGACATGCCCAAATGTTTGGAAAAGCTCACAGCTGTTCTGGTCTTTATTCCCTCCAGAAATGACGTTTTTTTTTTTACCATCCTTTCAACATTAAAGAGAGATTGTTAAAACGAAAAGAAAGAAAAAAAAAGGGGGGGGGTTGCCTTTTATTTCTTTAAACGTTTCCACATGCAGGATCTCTACCATCGATGTGAAAAGATGAGGCCGACGCTGTTCAGACTGGCCAGCGACACGGAGGACAATGATGAAGCTTTAGGTAATTCCGCGCGGATGGGACGGGCCCGAATCCCTCTGGGATGCTGCTAACTGCTCTGTTGCTTACAGCGGACATCCTGCAGGCCAACGACAGCTTGACTCAAGTCATCAATCTGTACAGACAGCTGGTAAATGGCGAGGAGGTCATGAAAGACGGCATCTCCACAATCCCACACCACGGTGAGTCCTTAAGGCTGCCTTCCCAGGTCCCAGAAGTTAGTAGAACTTCGCCTTAATGTTTGATGTCTTTTTTCAGCAGACTCAAAACCAAGCAGCAGTTCAGCACTCTTAGACTTAACAGGACTTAACCTCTCTGGGAAGTCAGAAGCCTCCAATGCAGAGCTCTTCAGCTACAGTAATAATGTAGGCTTGTGTCTGTTAGATGACGAACTCATGTCTTTGGGTAAGAAAACACCTTCAGATGTCCTGCTCCTCAAATCAAGTGGGAGTTGATTCTTCATTCTCTCATTTCTGATCTCTTAGGACTGAATGTAACAGAAAACTGTGACTCAAAAAAAGCTTCTCAGGTGCGTTACATAATTTCTTCATCCTTGCATGCAAAAAGAACCCCTTTGGACCAGCTAAGACTGACATAGACTCTGTTTGACATGTTCAACCTCAGTCGTCAAATGCTGCAGAGCTGTCCTCTCAGAGTGCGCCATCAGCAGTGCTTGTTCCAGCTGCAACTCAGCTGCTGCCGGCTCCATCAGGACGAGGCTCCTCTTCCAAAGCCATGGAGGAGCTGGACCTGCTAGGAAAGACCTTGTTACAGCAATCTCTACCTCCAGAAAGCCAGCAAATCAAATGGTAGTAGAGGAAACGGTTAGCAATGCTGGGATGAGCTCTTTCAGCTTCCACGTCACACAGTTTTGGTTCTTTGTTCAGGGACAAGCTCCAGCCTCAATCTAAAGTCCTTTTAAGAGACCTGGGGACCAAGTCCAGCCTCACCACCAGGCCTGCTGCTCCCACGTCCAGTCCAGCCGTCCACTCAGAGAAGCCTTACACCTCCCTCGTCTCTAACCCTGCAGACGAAGGATCGTCTTCGGCCGCTGACCTTTATGACAACATCTCACTAGCTGATGTTGCTGTGCCTCTGGAGTCCATCCACCCAAGTAAGAACCAAAAGCAAAATGGGCTGCAGGATTTAATCCTCGGTTCAAAGACTTCATTATGGCTGTGACGGAAGATCATTTTCTGTGTGGACTGTTAGGATTAGAGCAAACATGGATGGAACTTTGAGGGATTCTCTAAATATTCTCTCTGAGTTAGATTTCTTTGCTTTTTAACGTTTTTTTTTTATTTTTTTTTTATTTTGGTTTTAATTTTTTTGGGGCTACAAAAGGATTTTATTTTAAATTGGAGATAGCTTGTATTCCTTCTGAAAGTCATGTTTGATTATAAACCATGTGTACAAAAAAGGAGGAAGGACAGCGGGAGAATATTTTTGAAAATTGAAAACTCTGAACAGAGAAGATCTTTTTTTTTAATCTGTATGAACCTGCATGTCTCTTGTGTTTCAGGCAGTCTTTTGCCAGTGACTGTATTTGACAAGAACAGTCTGCGGGTCTTGTTCACCTTTGCACGGGACTGTCCTCCTTTGAGACCTGATGTGCTGGTGGTGATCATCTCCATGCTGTCCTCGGCTCCCGTACCTGTCACCAACATCCGTTTCCAGGCTGCCGTGCCCAAAGTAGGTTCACGTTCCTCTGCTGCGTTTTGAGACTCACCGGTTTGACTGTTCGCTCACTCTGACGTCTCTGTGATCCATGCTGACAAAACTGGCGCTGAACAAATGTGTGCCGTCAGCAGCTGTGGGTTCACTTCCAAACTGCTTTACAACACTAAGCTGCTTCCATCTTGAAGCTGCATGTTTATCTGTTCATGGACTTTGACCTCAGTAATACATGTGTTGTGTCTACTGAACTTTATTTGATGTCTTGAGAAAACTGCAGAATATTATGTATTATTCTGAATATGAATCATGTTTATCCAGAACAGTGGTTCCCAAACTTTTTCTGCAGGGCCCCCCTTTCTGAAAATTACAATATTTTCGAGCCCCCCCACACTGACACAAACATACAATCCTTTGTTTCTAAACTCCACCGCGCCTTATAACATGTGGTTAATGAGAAATCTTTCTCTGAACGGTAGAATTATGTTATCTAAAGCTGAAAGAATCTCTAGATCTGTCTATGTGTCTCTGTCTTTAGAAATGCCAAAGCACATCTGTAACCTATTAAACAAAACATTATTTGATTTTATTTGGAGGAAAAAATTTCATTACTTAAGCAAAATTTGTTTTGTGTAACACCAGAAAACATGGGGGCATGGATGTATTAACCTTTAAAACTTTAAACAAGTCTTTTAAAATAAAGTGGTTAAGTAATTTATTGAAAGGGGACGACAATATCTGGAATGCATTTCCCAAATATATATTTGACACACTGGGAGGCATTAAATTCTTGCTAAAATGTAATTGTAAAATTGAAAAATTACCCACAAAACTTTCAAACTTTTACAAACAAGCCATGCTGGCATGGAAACTCGTTTATAAACATAATTTTTCTCCAACAACTTGTTTTATTTGGAATAACAGTAATGTACAATACAAAAATAAATCACTTTTTTTCCTAGGTGGTATGATAATGATATTGTTTTAATCAGACAACTTTTTAATCCTCATGGACATCTTCTGATGTATGAAGAATTTCTTTTAAAATTCGGTATTCCTGCTCCACCCAGAGAATATGCAATAGTGTTAGATGCCATTCCAACCAGTCTACTACAACTGTTTAAAGGGATTTATAACACAAGTCAATTAAGAACCCAGACAATTTTTTGGGACAATGTGGATATTTGTGTTCATTCAGTTTCCAATAAACAAATAACAAATCTTTTACATACCACAACCTTACCTGCTGGGAGGTTTTACTAGGAATCCAAATTTGTGGACATTAAATGGACTTATGCTTGGACTATTAGTAATAAATACTGTCTAAATAACAAAATAAAAGAGGTGTCCTTCAAAATATTGCATTGTATATATCCTACCAAAATTTGAGTAGATTTGTTGGACATGGACCTGTTTTGTTCATTCTGTGGAACTCAGGAGGAAACTATTTATCATCTGTTTGTGGACTGCAGACATACAAATAAGGTTTGGATTGAAGTGGGAAACTATATTGGAAGAATAACTAAACAAACTGTTACATTTTTAGAAAAATACATTATTCTGGATTACCTTAATGTCAAAGTAGACAAAGATTGTATCTTCATTACACAATTGTTTTTATTATTGGCAAAATTCCATATTCATAAAGCCAAATGATCCAACTCCAAAACTAAATTCCAGCAGTTTTTGAGTGAAATCAATCAGTAATGTACCATTATCAAACATCTGCAAACCCAAAAAGCTATTCGGACTAATTTAATTTTTGAAAGTTTTAAAATTTATTAAACCCCAAAGATTTTTGAAGTAAAAATTCTTTTTCTCTTATGTTGTATATGTATGTGTATATATTTATATACTTTTTCTTTTATTTCTTATATTTTTCTGCAATATGTACACATTTCAATTCCCCCTGAGACATTCACATTGTTATTGTATTATGTTGTTTGTCAATAAAGTATGAAAAAAAAACTCCACCGCGCCCCCCCTGCAATACCTCCGCGCCCCCCTCAGGGGGCGCGCCCCCCAGTTTGGGAACCACTGATCCAGAACATGCCGTGGATGCAAACATGGCCGTTGCCATTTCAAAAAGCTTTTGACTTTCATCGAAGTGAAAGTTTGTTAGTCGTAGACGTCATAAGCTGCATCGTTGTGAATTTGTTTCAGGTGATGAAGGTAAAGCTGCAACCCCCCTCGAGCTCTGAACTCCCAGCCTTTAACCCCCTCCTGCCTCCAGCCGCCATCACACAGATCCTGCTGCTGGCCAATCCTCACAAGGTACTCCGCCCTCCTCAGTCTCCTCTGCAGCTTCCTCCACATTGTCATGGAGATGAGAGCCAACGTCTTTCTCGTTTCAGGAAAAAGTCAGACTGCGGTACAAATTAACCTTCAACCTGGGGGGCAAATCACACGATGAATCTGGAGATGTGGACCAGTTCCCTCCCCCCAACAATTGGGGGAACCTTTAGTGAGGAGGTCGGGCCTCCTGCAGCTGCTCTCTTCACGTCTGAGTGGTTCCAGACTCTGTTCTGGGAGTTTGGACGTGGCGGGCTTTGTGAAAACAACTTACCTGTGCCTTCTTTTCTTTTGCTCCTCCTCCTTTGTCTCCTCCTCCATAAAGAACATCAGTGGCATGTGTCGACATCAAGCTGTCAGGATTCAATTCGGCGACTTTTGAAAGATGTTTGAAGCTGTCCAGCTCACTGACATGAGTGAAGGACGTGGAACCGCTGGTGTCTCAGCTGGTTCTTTGCACAGCTTTCCATGTCTTCTCACTTTTGTTTCCCAAGCTCATGCAGAGGAACGGAAACTACAGAAATGAGTTGGGTCCCTCAGTACCGTCTCGGCGGTTATCTCAGTCAAACCTGTCCAGCATAGGGCGAGGGAGTTGATAGCCGCGTGGTCATTCTTGCTGAAAGGGTCGACAGGCCGGTTGGCCTCGTCTCTCTGGTTTGTTTCAAACGTTATCAGACTTTCAGAAGCTCTGCCTGCAGGGGAGCTGGTTGTTAAAGTTGTTTCATTTTCTCACATCTACAGGTATTCTTCATTTCTGCACTTTGTTTTCAACAGATACCACAGATTGTTCTTTCATGTTTTACACTGAAATGCACTTTTATTTTGAAATCATTCTTTTCACATTGGGTTTTTACTATTTTCCATTGATTTACCCAAAGAGGACATGTGAAGTCCTGCATGGGCATTGCCACCGGTGCCAGAGATATCCTGTTCTTCTGCCTTGTATTTATGTTTGCATTTTTTGTTTTCATGTATTTTCCCTTTGTGTAACATATCAAATCATGTGGTTTCCTGGAAATGCTGACTTGACTGGGGCAGAGGTTTGATGTAAATCTCTTGGGTTTATATGTAAAATAAAATGAAATCAAAAGAAGTCTGGATAAATCAAGTTCATTTCTTTTTTTTCTTTTTTTTTTGCTGCTTATAAGTAAAAACTTTGTCTATGTCACACATGCAACTCCATGGCCTTAAAGTTACCCTTAAAGTTCCTTTTTTTGTCCCAATAGTAAACACAAAATGGAAAAAAAAAAGATACAAGTACAGAATCTGATCATGTGGATGCATTTATAGTTGAAGTCAGGTATCTAGGTGTGTGAAATCTGTTCTCTGCATTTGGTACATTCCATGGGGCGAGCAGTGAGCTGCAGACACAGCTGCACTCTGGAACCATTTGGTGGTTTAACCCCTAATTTAACCGTTTAATGCTGAGTGTCAAGCAGGGAGACAGCAGATCCCATTTTTAGAGTCTTTGGTATGACTTGGCCACCGTGCTGGTGGTTGTCATCTCCAGACCTGCATCCAAAATGTCTTCAGGTGTGAAACGCTGACTGGAGCTACTATTCAGAACAAAAATAATGGACTTCAGGGTGTTTGAAACTTTCATCCACAAGGAATTCAAATATGATCAGGTCATGACAGCTGGATTGGGTTCTTGTTTCCATGGTTACCATGGTACAGCCTCCTAATTCCTAAACCAAAGGACGTTGTGGTCATGAAATTCTGAAGTGTGTTCTTTTTAGATCCAAGCTCCCAGGGACCATGCTGGAAGATTTCCCCCTTTAGCCCAGAAAACACACAATTACCAACTGTTTTGGACTTGCTTGAACACAGAATACTGGCCCACTTAACCCTTGTGCTATCCTAGGCACTTTAACATTGGGAGTTGGGTCATCTAGACCCACTAGACAATGCGCTGAACCTTTTTTCTTCAATGGTTTGTGATCTTCACCAGTTTCCATGGGTAACATGAAATCCTCTCCACCTTTATCCACCTTTGTCATGGTAGGGAGAACACGCCAATGGTCATCTTGACCCAATAGGATAGCAGAAGGGTTAAAGACAGTGAGTCCACAGGACCAGAGGAGCAGACTCAAATGCAGCTTCAGTTCTGCATGATGGGGCTTCAGTTTCATCTGAGAAGGTTCTGGGTGTGTTCTCAGACGGTTCAGTGATGCATCCACGGCATCTTGACTTCATGCAAAAAGGATCCAAAGTGCGGCTAATAAAGCAAGACAAATGCAAGCTCACACAGAGCTGAGAAGGAAACGCCAACATTTCTTTGAAACAAAGAAGAATCCAAAACCTGAATGTTATTCATTTATTAAAAAAAAAAAGAAAAGAAAAACACACCAAGTGACAAAACAAATGTTGAATACTTCAGATATTTGCTACACTATAGAAATGGCTAGAGGCATGCATAAGAAAATGATACAAATGTCTACATTTATCTCTTACCATAATCTGGATCAGAAAGCACTAAAATACTGATGTTGGACAAAACGGCTGAAAACTCAAACGCTGAAAGTGGTTTGATGCAGAGAAACGTGTCTGGAATGTGTCTTTCCTCTGGACTCAACTGCCTCCATGTGATTATAAAAACACTGGTGGGGTGGGGTGGGGTGGTGGGGGTGGCACCTTTCCAACAGAATAAGTAGAACTCCCCTCCATGATTTTTGTTTTAGACCAAATCAAACTGGGATTCCAAACCTCTTCTGGGTGGTAAAAACGCTCAAATGAACTCGGTGCCGTCATCATTTCTGTGGGGGTAGGGGGACCTGAGTGCCGGGGGGAGGCGGCGGGGAGGAAAACGGGTAGGGTGGCTGCCCCATGAACCCCATGAGCGGGGGCTGTGGGGGCTGGACAAACGGCTGAGCCATCAGAGGCTGAGGGGGGAGGGCTGGAGGAGGAGCCTGGCCAAACTGCCCCGGGGGCTGGCTGGGCTGTTGCTGACCGCCCCCTCCACCCACAGTGGGACCCCCAGGCCTGGAGTTATAGCCCCCACTGTTGTAACTCTGATACTGATCGGGAGCCCCTGAGTTAAAGCTGCTCCGGTCTCGGTCCCTGTAGGACGAGGAGCGGTCGGCATCCCGGTTGTTGCGGTTATCCCGGCCAAAGCCGCCGCGGCTGTCCTTGTTCCCACCCCCGCCACCGGAGCGCATGCGGCGATCACACTCGTCCTGGTACATCAGGTTAGGGTTGTTGGAGCTGCCGCCGCGGTAACGCATCCTGCCTCCTGCATAAACACACACAGATGTTAGCTCTGCTGCTGAACTTCCGTCACCAGTCACATGGGAGAGAAAAAGCCCTCCCCCTACCGCCCCCTCCACCGCGGCCCGAGTCCACGAGCTGAAGCAGCTTCGGATTGATGGCTTGGCGGGCCTCTTCCAGAACCCGGACGAGGTCCCGGGCCTGACGCAGGTTCCCCGGGGTGAAGAAGGTGTAGGCCGTGCCCTTGTTGGTGCTGCGGGCTGTGCGGCCGATGCGATGGACGTAGTCCTCGGAGGAGCTGGGATAGTCGTAGTTGATGACAAACTTGACGTCCTCCACATCTTCAGGATGAAACAGATTCATTCCCGTACCAGAGAAGAAGCGGAAAAGGAAGTGAGTTTCAGGAGTTTTTGGAATAAATTACAAATGTAACAGATCTGATTCAACCACACATTAGTTAAAAGCTTTTTTTTTTCCTACTATGGCATCCACTCACCTGCTTTAATCAACCAGAGGGAAAAATTGCTTCAATGGAACTTCAGTCACTTGGTTTATATCAAATTAGCTTTTATCTCCACAGAAATGAAATTTACAGGTCAACTGTGGTGGAGAGTCTGTTTCTCATTACAGAAGAGGTGGGGCTCTGACAGCAGTCTCCCGTCTCCCCTCCATGGCGGTAGAGGGACTTTGACCCTGTGCTGCACGGCTTGGGATGCGCCACGCTTTGACCGGATCAAACACAGTCATGTGCAGAAGTCTCATGCTTCCAGGTCACTTCACGGACAAAAAAAAAAAAAATCGTAAGGACCAAGACTGTTTCTGCCTGAACTACAGGAGAAACACAGAAGAACTCGTAGACACGTTAAGCTCCAGCTTTAGCATTTACCCCCCATTTCTGCTTTGATCTCATCAATTCCCGGTTTGGAAAGTTCCCGCAATAACAGAAGTTCTCAAGTAGAACTTTGAGAAAAGTAAATGGTAGGAGTTTTAATTTTTGCCCACAAAGAGGCGCCGCCGCCTTCTGCACACGACTGAGTCTGCCTGAGACATGAGCACCAAGGGAGCAGCAAAATGTACGGTGAGTTTGTGGAGCAGTTATGGCAGAGGGGCGCTGAGGTACTTACCCCCTTCGTGGTGTTTTTACAAAGGCAGTCCCCCCTGATCAGTCCTGGTTCAAAGGGAGGGGGTGAGGAAGACAGGAGTCCTCCTCTGCTCAGCAACGCCAGGCAGGAGCAGAACCACCAAACAAGACACGGACAGACGGACAACGGCTGGTTCTGTTGCTCTCTCGCCGCGTTGCAGGACCCTCCTCAGACTCTGGCCAGGACTGGATCCAGACGAGCCCGTCTAACTGTCTCCCGTTTGTCTGCTTTATTTGGGGGCGGGGGGGGCGGACCGATGGGCAGACATACAGGAACCTCAGGTTGATTCCCAAGGAAGGCTCGCTGGATTTACTAACAAAACTGGGCAGGGGGGATGAATTTAGAATCAGAGGGCTTTTAGTCCCTCCTAAACGAATAAAGCCTCTAACTTTAACTTGACGGGGGGAGGGGGCTGGGGCTGGGGGGGGCAATGACAGCAGCACAGACTGTTACAGCTGCCGTGTGCTGCCAAACCCTGAGAGGAGAAGAGGGGAAAAGAGAATGAGGACAAAGTCACAGAAATTTAAGACACTTTTAACTTCTCCCCCTTCTCAGATGAGCCTGTCATCCCAACCCCCAGACACTCCTGCTGTGTTTTTTTTTTTTTTTTTTTTTGCCAGAGCCCCCGCTTGCAGGAAGCCTTGTCATTGCAGTAACAAGAAACAGACGATACGAACGGGAGAGCCGGAAGGCCCGCAGCCTCCCACGTGTTGACGACAAGGGGAAACGTCCTTCCCCGTGTACACTTTTTTGTTTTTGCAGTTAGTATGACACAATCCAGTAAACCTATCATGTTCAATAAAGGTCATAGTGTGTGTATTATTATTATTATTAACTGGCTCCTTATGTTCTTCTGTTATCAGACACGGTTGTGTCTTTTTTTTTCCACATACCTGACATGTTTCGACGGACGTCGAAACATGTCAGGTATGTGGAAAAAAAAAGACACAACCGTGTCTGATAACAGAAGAACCCAAGAAGTCTATCGTTGCATCTGATTGGAGGACGCGGGTTCATCGTGCTTTCTGGGTTGCACACTTACCAACGGTGTGGGACAACAACAACAAAGACAAAAACCTCATGTTAAGCAGTTTTCCGGGACAAAAGTCGACACAAACTCTTAACGGAGACGGTGCTGCATGTGTGTGTGCAGAAACATACCCAGCCCCCGAGAGGCCACGTCTGTCGCGATCAGGATGGGGGCTTTGCCGCTCCGAAACTCTGACGGTTGAAAGGGGGAAAAAACAAACAAACAAACAAAAAACACTAAAGCAGCCAATTCCCGACACAGAGATGATCAAAAAGTGGAGTTCCTGATCTCACCTGTCAGCACCCAGTCTCTCTCTGGTTGGCTTTTGTCTCCATGGATACACATAGCTGGCCATCTACAGATAACAACACAGAGAAGAAATATTGGATGATGATGATGATGATGATGATGATGATGATGAGCATCATCGGCATATCTGACTGTTTTAACCATTGTGCTATCCTAGGCACTTTAACATTGGGAGTTGGCTCATCTAAACCAGTGTTTTTCAACCAGTGTGGCACGCGAGGCCAGTGTGGTACGGCACACTAGTGTGCCGTACCACACTGGCCTCGCCAGAACTGGCCTCGCCCGGGGAGAGGCCCGCCGGGCCCAGGAAACCAGCACTCAGGGGACACAGTCGCTGTTGCCAAGGGCCCAGTGCCCCCTACCAGGGATGGGGTAGGGGACACATGGTCCAAGGTCCCACCTTCCTTGTGAAATGCGTGTGTGTGTTTGTGAGGGTGTGTGTGTGTGCATGTGTGCGTGTTTATGTTGGAATGTATATTTGGAGGAGTGAAGGGTGTGTGTACTAAGGGGGTGCAGTTAAAATTGGCGGGTAGGGCACTGAGGGGACATCTCCTGATTATTCACAGTGATGTTGCAGAGTTTTTCCTGATATCGTGCAGCTCTTTTCACCAGTTAAATGAGTGTTTTTCAACCATAAAAAAAAAAGTATTTCCCAAACAAAATGGGGAGGGGAGGGGTGACAGGACGTGAACGTCTGGTTCAGAACTACCGGTTGCGGCTAATTATGTCAGCTGATCCGATTCAACAGAACACACGCTGAGCCGCTGTTTACATGTAGTAGAAAAGACGGAAACGTCCAGTCTACTAATCAAAGCTTTGTGAACACATACAGTATAATAACTCAGCGGTTGTTCTCACTGAATCCTTCACTGAGTGTGCTGTGGACTGCAGGTGATCTGTGCTCCAAGCTAAAATGTACATGAAAAGGGAAGTTCTTCCCTCACCCATCACGCCTCATTTTCCGGGTGAGATCGTCACAGCGTTTCTTTGTCTCCACAAAGATGATGGTTTTGTTCTCCTTCTCAGCCATGATCTCCTCCATCAGCTGCAGGAGTCTGTCGACAGGAAAACAGCTTTCAGTTCAGTTTCAGTGGGGCAAACCGTCGAAACCTGAGTGACCACGCTCCAACTTTACTGGTGAAGTTTATCCGTCTGGCTTTTCTTACTTGTTGTCCTTCTCATTCTCCATGCAAACATCAACAATCTGTAGGATGTTGTGGTTGGCACTGAGCTCCAGGGCGCCGATGTTAATCTGAATATACTCCCTCAAGAAGTCCTCTGCAAGCTGTCGGACCTCCTTAGGCCACGTTGCACTCCACATCAGAGTCTGTCTGTCGGGCTGAAGGGGAGAAAAAACTTGAGAGGTTGAACCGGCAATCCCTCGACTCTACCTTAAATATCACAATTCTGAACTCACAACCATTTTTTTTTTACTTAATTAAACAGGAAAGACAGATCGAGAACATCTTATCATTTGTTAATCTGATACAAAGTAAGGCCCTAAGAGCAAAAGAGTAAAAATTGACTAGACAAAAACAAGGCTAAATTTTGAAGACATAAACACGCTAAAAAACGTTGACAAAAGATGAAAAAAAGAGAGAAAAAATACACAAAAGGCGAAAAAAAATTGTTCAACAGTAGCTATCTTCTAAAAAAAGACAGTGCAGTGGTGACCTCAAACCGTACCCTGATTTGTTCGACTATTTTGCGAATCTGTGGCTCAAATCCCATGTCCAGCATGCGATCCGCCTCATCAAGCACCAGGTACGTGCAGCGGCGCAAGTTGGTTTTCCCCGCCTCCAGGAAGTCGATGAGACGTCCCGGCGTGGCGATGCAGATTTCAACGCCTGGAAACGGCGTGTCATTCATCACAAAACACATGAGGGGTACACAAGACGCAACAGGGTCAGCAGCGTCCTCCCACCTCTCTCCAGGTCTCGGATCTGGGGTCCTTTTGGCGCGCCGCCGTACACACAGGTGCTCTTGATGCGAGAGGACTTGCCGTAGTCGTACGCCACCTGCTGAACCTGCTGAGCCAGCTCTCTGGTCGGAGCAAGCACCAGACACTGAAGAGACAAAGAGGAGCAAACGCACTGATGAGAAAGGTCAAAATACAAGACCCCGCCCCCTCATCTGCAGTCACTCACTATAGGCCCATCCCCTCTTTCCAGATAGGGCTGGTGGTTGATGTGGACAATAGCAGGAAGGAGGTACTGTGTGGAGGAGAGGCAAAGTCAACAGTCCACCACATGAATGCACACACAAACAAGCAAACACACGCTGCGTGGCAGCTTCCTGATGAGCTTTTGGCTTAAATGTTTGGCCTCTTTATAAAGTTAAAAGAGTGTCAGGGGTGATGTGGTTTTAGGAAGTCCTTCTTACAGCCAGAGTCTTCCCAGAGCCGGTCTGTGCAATTCCCACCATGTCTTTGCCACTCAGCGCCACAGGGAAACCCTGGGACTGGATTGCCGTGGGCTCCTTGAAGTTCTGCTGCATCAACACATCCATCACATACTCTGCAGATACAGCAGGAGACAAGAGATTCTCTATCACCATGTTGCTTGATAGAAAGAAAAGAAAAGCAGTGAAAACGATAAAAAAATGAGAAACCTTCCGTTTTTGTCTGAAAACTGCGTGAAGACGTTAAAGTGAGTTTTGGAGAAGAACTTCTGCAAACTCAGAGACTGAGCTCTGTTTGCTTTGTTAGAGGCTGCGTAAGGCAGCCGCCACAGGATTTCCACCCAAATTCCTATCTGTGTGTCTTTGTCTGCAGACACAAACATGCAATGTTTAATAGTGCTTTAAACGGCCCCTTCTTTAGTACATGAAAACTCTCACTGTCAATGGAACAGAAATTCCATACCACTAATCCTGGGGGAGGGGGGAATAAATGGGTTCAATTTACTGCCGGAACATGGAGATCAAGTGTGAGACAACTGTGTGGATGCAGCATTTCATTGGAGTAAGTGCAGAGGACTGACGAGGAAAGTGGGCCTGATGAAAAGCCGTGACGGGTTTGGGACAGCCTGAGCCCCTGATGGTGATCTCCTTCTTCCTGCGGAACTCCTCCACCTCCAACTGCACACAGCAAAAGAACGGAGGACAAGCGTCAAACCCTGGATGAACTCGGCAGACGTGGCTTCAGACCGCTGCTCCCTCAGGGGAAGGGGGGTCAAAGAAGGGGAAGGGATTTCCCCACACGCAGGCGTGTGACGGTAACTCTACCTGACTGACGTGCTGCACCTCTGGGTGTTCGGTGTAGAAGTTCTTCTCAAACTTCGGCAGCTCATCCAGGTTCCATCTTTTTTTGCGCAGGCGTTCTCCTGGGTTACCGAACTTCATGGGTGGGGGTCCATTGCGGCTTCCCATGCCTCCACCAAACCGTGGCCTGTCAGACAAAAACAGCTTATTTGTGCAGTTTTATGCCAAAAAACAGACTTTGGCTTTTTATCAAAGACTCTTTCTGTGAAACATGGGGGCGTTAGTAGCATAATTTGGGTCGGCTGTTAACAGCTTTTACACACCAGTTTTTCAGTAGAAATGTTAAGACCTCCTCTGTTTGGGAACCTAAGACTTATTCTTTTAAAGCAGCATGTTTTAAAGCTGCACATTTCATTTGTTTATGTCTTTCATAATGCTCGCTTATTGTGCATATTGTTTCTTTAACATTTAAAGCCTGTATTAAATAAGACTAAAAACAAAAGATGAAGCCAAACTTTTATCAAGGCAACAGCAACTTTTACGCAGCAATAATGGCTGACTTGTCCCACTGAAACACATCTGAACCACATAAGTTTGCAAATGTCTCAACAGCTGTCAGCGAACGGTGGGGCAAAAAGACTATTTAAGCAATGGGTTGAGCAAAAAAACACAATCAGACAGAGGCAGATATACAAGAATCTAATTTCATCAAGCATCTATGTGATTCTTTTATTGGTCATATGTCAGACTTAGCGCAGACTTAAAAAAAAAATCAAAAATATTTAGGCGTATGGATCCAATTTCTATTCTAAACCCCATTTTACCTGATAATGGTCAACAGTTTTCAGAAAAAATAGTGATTTAAATTAAAAACACAACTGTGTTTTTTCATTAAAACTAAAAGTAAATAAAATTCAAACAGATTACTGGGTTTAATTTATTATTTTTGCATTATCCTAATAAAGTTCAGCTGAAAGAGTCAAAAAAAATGTTTACACTCAACCCTAATATTAAATACAAAAATGGGAAAAACACTATGAGTGGTGTCGGTGTGAGCGTAAAACGACCATAAGCCAATCATATGGGGAATAAACAAAGAACTATTGTATTTATTGTAGATCTCAGTAAAATCATACAAATACAAAGGCATGGCTACATTTTAATGAAACCAAGTTTTAAAATATGAATTTTATACATATATTATGAAAATTTGAGTCATAATACAGTTTTAAATAAATCTAATAATAGACAAAATCGAGTAAATCAAAGTTTTTATCATGATGAAATTTCATGAAGTGAGTTTTAAAGATGTGAGGATGATAGCAGCCATTTGTTTACAAGATTGAAGCGCCCCCTTTAGGTCATTATCGGTATTTCTACGTGTTATTGTTGGGATCGACCTCGGCCTGCAACCCTTTCATGACAACAGCCGCTTACTTTAAAACCTCTTTACAAATAAACATCTGGCCAACAGTGTATTTATTGAAACTCTCGGCTAAAGGCTACGAAAAAAGTCGGAAATATGTTTTGGTGACGTTTCTACACTTGTGCGCGTGAGCAAAACAAACTCGCCTGTCTCGTCCGCGGTCTCTATCCCTGTCTCCGTAAGAGGATCCTCCTCTCATGATGGCGGTGAAATGTTTCTCCTTCGCGCTTTTCCCTCCAAAAATTTACCACAGCGCAGCCGCAGTTACTGCAAGAAAAAAAAACCTGCAGGTAGATGCTCGAAAAGGTGGAGGAACACAACAACAACAACAAGCGAGACGTTCACTTGAGGAAAGACAGTACGTCAGTCACGTAGCTTCTATTTTCTTTTTCTTCTGTTGTTTATTGGCGGTCTGCAAGCAGCTTTGTGGTGCAGTACCGCCACTATTGGCTGGTGGCGGTACTGCACCACAAAGCTGCCTGCCAACCGTCAATAAACCATATTTCACCATTATTTATTACATTTCATAAAGAAATCTGTTTATATTTTAAATCTCCGAAATGTATGTAATAAAAAAGCCATAAATCTGTCCATTTTCATTGAAGATCCCATGTTGTATGACGATCCCTAGTACTGTAGACTACAATTCTAATTTTATTTTATAGTATTGTATTATTTTCTTATTATTTTCTTGCCCGGATAAAATTCTGGGTTGTGTCTGGAAAGGCATCTGGCGTAAAAATCTCTGCCAAACCCGCTGTGGCGAGCCCTGAAGGGGTGTGCCGAAAGGTGAACAACAACTCTTGTTTTAAAGAGCATAAGAAGTAAAACTGCATTAAAAAACTCTGAAATGGTTAAATGGCTTAGCTTCATGGAAAGTCCTAAAGCATGAACTTTAACCCGGATTCATTACAAATTACAACCCTATATGAAAACACTTTTTTCCTATATTATTTATTTATTTATTTATTTATTTATTCATTTTTGTTGCTGTTTTATCCTTTACTATTCCTGAATAGTTTTGTCATGATTTGTATGTTATGGACATGTGTTGTTTTATTATTTCACAATTAGAAGACATGTAATTCGTAAAAAAAAAATATATATATATATATATATATATATATAGTACAAGCTAATGTTCTGCTCTTGCAATTCTACATTTGTTGGATAAAAAAAAAACGTTAATTATTTGTAATGTTTTGTACACAGCACAGATATTTTATTGACATGTTTTGGGAAACATCACATCACCATGAACTTTATTGAATAATATTTTGACAGTACTTAATTGTATGGGAAATAACGTAACCTTTTTTTGTTTTGTTGTTTAGCACTTTCATTTGAATGTAGATTGTTGTACTGTGTATATCTTGGACAATCTGATAAATATGATTAAAGTTAATTAAAATGTCCCCACGTTTTAAATTAATCTTACTTGAGAACATGTAAGATTTATACACAAAAATTACGTTGAAGTACAACATTTATTGTGAATCGTTTATTCTATATACCTTTTTTATTTTAATATTTGTTTTTGTGCCCATTTTCATTTAACACGAAAGGTAGGGCCGTTGTGCCCACGGTCCTCCTGCAGGGGGCGCTCGTCTTCACTTCGGCCTTATTCATAGTAAACGAGGAAGAGTTCTCTGCCCGTAAAGGAAGTGCGGGTCTGCAGCCGCAACAGTAACATGAAGTTACGGCGGTGAAGACGTTTTTTGACCCCCGAATGAAGAGATGCCTTTGTTAATCCAAAACAGAGCGCTTGGCAGCATAAACTCCACTGCGGAGCTGTTCGAGAAATATCCTCACCTGCAGGTTTGTTTTGTGGAAAGTTTCTGCTTTTATTTAAAACGCATAATAATATAGATCTCATGCCACTTACTTAATTAAAAATGTGGGCTTAGCTGCAGCTGTTGGGTTCGTGATGTATCCGTAACTGCAGTCAATCGAGACACCGAAACATTTATGGAGTCATCATTTGAATGTCGAAATGATCAAAAGCGTGCGAGTTATATGCTTTTGATTGTGAGAGGATTCCACTTACCTAACCCATCCCACAAGCAGCTGTTTCCTTTTTGGTGGTTCTTGTGTGTACGTGCCCCCCCCCCCCCCCTTTTTTTTTCAATTTGATTAAATATTTATCACAATGTAATATTTAATTGAAATGAAATGAGAAGTCTTTTACTTTGAAAAACCTTTTGAAAGTTTTTAAAAGAAAAAGTCGATTAGGTTGTACCTTACTGCTATAATCTTTTTTAATATTGCATTTCTACTCCTGATTTACCACAATTTGATTAAAAATAGACTCAGAAAAGAAGTTTTAATCTTAATTTTGTTCATCAATGCCCTACAAAATATTATAAAATGCATCACGGACATGTAAAAAACTGTTTTCTATTGGATTTTCTTTGAAATGGGTTTTTAATTCTTCCCAACAAGACAGTAATTTTAATTAACTTTTGCATAGACCAGACATGTCATGCACTGACATGTATGCACTGACATGTATGATCTGTCAGTCACTCATTCTGTGACTGACTTTGCCCCATCTGACAGGAAACATGTACACCACAACAGTTCGTGTAGTTGCATCCTTTCTGTCTTTTCCTCAATGTCTCCATTCTGATGTATCCACTTGCAAACAAAAATGTTCACGTCAACACAAATGTAATCTAAAAACAGCTCCAAGACACATTCACAGAAACAAACGCTTGTCAAGCATGCATCATTCCTGCACACATGCTATTTGTGGAAAGGTGAGCCGGCACCTGTGCTCAGGTGAGTGCCTGAGTTCAACTGTAGAGGATGATGGAATATAGAAAGTGCAAAAAAAAAAAGAAAAATGCAGTCACTCCACATTGAGTCCACTCCCGCTGAAGGCGAGGCAGCAGCAGTCAGGGCGTCTCCAGACACCTGGGCAGAGGAGCAGATTGTGGGAATCCGCCCCGGGCACCCAGACCAGACACTCGGCTCCCGTTTCTGACTTTTTGTACCTTCAGTTTGCTGTTTTCACACTTGCCTTATTGCACACGTTTCCACTGATGTCTGTGCTTTTGAGTGTGAAGTGTTCACATTAAATGTCTGCTCTCCCCATGGTCTAAAGAAACCAGATTGATTCCTGTGGACTTCTCTTTATTTTTTTCTAGGAAAGTGCGAAAACATTTCGCTCCAGGCCTCTTGTTGATGTGGATCCAAAGTGCCTGCTGTACGTCCACCAGAGAGAGTTTGCTGCAACAACCCCAGCTGACAGTGAGTCAAAATTACATTAAAAGGAGAAAAAAGAAGAAGAAGAAATTACATTCGTCAAGACAAGCCACTTTGAGGATTTGTTGATGTCTAAGATTCTTTGAATGATATTGTCAGTGGAGGTTTAGTTATGGTAAATGGCGTATACTTATATAGCGCTTTCTACCCTCTTACGAAGGCCCAAAGTGCTTTACAGTCACAGTCCCATTCACCCACGGACACACACATTCACACACTGATGGCGGCTCCGCTGCCGAACACTGGCGCCAACCTCCCACCAGAGGCAAGGTGGGGTTCAGTGTCTTGCCCAAGTTATTTCATGCTCCACTTCCCTGGTGAACAGAGAAATCTGTGAACCTTTAAAAGAGTACGATCTCTGAACCCCGCACTGCCACTCATTTCTTTCCCTTCTGTTAAACATATTTCAGGGTAAAACTTTGCTGTTCGTTTGCAAAAATACTGATTGTGTTCCATCGCTACCCTTTGAACTTTGAAGTTCCTGTTCAGTTTGTCGACTTCAGACTTTTTTTCTGGTTTAATGACTGTAAATCCAACTTAGTTAAAAAGATTTTCTTACCTATTTAATGAAGATCAGTTGTGACCTTTTTTTTTTTTTTTGTCTGTTTCTTTTTTCGCAGAGTTTGTCTCCGTCATTGGATCAGATGATGCCACCACCTGCCATCTGGTAGTACTGCAGCACACTGGTAATATTATTCACTCATTTCTAGTTTTGTGACCTTATTCAGCCTTTGGTAGAAAAAAAATGTTATTCTGTGCTCACATTGTTTAGTGCAAATGAACAAGGGTTTGTGTGAGATGAATGGGTAGCATGCAGCATTTATTTGGTCACATCTGTACGATTGCTTCTCATTGTTCTCTGGAATTGGGTGAGATGCACTTTCGGATTCACAGTTGAATGTAAAACTGTAACCAAACAACAAAATCTCAGCCTAGTGCACAGGTTTACTGTTTTTTTGTTTTTGTTTTTTCTTTTTAAATATATTTAGTGTTTGATTTCAAAGCATTGAAAGACTCCACCATAAAGTTCTGAGCTTTTAACAAACCCAAACCAATGCGAGT
Source organism: Oryzias curvinotus (assembly GCA_023969325.1). NCBI lineage: Eukaryota > Metazoa > Chordata > Actinopteri > Beloniformes > Adrianichthyidae > Oryzias > Oryzias curvinotus. Next base: position 23,845,159 of record CM043706.1, read on the forward strand.
AGCTGGTCAGCTCCAGCTGGAGGCCCCTAAAAGTAAAAATGAAGGTTTTTTTTTTTTTAATGTGGTTGACCCAAAACTGTGAACTGCATAGTTTTAACAAAGGGTTGTGTTTTGGTAGGAAGCAGAGCCGCCTGCTTGGCTCACTGCGACGGCTCCAACACCTGCTCGGAGGTCCCCCTCTTTGTGAAAGCAGTAGCATCGCTGAGCACCTTCTGTAAGGAGGGCAGGTACGGCGCAAACGGGAAAGGTTCCGCCCCCTCACGGTTCTCTCCTCATGCCAGGATTTCTCTCCTTCCTTCACGTCTGCAGGTTTGAGCTGCACATCGTTGGGGGATTTAACGACGACTCCAAAAGATCTCACGATCTCAGTCTTGACATACTTGGTACGATCCACCAAAGTTCCCTCCAGTCACTCGGCGGTATCGCACTGTTTCCAGGGAGAACCTGAACATTTAATGGACTTGAATATCTTTATTTTACAGCAGCGTTTCAGAAACAGAAAGAGGAAATTCACCTAGAAACTTGCTGCATTACAGGTAACTTTATCGTCTGTTTGGAACCGTTTTTGTCGCCTTCTTCCTCTGATGGATCATTTTCTGTATTAGAGGCGAACGACGTGGTTTGTGATCGTATTCACAGACCTGCAGTGTACGGCATAGGTGAGTGACAGACATGTGCAGATGCTTTCCCGCTGCTCTCTGCGTTCGACTGACGCGCTCTGCGCTTGGGTTCAGGTGTGAATGTGAAAACAGGTGAGGTGTTCCCCGCCTCCTTTACGGACAAAGGCCCCGCAGAGGAGCTGCGATCCGCACGGACCTTCGTGGGAGGGCAGGTAATGTGGAGCGCGTTTATCTGTGTCAGTATTCTGATGATTCGTCCTCGTTCAAATCCCCATCAGACCGGTGTCATTACCATAGTCTAATTATTAGTAAAGATGCAAAGGGTTTATTGTCATACGCTCAGTTTCCCTGCACAATGAAATTCTTTCTTTGCTGTCTGCTCAGAATGCCAAAAAGAAGTATAGAGGAAACTGAAAATTCACACACAAAAACGCAAGATTTCGAATGTCCAATTCTAAAACTGCAAATGTGCAAAAAAAAGTGACAATAGACAGTAGCAGGTGATGAGGATGTGCAAGGGGCAGTTTGTTGTTCCAGAGTAATCTAGTAATCTAGCATGTGACCACTTTATTAATTTATGACAGAGTTTATGAATCAAGAGTCTCTCCAGTTGTTATTTTTGAAATTTTAACCAAACTGGACACGACTGGGGAGTAATCATTTCCAGGTGGTTCTGTATGGTGGCCGTCACGGCTCACATTACATGCAAAAGAAACAACACAACGACATAATCCGAAGCACAACGGCGTAGACCACATGTGTCAAACTCAAGGCCCAGGGGGCCAAATGTGGCCCTTCATGTCATTTTATGTGGCCCTCGAGAACATAAAATAAAAATTGGTGTGTATTTATTCATATCTAGGGGGAATCAGACTTGAAATAGGGGATTGGGCAACTAAACATTATGACTTAAACACTGTCAATATAATCTAACCTGATAGAATCAAATGTAAAAGGATTTATGCTAGAGTAACAAGCAAACATATGTTTTCTATGCAACTGTAATTGTCACTTTAAACAGTCATAATAAATAAATAATGAATTATTTAACATTAAGGAGTAGTTGTTTATTTTTCATTACATTTAGTTACCTGTATAAGTTATATCTGGCCCTTTGAGGACGGCCGCTATGCTGATGTGGCCCTCAGTGAAAATGAGTTTGACACCCCTGGGACTGAAGCACAGCAGAAAGTGGAGTACAATGTAAGATATTTAGCACTTCTTGAGAGGTAAGTGATATTTGTACTAGATAATGTGAATTCTTACTAATATAAGCTTGTCTAAAAACGTACATTGGTAAGGGTAACCCTCCAGATGTATTTTAGTCCTCATTTCCATTGTATTCCACTTCCGTTGTGCTTCGTCTTATGCCGTTGCGTAGTTTCTTTTGCATGTAGTCTGAGCCGTGTCGGCCACCGTAGTTTTGTGCTAGAAAGTTAGAAATAATTGATCATGTAATCCTATCATCAATGTATATTATTGAAAATATACACAGAAACAAAAAGGTTAATCTGTAATTTGGTTTTTATTTGGAAGAAAGTATTCATGGAACCACAGGATGAGTAAAAACACATTTGTATACATTGTTTTTGTTGATTTATCTTGTATTATTGATTTTTCTTCATGTTTACTATGCTACCACAGTTTGCTGTCATTCAGTGCTGCCTGTTCCTTGCAGATGGCCGACATCTACGACTGCAGCCGGGGGCTCGTTAAAGTGGGTCCCTGCAAATGGTCACCTAACCTGGATATTGGCTTCTGGTTGTCACAGGATGATGACACAATCTTAAAGGTAAAAAAACAACAAAAAACAAAACTTTTTTTTAGAAAAATATTACAAGAGAATAGATTTTTTCTCTGAGCTGGTTTGTTTGGATTAGAAAATGTAAATGTTAGTTAAACTGGAAGCCTCTGGGGTGAAAAAAAAAAAAAAAAAGGGATGTCATCATCCGTCCTTTAGGCCTTAGTCACATGCACCCGTATGAGGGTTGACCTGTGAGGATGCTGTGTGGTGAAAAGATGAATTTCTTTTGCATTTATTAACGTGACCTTCACGGAATCGCACGCAGAACTCCGGCTTCAGCATTTCCAGTGCTTCCACGCTCTTTTCAGCTGGGAACGGCACTGCTGGGTTCTCTGCAGACGGGTTTCGGGGAGGGGAGCAGGGAGATGGATGAAGTTGTGCTTTTTCACTTGTTCCCAAAGGAGCGCTAGTTTCACCTCAAAGGCTTTTATGTGGGAATTCATGCAAGTTTCTCCTGAACTTGTAGCTGCAGCTTCAGACAGAAACTGCTGGAACTTCCTGTGTTTAAGCTCATTTGCTCTGATGGTGTTTATGCGTGACACCACAACCACCATGACAGAATCCCTCTTCAACACTGAATTAGGTGATGGAGTTGTGGCGGGGAAATCTCGTTCTTCCATCTCCTGGTCCATGCATCCTATTAGACCCTGAGACACGCTCACAGTGCTAAAAGCCCCGTCAGTCGTGATGCTGACGAGCTTTGACCAGTCCAGAGCTGACTCTTCCATGGTTTGGCGTACTTTGCCAAAAGTATCCTCTCCCGTCATGGTCCCTTTGAGACTTTGGAGGGCTGCCAGCTCCTCCCACATCTCAACGTTTGCGCTAACTCCATGAATAAAATGAGCAGCTGCGCTGCATCCTGAACGTCTTATCCAGTGCAAATGGAAAAAAAGGGGCAAATTCTTTTGTCTTCTGCTGCATCTGGGCATGTTCATTACTCCCTTTCTTCTATACGTCTGGTTATTGTACTCACAGACAGACAAACAGCATTGACGACATCTTTTTTTCTCGAGACCTACTGAAAAATATCAGGGGGTCGGACCAAATGTGTAGTTTGGGGACCACTGGTCTGGGGCACTTATTTACATGAACAGCATTCACAGGCTCCTTGACACACTGCAGGAATTTGGGGGTGGTTAAAAAAAAAACAAAAAAATAAATAACATTTTACCCTGTCGCCCGCAGCATGCCAGTTGAAAAAATGTGCATGAACATTTCTGCGCTACGGGCTCGTCGGCCGTCTATGACAGGCATGTTTTGTTTTGTCACCTGTGTGCCCCGTACAGGTTGGCCCATTTTCCGTCTGCAGACGGCCCGTATCTATCCCTAAGGGCAGTTATGATTATGGCCGAAAGCAAGCCGGTGCGGCCCGGTACTGCGTACCAGTCTAAGATCATGGGGAGGGATGCCGTACCGGCTGAAAGATCAGTTGTGTGGCCGGTCTTTGCTGCTAAACACACATTCAAAGCTGATGCCCCTAAAACTGTGAACCCAGCTGCACTTTATCTCATCATTTTAGGGCCTGTGTGGTTTTTTAGTGTCTTATCATCACTAAGTAATGTGATTTACATCCCTCTCTCTGTCATTTCCCTAAACAAACACATTTAGCCCACACGCCTTAAAGTATATGTTAGATTTTTTTGTCTAGGGACGCTCAATTCATTTACTGTCAAGTAGGCATATTTCTATGCAAGTTGGAGGTTGGTTAGTTTGCAATGGGACAAAAAAAAAAACAATAGTTAATTTTCTGAACACTATTGTGATTGATAGTTTAAGATAAACCTAAACTGAATCCAATTGTAGAAGTGAAACATGTTAAAAGGAATTGATTTGAAAAAGTCATTGATAAAAGAACAATGCAAGATTGTTCGGGAGGGAGATTTCAAGTGAAGATGAAGATGTACAACTTAAAATTAGTAGAGAGTTGAATTTTCAACATTTATCAAGTTCTTGAGTACAATAAACAATTTAGCCTCGTCTACATTTTTATTTACAGATTTATTCTTAACTTTATTTGTCTGCATTAGAGGTGTAATGATTCATTTTAGCAACGATTCGTTTAATTTCATCATTCCTAGTCGCTGATCCGATTCATAGTAGATATTGATTCATTTTGAACGATTCGATTCCCTGACCTAAAATGGATCCAGGATACCTTTAGCCAAAGCGTCAACTAGCGTGACAAAAGGAACAAAAGTTTTCCAGATTCCTGGTATTTCTTGCAAGATAATTAAATGAGAATTAAATATGTGTCCAAACAAACAAGTAAACAAGAGTAAATGTCAAATCCATTCACATTTAGTTTCCTAAAGTTCCGTCCACTTTTGTTTTTCCACATCCAAAGAATCCAAAGGAAACATTCCTAGAACATTATAGCACACTCCAGCTTTTGCAGAATCACATGCATTTTGTCCACTGTGATGGAACTTGGTGGGTTTTATGATTTAGTGAAATAAACCTGCCATGCCTCAATCCAAACGGTATTTTTCAAGATGGATATAATTAAATTTGAACAGATTTTTTTTTTTTAATTGAATAGGTTGATTTGGTTCAATTAACAACTTGAATCAGACAGATCAATCTGGTTAGATAAATAAATTAATCGATTACTCATTACATCCCTAATCTGCATTTGCCGCTATTGAGAAGAGTTCCGTTGACGTAATTTGTTATCGTACCGGCATAATCCAAAATCTAATTTTACTCCAGATAATGACTAAGGCTCTAGATATACTTTGGAAACTGAAAACATTTCTGGTTTTACTAAAAACTAAAAGGTTTTTCAACTGAGGGTTGAAATCGATTATTGGTTTACAGGTCAGTCCGTTTGGAGAGAAGAAGAAAGCTGTGAGAAAGCACTAAATTTACTCTATAAAGGTGTATTTGACGGCCTCAAACTGCATGTCTGTTGTAGCTGTAAATGTAACGGTGTTAGAATGACTCTAAAAAGTGACACAATGACATTTTTATGATAGATTTATGCAAGCATTTAGTAATCAGTTTTTCTTTCTTCAGTACCTCTCCACTTCTCCAAAGGCTGAGCCTCCTCACTTTGTGCGGCACATCAAGTCCACCATCCAGTTTATTTTGGAGCATCCAGACCCCGACGGCCTGTTCCCGGACGCTGAGCCTCAGGTCTTCCACAGGACGGAGGGCGGGGACTGGGAGAGGCTGCTCCACCCATGACGTCTATGACTCCCAACTGTGACCGTCTTTACCTCACTGTGACTGCCTCAGCCACTTTATGCTTCCCTGGTTCCCAAACATTGTGTCTTTAAAACAGGACCAAGCTTCAAGCAGAACCCGTGTCGGGTCTCCTGCATCTTCTGACCAGTCCAGTAGGAAAAGAGCCTCCAGCAGTTCATCTATACTCCTCTGTACTTAAAGTCTACACATTGCTTTAAAAGCTTTTGCAGTTCGGCTCTCAGCATTTTTGTGCAGTTTGGCTTTTTTTTTTTTTTTCTCCATATAACTCCTTCACTTTTTTCCAAATGGAGTAGAATTGGTGCAATTTATGTGAATACATTTTGAAGCCTTTTGCCTTTGATTCAGTGACTCTTTAAGAGGAACAAGGCATGTTGGTGTCAAAGCCAAACGTGGTCCTGCACAGGCCTACCTTGGATTAAAATAAATAAATAAATACATAAATATACAGTGAGATTTCCCAAAAGCAGCATCAGAGTTTTAAAGCAAAGGTATTCATGGTGAGCAGTCTTGGTGTGAACAGCAGCCTTTTCTGTTTCAAAACTGTTAAAAACAGCTGAAATGGCGTTTAATTATGCAGCGCTTCACTACCTTCTTGGAAAGCCCAAAGCACTTTCACATTCATCCATTTACACACGATGAAGACGGCCCGCTGCCAAACCCCTATAACCACCAGGAGCCATATGGGGTTCTGTGTCTTGCCCAAGGGCAGTTTGACAAATCTCTTCCCGAAGAGATTAGCATATACGTCACTCGTTTCCGTGTTCTAGTGACTATTCCTGGGTAACGCAGTCTTTTAAAGAAGACGGGGTATTGTTGAATGCAATCTAGTTTTATTTTGAAAGTGCATTTACTTTTTCATCAGTTGTGCTGTTTAAATGGATGTTTGATGTTGAAATGTGTCAGTTTAGCTTTAGCGTGTCACTGTGGTTAAATATAAATAAATATTAATGGCCAAATGTATCTGGTTTGAAACCTGCAATCTACTTCAAAGTGAAAAGATTTTAAACTGCTTTAAATTGAAATATTATAAAATTAGGAGCACAAACTGGTTTTAACTTTTGCTGATCTGGTTTGTTTAAAGACCCACTCCAATGAAAATGGGCTTATAGGTGTTTCTAACATGCTCTTGCAGCATTTTTCTCATGATGGAGGACATATATAAAGAAAATTCTGATTAAAACTGAATTTCTGAGTATTTCTGGATTTAAATTGTGGTGAGCCAGGAGCAGACGGCAAAATATTGTTGGAATAGGTTGTAGTTTGATGAAACTACAATCAACGGGCCACAGTAGACAACTATGTCCATGAATGTCTTCGTTTTCCTCGTCCGAGCTGGAATCTGGCTCAAAACTGCACGGCTGGTTAGCTCCGATATTTGCCGACATTGTTGTTGTATCGCTTATGTTGGGTTGAGGTTGTGAGGGGCTAGGAAGCTAGCAGGAGGAAAGGGATGTTGGGAAGTGAAGGCAGGCTTACTGCAACGGCAACAGTTCCACCCACAACTCGAAGGGGGAATTTCTGATGAACTCCTGCTGCCCTGCAGAAACTATGTCCCAGAAAACGACGATTGATTTTGTCTAAAAACGTCACACTCATAATTAAAAGACCACTATCGGCACTTTTACGAAAGATCAAAGGATTGGAGTGGGACTTTAAGTTCCAGGGAACAAAAATTTCAGGGTTTTTTTTCCCAGGTGTTTATGGACGACAGTTTGTTCTGAGTAGCCATGTGGCTCGTACATGAATTATGAACATTTAAATAGAATTTCCCCCCAAAACCACATGTAACATTGTGCTTTATGAGTTTTACAAAAGAAATTTGTCAGGTTGGGTAATACAGAAAATGTTTGTGCTAATTTCTGATTCCATTTAATGTTTATGCATCTCCAGGGATTAAAACCAAACAAACCTGAGTGACAGACACCGCATAGGTTAAAACCTAGCAGGACGGTTTCTGCTGCAGAGTCCCAACATACAATATCAAGAGGACATTTATCGGTTTTAGAACTGATTTGACATCTAAGTGACGAGTCTGGACTATAAATTGTAGCTGTTGGACAACAGTTCAGAGAAACGGAGAGCATGTGGGGGGGGGGGGGGGGTTGTTGATGAAGGAAGCTGTCATGTTGACACACCTGACGGACAGGAGGAGATCATAGAGGCTCTCCTTGAACATGATGAGGATGGACAGCACCAGGAAGGAGAACATCAGAGCTCACGTAAACTTCCTGAAGACGAAGCTCGGAAAGCCGGAGGAAGGTTTGTTCAAACAGTGGAAGGAGAGGAGGTCAGAGGAAGACCAAGGGCAACGTGATGAAGAAGAAGGCAGAGAGGAGATGGATGGTTGAATAAAGACAGAAGGTCATCTCCAAAGAGGCGGTTAACCCTTGTGCTATCCTATGGGGTCCAGATGACCCGATCCTTACATTGACGTGTTCTCCCTACCATGACAAAGGTGGAGAGGATTTCATTTAATCATTGGAGACCAGTGAAGATCACAAATCATTGAAGAAAAAAGGTTCAGCGCACTGTCTTGTGGGGTCCAGATGACCCTACTAGACAGTGTTAAAGTGCCTAGGATAGCACAAGGGTTACAAGTAAAATAAAGGTCAAAGAAGGTCAAAGGTTGTACATCTGCTTGTGGAAGGGGCTTGTGCTCTTGTCAGATGAGGCTAGGAAAGGGCAGAACAAGGATTTACTGTCCGGAAGGCCACAAACACGCATCTGTTCATCTTTATACACCACAGGCCCCGCCCATTCCGCCTGCTCTAGTGGGGAGGGCGTAAGTGAGTGACGTATGCAGACGTAAAGGACGCAGGCTGTGGGCCGGGGGGGGGGGGCAGAAGTCCCTCAGTTTGACAGCGCTCCTTTCCTGCGTGAAATCTCCTTCGTCCGCCTGGAGTCGTCCGTCCGCGTGTCGGACAGACACGCGGGGTGAGCGGGAGAGGAGACTCCTCCCACCGCTGGAATTCTACGACGTTGTCCGTGAGGGGGGGTGATGGGGGAGGCGTTTCTCAGGCACGTCCGCCGGTTCCCCTGGATCACCAACGTGTCTCTGTACGGCTGCCTGTTCGCCGGGGGGGACTTCGTCCACCAGTGGTTCTCTCGGGGGCAGGACGTGGACTGGAAGCAGACGCGCAACGTGGCCGTGGTCGCCTTCACCTTCCACGGGAACTTCAACTTCTTCTGGATGCGCTTTCTGGAGCGGAGGTTTCCGGGGACCTCCGCCGGGATGCTGCTGAGGAAGGTGCTGCTGGACCAGACGGCGGCGGCGCCGCTGGCCACCAGCGTCTTCTACACAGGTCCGTGCGTGTGCGCGCGTCCGTCAGGTGGAGCTCGCAGCAGGTCCCTCCCACGCTCCAACAGCAGCGGTCACCGAGCCAGCTGACTAGGGTAGTGATAGGGGTGGGGGGTGACCTTGAACAACCTTTTCCTTGCTTTATTATTTCATACAGAGAACCAAGCTGGACTCAAACCCTCAGTGCGGGCCCACTGTCCCACAGCCAGGCTCAAGCATCTCCTCCTCGTCAGTGAGGAGGGCGCGCTGACACATTTGCTCATGTTGAAGACTAACAGGATAGCCACAACAGCCCCCCCTACAAGGATAAGGTGGACAACATGGTCCTATTTAAACAAACGACCATCCAGTCTAATTGATTGTTATCTTTAGTTTCTATGGTAACGTGTCTATAAAGTCTCTCCTGTATCCAGGTTGATTCCATCATATTAGTAGGTTTAGGGGCTGTCATCTGGATTTATATAAGCCCAGATGACAGCCCCTAAACCTACTACTATGATTTATGTGGTAACAATCGCCACTAACCATCATTTGATGAGGAGAGAACCCCCAGAGGAACCACAGGGTCTGTTAACCCTTGTGCTATCCTATGGGGTCAAGATGACCATTGACGTGTTCTCCCTACCATGACAAAGGTGGATAAAGGTGGAGAGGATTTCATGTAATCCATGGACACCAGTGAAGATCACAAATCATTGAAGAAAAAAGGTTCAGCCCACTGTCTAGTGGGTCTAGATGACCCAACTCCCAATGGTATGGTGCCTAGGATAGCACAAGGGTTAAAAGAACTGTTGGGGTCCCGCCTTGACCTGGCTCCTGTGGGGACAACAGCTTCAGCAGCTCTTACTGAATGTTACGTCACTTTTCTGAAATCACAATCCTTTCCAAGAGGTTTTTAAATCCTTTTTGCAGTTTTTGCAATAGTCTGTCTCGGAAGTGAAGTGTTTGTCACAGCAATGTTTACCCCTGCTTCCACCAGAGGAGGGCATTAACATTGAAACAGGATGTGTCCTGTATTTACCAGCACCATCCTTCAGTGAGTTTGTCCTTCTGACTCTTATACTTCAGCGCCGTAAACCCAACAGCATTTAATTATCTGCTCATTTATATTGCGAGTTCCTTTTTTAATTTTTTTTCAGATGAATCTGTGTTACACCACTTGTTGTTAAAGGTTCTATCTTAAGATCTGTTCATTGAAAGTGTTGTAAATGTGTAACAGTACCATTGTGTTTCGTTTCAAAGCGGAAAAGGTTCAGACATTTCTACATCAAAGCCTTAATTCCCTTTTCGCCGATGTTGATGCTTAAAGCACTAAATGCTAAAAAAGAAACCGTTCAACCATTAATGTCAGTTAAAAAGGTCTGGTTTCTGTGCCAATCAGGTGTCAGCTTCTTGGAGGGGAAGGATGACATCATGGAGGACTGGAGAGAAAAGTTCCTGAACACCTATAAGGTGAGTCAGAGCTGAAGCGTCTTCCTGGATCTCCCCGCGCTGTCATGTGGTCTAACAGGAAGTGGACTGTTCAGACCAGGAGCTGCTCTGAGTTCAGTAACCTTCACCAAGCCGTATCTATTTTAGGAGAAATCAACCCAAATGGGACCGATGCTCTCATCAGTTCCTACTGTAAAGTCACCTCTGAGTTTTAAATCTGTGACTGGTCTGAATGAAACAATGATGTTTTCTTTCTCTTCAGACGGGGCTGACATTCTGGCCGTTCATGCAGGTAAATATTAACCTGTGCAGGTCTAAACCTCAAAGTCCACTCTTTTAGAGTGTTGCCTTCCTTTGGGTCACATCATTTTTCTGGATTATCTTGGCTGAGGGAAAACTGACATTGGAAATTGTGTGTTTCAGCTTCTGAACTTTGCTCTGGTGCCTCTGTACATGCGGACCACCTTCACCGGCTGCTGCGCCTTCGTTTGGGCCACCTTCCTCTGCTTCTCCCGTCAGACCGGTGACGGGACAGCCGCTGCCGCCCTGGCATGGATCTTCCAGCCCGAAGAAGACAAGGCGCAACTCGCCAAAGGCAAAGCCGAGGCAGCTGCGGCGTCCGAACCCAAACCGTAGCACAACCAGTGTTTCCCCTGAGCGTTGAAGCTGGACACAGGTGGCTGGGAAAGGGGTTTGGACTGGTCCTGACTGGCCAAGAAATTTATCCGATGTAATGTGCGACAGAAGTCTGGTTGTAAAGATGCATCTTCTTCCTGCTGCTGAACAAACATATCGGAGCCAAACTGTTTATGAAAAAAGATCAAAGGCAGGTGCTAAATCATGATTTATCATGATTTTTCCTGACCAGATTGTCATTTGTGATCAATTGAAGATGCCTGGAAATACTGGAATGATCTATAGAGATTTCTGCAGCTGGTTGTGGGGACTGATGTTTCACATGGGCTTAAGAAGCCTGCAGGGCGGGAAGCTATCCTCTGGCGTTTAGCTTCAGAAAGTTTGGTAGATGTGAGCTCTTCGATGGCCCTTTGGCTTCATCCATTGACTGTATAAGAGAGAACTGGACTGAGCGGCTGGGACGTCTCCCTTAGAAAATGCCTTACTTCTGGCTCCAGCGAAACAAATTCAAATCAGTTGCTAAGGGATATTTCCGCAATACAGACGTCGCCATGTTGGAGCCAGTCGACAGTGATTGGTCCGAGTTGTCTGAGTCACCATTTCTATGGCAACTACTGTCGCCAATCAGGAGTGAGCTTGTTTGGCGTTCACAACCCTTCCACTGACAGCGGGCTAGGGGAAAAGTCTGTCAATCAAACATTGGAAGTGGGGGCCACCAGGCACCACAAGCTTCTACTGGGACATCTGATTGGTCAGTTTGTAACTTGAATAAGTTGCCATAAAGAAAGAAAGTACCACACATTTTTTTTTGGTTTAGATAAAGGCATCAGCGCAAGAATGGTTGTTCTGGCCAATAGAATGATTGAATAGCAGCTGTTTGTTTCTCAATAGAAGTCTGTGGGATTTCAGCTTCTTGGAGTTAGCAGGTACTTCCTGTTTGGATCACGAGGGGGGAGGCGTCACTCAGTCCACCTCTCTTATACAGTCAAAGGCGCCATCTCTCGGTTTTAGAGCGGCTGCAGCGGTTTTCGTGAGCATCCTGATAATCCTGAGCACTTTGCCCCGTTGGTCCTCAGTTTGTCTGCTCATCGGGTTTCTGGTTCAGGTACCTCTTGAGCTTAAATGCAGAAGTTTTCATCTTGATCTTCTGGACAGGAGGTGTTCAAGCTGCTTGATAATATTTAAAATGCCTCAGAAGGGTTGTATATTTATGGATCAGATGACAGTGTGTTTGTGTTTTAAAAACAATATAAACTCTAAATCTTTTCATACCTAAACTGGATTTGAAGTACCCGTGATGTGAGGCTGAGAGTTTGTCAATGAAAGCTGGTGACTTACACTGGAACTGAAGGATCTGTGAAGACATTCATGGATCATTTTGTCTCATCAGTGAGTAAACTCTTTGTGCTTTTAACACTAAGCATGTCTAATAAACGTTTGGATCTCACAAAGAGAGTGTGACACTGCTTTAGGCGTTTCCTAGTACTTTTTTTCACTATTGCAGATGAAATCTAGAATAAAATAAAATTCTCTGTTGAAATGCCTGTTTTTTTTTACTGAGAAACTACTGAAGTCAACACAAATGCACACATGCGTCATGTCTTACGCTTTTGTGGTTTGATGCAGGAATCAGGGCTGATCTGTAAAAAAACCATCAGGTAGAGTGAATTCAGGTTGGAGCTGTCAAACCGGAAGAGCAGAGTTCACCTGTCACAGGAACAGGCAGGCGGCTGGATCCAAATGCAGCTCAGCTAAAAGTCCACAAAGCTAAATCAGGGTCTGGCAGGCAGTGGTCAATGGCAGGCATGAGATCATTAGAGGAGAAACAGGGCGGTCAAAATCCAAGTGAGGGTTGGGGCAGGCAAACAGAGTCACGGTCAGAAGACCAGGTCCAGATATAACGCTCCGTAAAGAAGCCAGAGTGGCACAAGCAAGATTTTGCACTGCAAAGTGAAGAGCTTGAGTGTGCTGTGGTTCATGAATGTATAGAGTCAGGTGTGTGGCATCCAGGAAGTGTGCGCTGGGGATGCTGGGAGCTGTAGTGTGGTTAGAATTCTGGGGACGGCTCACGCCGGTGACCAGCGGGGGAGACAGAGTTCAGATTTCTGACATCACCAAGTGCAAGCAGGCAGACACTTCAGGACGGAGCGATGAGCACAAAACAATAGACGGAAAGGATCACCAAGGGGCCTAACCAAACTTTTTCTCCACTTTCCATGTCGTAAATAAGAACATGTTCTTAATAGCTTACCTGGTAAATTAAGGTTAAATTAAAAAATCGGATGCAGAACTTTTGATGTTTAACTTTCAGAAACACTGAGAGGATTAAAGACATGAATCACACAGATCCACAGTCAGCTCGACATGGATTCACACTGGGGTCATGCATGGGTTTTAAAATTACAGCAGTCCAACACACAACACCATACAAGACAGAAAATAATGATAATAGTCAAAAGGAAAGCTATTCCTTCTATTTATCTAAGAGAAGCTTGTTGATGATGATCATGAGAAGATAGAAACAAGTGAAGGACAGAAACATGCAGGAACATCAAAGAGCAAATCTGAGGTTTGAAAAGTGAAAGTTGAAAGTCGAGGTGAGGATGTGAGAAAAAAACATGAACCCTGTCTCTTAGGTTTGATTCATGTCATCATTTGTGGTTGAGATTATATTCCATAGTCAATATTGGATAATTTTGAAGAGTCCGATTTGATCGGACTGACCTAAAATCAATCCTGGACATCTTTGGCCCAAAATTCAACCAGTGTGGCTCAGAGATAAATACCTGGGTTCAGAACAGAGCAGGTTTTGAATCAATTTTATAATGGCATAGGTCCATTTGATTCAAAACTTGTCTCAGACAGATCTGGTTGGATTAAAGGAATGGAACTACTGAACCTTTTTGGTAAATATTCAACCAAACATTATAATAAAACCTTTATAAAAACCATTGTATCACTCACCCCAGATAACAAAAAAATAGAGAAAATAATTTATTTAATTGATTTTTTTTCTTGGTAGTTTTGTTAAAGGGTTATAACCATCAAAAGAGTTTTTCAATTTTCAATTTCTATCACGGAGACTGCAGGACTGTTAAGCACAGAATAGCTGCCCTTTTTAAGTGCTACAAAGACAGACATGCAGGGCAGGAAGAGAGGATGGATGCAAAGCACTGATGTGAAGAATAGAAAACAAGGAAAAGGACAGTAAATGTGTGAGGGCAGAAAATCAATAAAAACATCAACTGACCCTCATTTACATCTATCTGCAACAGAAAACAACATGCAATTTCCCGCTTGTCCCATAAAGATGCATCAGACATAATTATGACTTTATTCAAAATATTCAGAACCTGAAGGCAGCTGTAGTCATGAAAGGTTTGGATGGGGCAGAAAATGTTGGTTCAGGGGAGATGAAATGTGAATATGATGTGTGAACGCATCTCTTTAGCAACACACTTCAGAGAACTAAAACCCTCCTGGATGCTGTCCTCAAACAGTTCCGCACCGAAAAGAGATTATGTAACGCTATGAATTTGAAAATCACTGCTCAGAAATTCATCTTAAAGTTCTGCCTGTGATGTAAAAGAGATAACCGTCGTCCCTGATCCAGAGCTTGTTAAAAAGCAACAGAGACAAACCAAAAAAGGGATTTCGTGGACTCCATGTCCTGAGGATAAAGAGGAGACGCACCTACCTGCTTGTTTTCTGCTGCAGGTTAGAAGAAAATGTCTGTAAGGTCAGGGGGGGGGGGGGGGGGGGGGTTGTGTTCTGATAACTAAAGAGATATTAGTGTTAGTTATGGGGACATGCATCACTGAATGAACTTTTCTAAGATATGTTGCTGCCAGTAAACTCAAAATGAGCAAAGGTGATGAACTGAACCATTTGATGATATGATTGAAACCATTTGTTTTTATTTACAATTTGCCTGAAGTTGAGGCTTTTTTGTTTTTGGAGCAACTATTTGTAAAAATCCTACTCCCGAAGGGAGTTTTACGGCATCATGTTTTTTTCGCCCTGAGTATATGATGAGAATCCAATGGAGTGCATCGACCCACCATCTGTTTGTTTTCTTTACTCTGGGGATAAAGGGAAAGTCCTTTTGTTCTCATCTCTCTGATTCTGCGCATCAGTCTCTAATAAATCCATTTGAAACATTTTCAAATGCCTGGAAATGCCGGAATATGCACCTTTTTTTTAATGTACACCTGATTTCATGATATAAATAAATGATATAAATCAGATAACTTCAAATGATTTTCCAAATGTATTTTTGTTTTTTCTCTTTACCTTTTTACTCTGAGTCTATTAATACTTTTAATAAAATATATATATTTTAAATATCTGCCTCAGTAATAAAAGTTTGTACTAAAGCTCATGAGCTGAGGTGGAGTCTTTGGCTACTCTCCTGTCCCCTTTTTTCTGTGTTGTCTCTAGACTATTACATTTCTATTAATAGAACCGTTTCGTTTGTGAATCTGTCACAAATATGTGTAAAACTTTATTTCTAATGCAAGCGGGAACAATTACAAAAACGCATCAGCAAGATAATCAACAGTAAAACCAGGACATCTATCCTCTGTTTTGCATTTACTGCGTGGCTTTTCCTTTACTTTTCATCTCTGGACGTCTCCAGGTCCTCCCATGGATGTGCGCCCTCTGCGCATGCTCCGTGCATCTTCTCCATCCTTCAGGTCTGGAAGCTCGTGCAAAGATGCTCAGCGGATCCCTTCGCTCCTCTCAGGGTGAAACCGCGTAATCCGGAGGGGCGGACGCAGGAAACGGTTCGGGTTCGTGCAGGTTCGACTCCCCCGGTGCGCGCGCGCGCAACATGGAGCTGAAGAAATCTATCTCGGACACGGAGAGCGCGCTCAGGAGCTACGGTGCCGTGTCAGAAACCGCGTGGACAACAGACAAAGGTGAGCTTAAGCAGCACGGGGCCTCTCTGATCCGGCCGGTCAGGTCAGCCCGGTGCAGTTCAGACGGAACCGAGTCAGCTGTCGGCACTGAAATGGTTAAAGTGTGACTCAGAAATGCCTCAGTACCGCTGCCTGCTGCTGAGAGGCCCATCAACCCCCCCAATCTCACTGTGCTCCCTGGATCAGTGCAGAAAATCTGAACAGATTTTCAATTTCAGATAAAACGGGGATTAATTTTTCGATTGTTGTGGTTGAAAAAAAAAAACAATGTGAGATTTGCATAAATACTTTAATGAGCAAAAACAAAACAAAAAAGCAGAAATGCTGCTGAGCTCTATTTCTGGCTAAACTTAAAATCCACCGAAAATTCAACTTTCTGTTGATGTCTTCAGTCATATTTTCCACGAGCGACATTCAGGCTGAGGTTTGGTAAAAGGAAACCGGTTCCTGGACCACAAAGTGTTTAAACGTAGAGAACGCCTAAATTAAATCTTCGGTTCTGATCCGTTTTCTCTGGACTGTAGTTGTTCCCTCAAAGTTCAGCAGTCAGACGCAGGATCAGTGTTTTTTTTTCTAACTAGTACTTTTATCCGCCAGAGGGTTTAGAGATGTAAACACCCCCCCCCCCATCCCCCATCCCCCATCCTTGTGAGAAGGGAAGCTTTTAAGATCCAGGTTCTAGTCTTCTCATTGCTGCAAAAAACGTAGGTTCATGAAATAGAAAGCTTTTCCACTGCAGCCTGATGTTCACACATGCTGAAGCACAGCATTCAGATTCCTTTGTCAGTGTGTGTGTGTGTGGTCGACTGCGCAACTGCAGGAGGGGGTCTGCGCAGATGCTGACATTTCCCCGCTGAGCAGATACAGTCCAGACTCTCCAGCCTGCAGGATCCTGACTGAACCGATTTTATTAGAGCAGACTGGTCATCACACGGATGCCGTCATCTGGAACCACTTCAAACACACTTTGAAAAGAGACCTCTCAGCTCTTCATCCCCTCGGATGTTTTTGGATCGTGCTCACTGATGTGAGGAGGAGCTGCCGTTTGACTAATTGAACGCTCAGTCGAGGATTTATTGCCACTTACTGAGTCTATGAGAACATGTCTTTGCCTGGATTGTCAACACACTCGCTCACTATTTCAACACAGTTAGAACTCCAAAAAGTTGACTCCAGCTGTGCGTGATGGGCATCCATGGACGGAGCCTTTGCAGGATGGGGAGCCCGTCCAGCTGCTGCTGTACAACAAAAACTGAAACATAAAAAAAGAGAAGAGCTGACCGTTTCAGGCCCTGGATTAGATCTGCAATAAATTACAAAGGTAGCATGTTTGTGGAATTTTGCTCTAGAGCTCAGATCTATTTGTTTGAGTTATCCTTTTACGACAGAGAAGTCCGGCTCACAAGAATGAAACTGTTTCTGCTCCGAAGCTGAAGGTTAAATAAAAAATTTTGAATTGTTCGAGCCTGGAAACCATAACTTTCTTACAGAAAAATTATTTTGGAGTTTTTGATTTAGTTCTTGCTCGAGTTTTAATATGTCAAGTCATATTTTCAATTATAATATGTGGTTTTCAAAAGAAGTTTAAATGAAAGCAATCTGTACTACAAAGGCTGTTGAAGACGCTGAGCCTGCATTTACATCCCGTTCAATTCAATTCTGTTTTATTTATGTAGAAACTGTGTCGGCCTCTCTTACATGAGCTGGTAGCCTATTACATAAAATAGGGACTTGGAGGCTAAAGGCTCTACCTCCAACTGTACTTTTACCAATTTTAGGAACCACAAGCAGTCCTGCATTTTGTGAGTGAAGTGTTCTGTTTGGGTGGTGGGGCACTATGAGGTCTTTAACATAGGATGGGGTCTCATAAGTTAGCAGGAGGATTTCAAACTTAATTCAACTAGAATCCGCAGAGAAGAAACCGAACTTTAGGGGAACTCGTGACAAACCGTGCCACAGACCGGTCTGGACTGCCGCTTTCAGGAGCTCCTCTGCAGCTGCTGCTCCACGCTGGAGCTTCCTCAGTGGTCGCCGCATTGATCAGAGCGTTCAGCGGTTGGCTGATGTTGTGGTCAGTGGCTGCTGTGTTTTAGCAGATAGACTGATGGTGTTTTCTCCGGGGCCTCCACCCTGGACACGCTGGGGAGGCGACATATCTTGGTCACCCCCGGGGAGCTGGAGGAAGTGGCCAGGGAAAGGGAAAGTCTGGGCGTCTTTGCTTAGACTCCTGAAGAACAGGTCATGGAGGTCATTGTTGATGTTGGTGATGAGGAGTAAACATCCATCCGGATGTTTACTCCTCATCACCAACATCAACAATGAACCTCGAATGTATGATGCTCCTGGATTTGAGGGTTAGCTCTCCAACACGGTGATTTCTACTCAGATCTTCAAACGTCACATCCATTGCTCTCCTCCATGTTTCACTGACTCCTGTCACTAGATGGTCTCAGGATTTAAAAGTCAGAATGGGTGGTCTAAAGCACAGATGTACCTGCTCCGTTTTTCCTGATCTCCCTGCCCCCCCCGTCTGCCTCTCAGGTCACTCAGACGTGTCCATGGCTGAGAGCACCATGTCTCCAGAGGAGATCGAGGTGGAGATGGTCCGCATCCAGCGCCTGCGGGAGGTCCTGGTGCGCAGAGAGTCCGAGCTCCGATTCATGTGAGTGACACGGCGTCGTTCAACCATAACAGTACGATGGCGGCGAGGGCGTCCGTCTGTGCTGGGGTTTGTCATGTTGCCATGGTGACACTGTTTTGACGCACAGCACAGACACCCATCGCTCCCTCCTTTGGGCTCCTTTCCTTTAGGCACGGAGCCGCTCAGATACACGAGAGCAAACGTTGAACATTCCCAGGCCGGGTGAATGAGTCACCATGATGAGCTGCCTGGCTTCTTACCAGCCCCCGCCTCGGGGATTACAGAGCGGCGGTCTGTCTCTCTGCCGAGTCTACGCTCGACACACTTTCTGTGTTTCCACAAAGCAGCAAATAAATCCCCTTCCATTAAATGGATGCACATTCTAACCTTTTACACTAAATCCCAGGCAGCCTGTTGATAGGGTCACTCTGTCCCAGGGTCGCTGGAGCCCCTTTCAGGGGAAAGAGGATGGGTGCATCCAAAGGAGGACACTTACTGGGGCATGACAGTTGATTCTGGATTGTGTCTGAAGAGTACACAAAGCTTCAGAAGAAGGAGAAAAACAAAACAAGGAGAAAGGTTTGTGAAGTAAGAAGGGAGGGAGGTGTAAACCAGGGCAGCGGGGAGCAGGAGGAGGAGGCTGAGGATGAGTCACTGGCGTGATCCATCACACGCAGAATTAAGTGTGCAGTCGCTGCTCCCGTCACATGGTGATGGTGTGTGGGTGGGGTTCTCGAGGTCGAGACATTAAAGTCGCAGGGGCCTTAGCGAGAAGATGGACTTTATGTTTTTCCTCCTAAACCAATGAAGACCTAATGTGCAAAAGAGGGACAAGAGTCTTCCTCAACGATTTATTTGAAATTATTACTTTCTTATCTATTGAAAATTTAAGCTAGCTGAGAGAAAGAGGCTGCATGGCAATACTGATGGCTGTACTGCACAGTTTCCCCTGAAAACGTGTTCACCTCATCAGGTCATCTAGTGGAAGCAGAGGGTTGTGTCCATCAGCCATGCTTGCTTTTGTCCCATGACCCACTGCAGGCCGGTCAGGTGTCATTTCCATCAGATATCCCGAAAGGCGGGAGCTAAAAATATCAGGCTCTTATCGCTCTGTCCCTCTTTCTTCCAGGATGGATGACATTCAGCTCTGCAAAGACATCATGAGTATGAAGAAGGAGCTGAGACAGATCGTCGCAGTACCAGGTACAGCCACTGTGCGCTCAGCCACATCTCAAGGCCTCGTCATCACAGCCACTACGTTCATTTTTGCATATAACACACGGATGGAAATTGGCAATGCGTGAATATATACGTGGAGAAAGTCAGAAAGGTTGTGGTCTTCATGTGAAACTTTAAAGCTGTATCACGAATGAACCACGGAAGAAGTACAAATAAATAATCAACGTAGAACATGAACCGTGCGTGATTATTGTGCTGTTTATATGCAATTCATTAGTGATGCATGCATCAATTACATAAATATAAAGTGATATGGGCGCCATATATATATAAAAGTTATACGTCTGTGGTACATCCATGAAAAGTCTGAAAAGCCACAAATATGTGCATGCATTGCAAAAATCCTGCAAACTTGCATAATAATTGCACAATCTACATACCTGTGTAATTCTTAACCAACCAAAAATTGTGAAGAACTCAACACCGATTTCACCTAAAGACCCGTCGGCCAAAACCCTCGATGGACATGATGGACGCAATAAACACTTATGAACGACGAATATCAGGCATGAATCACAAAAGACCGAAACGTCATACGTGGAAAACACATGAAATGTATGTAGTTAACACTTTTGCTATAAAAAGTTACGCCATCACTTTTGCCAGATTATTTTTACCCGATGTAACATACGCAACAAAAAGTACTTGTCTTTAAAAAATAGATCAAAACATGACAACCCATGATAAATTTGAGTGATTTTCTTTTATTTTCAGCTCTGGTATGTGTAACAAAAAGAAAAAGAAAAACATGGAAAGTTCCTAAAAACATGCTCAAAAATTACTGAAAAATTTGGAATTTGCACAAAAGAAATTCCTATAAAATACAAAAAATGATACTAGAAACTTGATCTTTGGTCCCACATTCCTGGGACATGTGAGACTTCCCTGGTGAAGGCACAAACTCCTTGACACGCGACATGTTGAAGTTCATGTAAATAGTTTTGGTCGGGTGAAAATGACCCGACAATAGTGCTCTAGGGTTAAGGGAGGAGCTCTGATGCTTTGTAGACTATCCAAACGTTCCCTCTGAAGCCATTTAAGTCGCTCCCAAGGATCCTTCTGCCGGAAAACGCATCATCACCAAACTAAACAAACACGTATTTAGGCACAAAAGCACTTTTCAAACTTCTCAAGAGACTGAAATAAATGTATTTTTGGTTTTGCAAAAGAACAGTTCTAAAATAAGAATCACAGAGAACGGACATTTGTTTTAGCTTGATGGCAGTTTTTAGCCCAATTAGATAGATTTTATGGGGTCATTTGGGGGTTCTTTCCTAGGGTGCACCATCATTTAAAAAACAAGAAACAGTTTGCAACATCTGTTCATCTTCAGGTTAAAAGCAGCTCCGGGAAATGACTGCTTGTTCCCGGCCGGATGCTTCCCGTTCGCGGTTGTCCTCCAGAACAGACCCCTGCATGTGTGCAGATGTTAGAGCGGCAGCACAATGCTGATGCGGATCACCTCTGAGGTGGTGTGCAGCCCCATCAGTGGCAGGAGCTACCCCCCCTCCTGGGGCGTTGGTGCATCGCATGCCAGCGCGCGCAGGAGAGGCCGGTGTCGTGTTCAAGGACAAGCCGACACGTCAGTGACGTCCAAAACACAGATTTTACAACCCCACAGTGTGGAGAAAATAACTCAACCTTCTGACAGCCAGGCAGAAGCTGCGGCCGAAAAAACATACAGGATCCTTATGTAAGATCTCTACAAAGGGAAAAAAACGTCAATAGACATCGTTTTCTATTTGTAAATCATTTAGGTGTGAGATGTTGACACTACAGAAGTCTGCAGTTTGTGGTCCATCCTTCCATTCCTGTGCACATTTAGCTGTGATGAGCACTGTTTCCAACAGATCCACTTCTCAGCCATCCTGTCAGGTTTTTAAAACGATGTTTTCGTGTTTCCTTCATCCCGTCAGCCGAGTTCTACAGACGTCTACACAGAACTCAGTCCAGTCTACTCTGGCCTCCTTTGGTAACACAGCCTCTGACTTTTTTTTTTTAATCACCACTCACAGACTTTTGTAATAAACACTAAAATAAATGTGATTTGACATTAATGCATTTATGTCAACTGGATGGGCGCATTTCAAATGTGACGCTGTCGCAGTTCTCAGAGTAGCTGGGCACAGCTTGGTTACCATGGTTACCATGGTGCAGCAGCATCACAGCTGGCGGATGTCTTGATGTTGAGTTTTTCCAGCTTTCCGGAGTTCTGGGTGTTCAGTTTGATCCCATTCTTACCCGATTTAGATTCAGGTTGTTCTAAATGTGGGATTCTCTGAATGAAGCTCTGTAGGCGAGAGATCCACAGCGACTCAGAGGAAGCCGTACTGTCTGGGCGGCGGCGTCCTGTACAAACACACATGGCCGTCCCTGAACCAGACGTCGTCTAGGACCAGATGTTGCTCTGAGATGACAGAGCGGTTGACCTGTGAACAGAGGATCGAAGGTTCAGTTCCTGTTCCACATCGATCATTTAGTAATGATGTTAACACAAACATGGTCTTCCGAGGGCCTGAAGCCCACCAGCGGAAAACAGTCAATAACATACAGAAATTTTCTCTGAATCGAGTGTTTTTATGCTGTGGATGAAGAGATCTGCCTAGATGTCGAGCTCCTGACCATCTAAGATCAAGATTAAGATCAGCTTTATCTATACTTCAGATTTCATTTTTTTGCATCAGTTCTCATCGTTGAAGTACATTTTGCTTATGTTGTTCTAAATCCTTTTAGCTGTACATCATCAATAGTTGGAAAAAAACAACAACTTTGCTTTGGTGGTGGAAGATCCACATAGAGGGGGATTTGGGTGTTGGACACTTTGAAAGCTGCTCCTCAGCCGGGGGTGGGAGGGTGTTCCTATGACATGCAACTTCTTCCATGCAGGACAAAGTGTCTCCAGCGCACCCCCCCCACTGAGCATGCTACCCATTGCTCGTCCTGCAGTCATTTTCAGCACACAGCCAGGCTCTGCAGCTGCTGCAAATGCGCATCCCTCTGAGTCTATTTTTGGAAAAGGCTGAAGGTGAAGTGAAGCAAATGCATTTATCTGCTTCCCAACAACAGAAATCAGGGATTTCATGAAAATAGAAACTCATGAGTTGTAAATAATTCAGCGAAGGAGGCTGAAGGTTCAGGTCTGAGTCAGCTGACCTTACAAAGAAGATTAGTCAGCGTCAGGAAGCTCAGAATTCTGCATCTGATGCCTCACTTGGTGTGGAGAGAACATTTGAGGTCTGTGCAGATTTTCTAACATTACTTCTTCTTTTCGTCCAGAGAAAGAGAAAACCAAAAAGCAGCGTCAGCGAGAAGAGGAGCTGATCCTGAAGATCCACAAGCTGGTGCAGAAGAGGGATTTCCTGGTGGACGATGCGGAGGTGGAGAGACTGAGGTACGGGTCTGGCTTGGAGAGCAGATGACATCCGGAAGGCTGACGGTTATCATCTGGACGAGGAAATGCGCTTTCAGGAAACCATGGAAACACAGGGATAAGTTGGCATTAATAGAATGATTTTAATTGCCAAGACTGCTGTTGTGTTTGTGATGCTGAGGTTCAAAAATGTCTGAGCAGATTATGGAGAAAGACCACACACAACACAGATAAACTCTGCGAAGTCGGAGTGAACAGGGCACAGACCATCAACCTATTCCAAGGAGAAATCTAGACATATTTTTCAGGAGTGCTGGTCCCGTTCATATCCAGGCCTGAACTCATCTGACAGATGAAGCTGAAGCTCTGATCCTTTCATGTATAAATTCTCACAGCATGAAGGCCATCAAGTCCTCAACTTTGGCTTCCAGATGTCTTCTACTGCAGAACAGAATTAAAAAAAAAAAGGAAGAAATCCTCATGTCGCACAATAAAGATGGGATGAAGTTTGAGTGTTTCAGTCCTGAAGCAGGAAAGTTTAGTAGTCATTTCAGTCAAACAGCCTGCCGTGTTTTCAGAAATGTGAGGCTCCGTCTCAGAGTCTAGCCGGTGAAGCTCTGAGCTGCGTTCTTCAGAAACAGAGGACTAACGGTCTAGTGGGGATGTCAGATGTTCATCACGGAGGTTCAGCGAAGCTCTAAGCTTTCTGGGAAATCTGCAAACTTCTCCAAAGTTCAGGTCATGGTTACCTGTTCAGCTTCTGCATCTTCACGATGCTCCACTTGGCTTCAAAGCTCTGAAAGCAATGTTTGTGTGATGCATGAGTCATCCCCATCCCCAAGGTTGGTCAGTAAACACTACAGATCAGGAGGATGACAGTTGACACCTTCCTGATGACTCCATGAGTTTGGTTCTCTGTTTCAGGGAGCAGGAGGAGGATAAAGAGATGGCCGAGTTCCTCCGGCTGAAGCTCAGGCCTCTGGAGCAGAAGCTCAAAGTCGCACAGAGTAAGTGCCGCCTTCCTGGCCGGAGCGAGTGGGAGGATTTACGGACTTCTGCTCATAAAACGCTCTCGTCTTTTCTCAACACCAGATCCTCCGAAGGCCAAGAGACAAATCCCAGAGCCTCCTCCCAATAAACCGTCCATCACCAAGTCAGTGGCCATCATTAAGGACTGCTGCGGCGCCACCCAGTGCGCTGTGATGTAACCGCTGCTGCGCGTCCCGACACTCACATAACACGACCCCGTCAATCAAAACTACAACCGGAAGAGTTTGTCCCTGAATCTCCTTAGAAGATCAGCGCAGGCGGAGTCGGTAAACCACAAAGATGAAGCAGTTTCACTCCAGAATGCACTTTTTCTAAATTACATCAATAAGACGTGTAGAGATAAAATGTTGGTTGAAGATCTTAATGAGTTTCTTTTGCTGCAATTTAACAAAAAGCAAAACACACGAGACAAAATAATAAAACCGATGACGCCTCCAAGAAGGTGGTTCAACGCAAACTATGGCAAGAATGTGGATCATTCCAGTCCAAGCGTGTCCAGGCAAACTCAGGAGGCTATAAAAGATGAAGAATAAAGCAAAGGAAAAATGAACAGACAAGAGTTTGGATCTTCAGCCAATCAGATGTGGTTGAGGAAAACAGAAAAGAATTAAAATCTCTACATTAAAAAAAAAAGGCACATTTTTGGTCCCATTTTAAGGTCGGCTTTGTCTGGACAAAAATAAGAAAATGATCCAATAGTGAGAAAAAAAAGCTGCTAAATATTTATTTAGTTTTACTGCGTATTCATCAATGGGGTTTGAAAACATTAAAGGAGAGCTGAAGACTGAAGTTTAGCGCGACTCCATGTTGGTACAAATGTTCTGCTTTCTTTAACCCTTGTGCTATCCTAGGCACTCTAACATTAGGAGGTGGGTCATCTAGACCCACTAGACAGTTCACTGAACCTTTCTTCAATGAGTTGTGATCTTCACTGGTGTCCATGGATTACATGAAATCCTCTCCACCTTTATCCACCT
Source organism: Oryzias curvinotus (assembly GCA_023969325.1). Classification (NCBI taxonomy): domain Eukaryota; kingdom Metazoa; phylum Chordata; class Actinopteri; order Beloniformes; family Adrianichthyidae; genus Oryzias; species Oryzias curvinotus. Next base: position 23,870,354 of record CM043706.1, read on the forward strand.
TTGTCATGGTAGGGAGAACACGTCAATGTAAGGGGGGGGGGGGGGGGGGGTCATATGATAGCATAGGGATAGGGGTTAAACTCCTCAAAAGTTTAACTCATTACGGATGTTTCTGAAGAACAAGCGGGCCAAAAGGCCACAAGGTGGAGTCAGAGAGAAACCGCAACAAAAAGACTTTTATTCTCACATTTAGATCAGAGGAAATTATTGAAACTCATTTTATAAAATGGTCTCCCATCAAGCAACTTATGCAACTGTTTAGTTTATGGACCACAGAATTAAACCCGTCAGACCAAACTAAACATTGAGTTTTAAGTCCTGGTTACAGAAAGTGAACCAGAACACGTGTGACCCATCAGGAAAATGTTGAGGATGTTCTGTACTCAAACGTTTGCATGCTTTTATTTTGAAAAACTGTGTTCCGCCTCTACAGTATTTCAGTCACATCTCTTCTGGTGGAAGTTAGCTGTAGCTGTTCTTTGGATCCAAAACTGTTGGTGGTTCATCTGCAGGTGGAAAGAGAAATCCCAGAAACCCACTGGCTTTAAAAAAAATGAAAAAGAAAAAGATGACAATATTTCCAAAGGTCCACAAAGCCGAGCAAAGTCTACCTTTACTTTGAATCAGGCTGGTTTTGACCTTCATCATTCAATTTAACCCACCAACTCTGAATGTGAGGAAAGGTTTTACCAGATCAAACATGTTTGGAGGAACGTTGTAAACGTCTGAGCGCTGCTGCAGATGCTGCTGAGAAGAAACCGAAGAACAAATCATTCTGATTAATAAAAAGAAAAAAACAAATTCCTCAATGTCAAACTGCTGCAATCCTGGATTCACCCCCCCCCCCCGCCAGTTTCATTCATCAGCCTCCTTCCCCTTTTCAAGTCCACAGTAACAAGCCAATATTTCATTGCCTGTAAATACCAGCGCTGCAGCCGTCCGTCATCCTGAGGATCCCCCCCCCCTTCAGCTGTCATCAGTATATATAAGCATATGAATATTCTCTGAAGTTAGCCTTTTTTTATGACTACACGCAGCCTGCATGGACGCCGCGTTTCGCAGTCTCGTTTCCTTCACGTTCCGTCGTCGTAGTACATTTTTAGAGGTCTTGATGAGTGTTGACACTACTGTACATAAGGTGTACGTTTAAATAAAGGAGCATTTTTCTGGACTCCACGTGTGTTCTGCATTTTCAGAGACAGGCAGAGGAAGCAGACGTGATGCTTGTGAGATTTATTCATGGAAATCTTTTGGTCCCTTCAACATGAAACTGTTACAACCCAGTTTGGTGCAGGAAAGCAATAGAAGTGTGCAAATCGCAGACAGAGACTCTTACATGAAACTGCAGGTACACAAAATTATCCCCACACCTTAAAGACGCAAGTCGGGTGTTCTTAAATCTGTTGCAGAACACTGTTTTTCAAATACACTTAACAAAACCCGATGTGAGAGTGCACATTCTCGACAGGCACAGCAGCGTCTCACTGATGACACCAAACCAAAGAAGCTCTCCCTCCTGAGTTAGCCGTCACTGAAGCACCAGAGGCTGGCGAGCTTTGCTGAAACCTAAAGAATAAACAAAAAAAAATTCTGCCAAAAATATCATCCCGCCAGTTTTTACTTTCAATCTTTTTAAAAACTGCAGCAAAGATGAAAAAGTAACATTAGGCCAACTTAAAAATACGATTTTTTACTGAGATGACAGGTGGAGTCCAAAAATCCAGAGAAAAATCCAGATCAAAGTCATCAGAAAAAGCCGACAAACTGATGAGATGGGCCGCTGCCCACCCAACATTTCTTTCAGACACAAACGGCATCCTTGGACAGCAGACGCTTGGGCTTTCGCTCCACATCACAGGCAGCTAAAGCCTACCAGCAGCCGAGGAAAGCCTGACGACGCAACGCTGAGGGACACCTGGGTAAGTCACAAGTGTGAGCCTCAAGAGGGCAGGGAGGAAAGATCACACTTTCTGTCAGCACTTGGGCCAATACAAGCTATTGTAAAAGCCCAGCTTAATCCTGAGAGCCACAGCAAGTCTGTGCTGGAGGCTTCTCAGAGCCTTCCAGGTTGGTCCGAAAAACCAATCACCTCCCATCCTACAACCAAACCCATGTTCAGTCTCTTTGCATTTAAAAAAAAAAAAAACAGCCCAGAGTTCTCGCTGCCGTCATCAGACTCCTCACCTGTGATGCAGAGCAGCAGCAAAGGTTATCTGAACAAACCTTGAGCTCTTCTGCGTCTGCCAGGACGATCCAGACCCTGAGCCACAAAGGCCAATCTTAAACTCTTGCTGGCTGCTCCTCCTGAATAGAACAGGTTGCATAGACTCAGTTATGCAACCTGTGTGCGTTTACGCCGCCTCTTCCAGAGCAAAACAGCTGAAAGAAACAAACTGTACAGACTCTGGCTTCTGCTGCAGGTACTACTCAACGGTCCTGAAGAGACGAGTCAAAGGCTTTGCCAAACAAAAACCACTAAACTAGACTAAAAATCTTAAGTAGCAGCAATATTGGTCTAAATCTTTGGATCTGATCCACTCAGTGTTTTCCTACATAAAAGCAAACAAGCTGCTCCCAACACACCAACTCAGCGCAGCCCACAATGGAAATCCTCACCATCTTACCTCTGTGGAACAGAAACAGCAGAATGGTGAAGCTCAGGTCATCTTCAGCAAATCAAACATTTAACAGCTGGATTTCATCTCGATTCCCCCCCCCCCCCCCCTTTCTTTAACATTTCACAGAGAAAATGGTCTCTTTCCTGAAAACAGAGGTAGCTACATGTCTTCAACTCATTTCAGAAAACCCAGATGTCATTGACCTCTTCTCCTCCTCACACTGGATACAGTGACGACTAACTCATGTTTGTCCCTCACAGTTTGTGGGCTTGGACAACAAACCATACCGCTCCGAGGACCAAATGGCTGAGAGTTTGACAAATGAAAGAACTGCAGGAAGTCTGCAATAAGAAAAATCACAGCTTGGTGAAGCTCACAGGAAAGGCTGTGAGCTCAGAGCGAAAGAAAAGACTAAAGAGGAGAAGAAGAAAGCAGAAGAAATGAAGGGACGGATCACACGGAGGCTTTCAGAGGCTCGACATCAGCCGCTGCTCCTCTGTGCAGATGCACTGCAGGGGGGGGCGGTTGGGGGGGGTCAGACCGGATCGGCAGGAGACGTGTGAGAAGATCTGGACGGGAATGAGAAGTTGGCAGCCAGGCGTATCCTGCTCCGTGAGGCTCTTCTGCTGGGACTGTCCAGGGACTGAGGGGGAGGAAGAGCTCCGCTGGCGGGAAAGTCTTCCTCTCTGCCGGGGCTCACATCTGGATCAGAACCTCCATCTGTGGCGGCCTGACGTTCACCACTTTCTAACATGACCAACACAAAAAAATAAAAAAAAGTCTGAGACTTAATGTATTCTTGGCACAAATGAGTGACATTCTGATTTGTTCACATGTTTTACAGTTGTTGATCATGTATCTGCTCTCAGTCAGGTCATGTGACTCGGGATCGTTTCCCCGATACCGAGTCTGAATATGACTGGAGCCATTTTCAATCCCAGAAACTGACCTGCTGCCGGCCCAGAAGCTGAATGTCCTTCAAAGTGAATCAGGTCCACCTGGTGGGGGGCGATGGGGTTGGGGTGGAGCTGAGGTGACGGCAGGCAGGACGGTACAGGTCCACACAACAGGTCCAACGGGGATGTGAGGCACAGCAGCTCCGACTCCGCAGCATCGTCCACACCTGCAGCAGCAGACGTTTAGCCTCCTCAGCTTTGGGAAACTTACACAAACCGTTTGTCATTTTCTAGAATTATTTTTATTTTTACTGCTGAACAAGTCTGTTTAAAATGTTTTTGGCTCTTAAATATTTCAAAGATTCGGCCCCTTCTGAACCACAGCATTGAAGGTCAGACCTTTCCATTTGCTCCACTCAACTCCCTGGTCAGACACTTGCTTCTTTCTGGACTCCATTCCTGCAGGGATCATCTAACAGGATGAGCAGCCAGCAGAAGTGATGATCCACGATGCTCATTCTTAAGAACACAGCTCAGGTCCCTACAATGCCTTCCTGCAGCTGCTGGATCAGCTTCAAAGCAAGGCAGGGGTTACCCCGACCCCTCTCAACTCCTTCATCCACATGCAATACACTGAAAACTTTAAACACAGCCAAAAAGGCTGTGATCCAGAGTTCATGCGAGGCATCTGAGATGATTAGAAACCAAGGAAATGAAGAGAAAGAGCAAGTAGGTCAGTGGAATGCTGCGTTCACACCAACTGCAGTTTGTGTCGACCACCTCTCCTTAGACACGGGGCAAAATTCGCTGCTCGACGCCCGTCCACAAATGTGTTCATAAACTGAGGCGTGTGGAAGGACCTACCGCCAAATGTCGCTACATGGAGCGGTGTGCATCTCATTTACACGAGAAAAAAAAAAAAACGGAAGATGTAGAGAGAGATCAGGTTTATGCATTTAAAAACTCATTACAAAAGCATCGGTAAAAACGTCTGGGTTCATGAGAGACTCTACGTACGGTAAGATCACCCCTGCTGAGGGAGCTGCGTCTGAATGATTGACACTTTCAGGGATACTTCTGTCTCTCCGTGACCCAGTTTGTTTACTTGCTCAAACACAAGGGTCCAAGGAGAGATCAAATAAAAATGTATCTATCATCTCCATTCAAATAAGGAAAATATAAAGTTCAGGACAAGAACAGTCAGATGCCACGATATGTTGGTTTTTGACTCAACCCATCACGCGCCCAAAGCAGAGTCCCTGACTGGTTGACGCGACATGTCGTCTTTGCCGAGGTTCAGACTTTTGAACTCTGGATGTCCCTCAATGCCCAAACTGTGCTGCTGCCAGACTGTTGCGTTGAGCCGGACCCTCACATAGCTCCGCAGGACCTCCCATTCCGTCTATACATTGACTTAACGTTGAAACTGGAGGCCCTTAAGGCAAACTGTGTTGAGTGTGAACGCAGCTTAAGCAAAACCCGGACATGTGGAATTACCAGGACTCTGGGTGCCAGATGTTGCACCGCTGACGGGACTGTCTCTTGGGCTCCCTGCTGGGTGGGGGCTGCTGGGTACTGAAGAACTGGCTTTGGCTAAAAAACACAAACGTCACGTCAGAAGAGACCAACATGGGGCAGCATCATCTCATCGTATTGCTGGATCTGAATACGACGCAGAAAACTAAAACATACAAAAACACACACGCCTCATGATGTCCTGATTGAATTTTTACTGATGAGATGCAATATTCAAAGTCAAGTTTAGAGTATGGACTGGACGTTTTGCTCTTCATCCTGAACTGATCATCTAACAAACTACAGTTTCTGTTTTAAATATTCGTGTGGATTACATGTAAATGCTGCAGGTGTTTAAATGCTCATATCTGTGAACACAGAATCAGTAAAGGTGGAAAGTTATTTAAAAATGCTGTTAGCTACAATCTGCTCATGTTTGTAGAGTGTCAGAATATGTATTGTCATTTTATAAAAGACAAAACTTTAAGTTATTCTTCCTATTCAGGGCAGACATAAAATAATAATAATAAATAAATCGAGACTTAAATAGTGTTAGAGAGCAACATTAACAAGCAGTATTGTAAACGTGTACAGAAGGCAAGAACAGTCATGTCGGCTAATAGCTTTTTCACCGTTTTCTTGAAACGATTGCAGCACAGACTCTTCCTGGAAAAGGCTGTTTTTCACTTTCAAGAATGAGAGGCATACTCAAAATTGCGTGAAAATACCACTTTGGGGCCGTTTTTTGCAAGGAATTAACACTGCAACACACTTGAAAGCTAAAAAAATAAAATAAAATAAAAAGTTGAATTTGCATGGTATAAGCCCTTCAAAATAAACCGCAGCAGCATTTTCACAGTTGTGTGAAGCAGCAGAGCATCAGGTCTTTGGTGTCATTTTTAGAAGCAGTTTGTACACGTGATGTGGGTGGTGTGTCTACATCAGCTCAGACACCTTGCTGCCGCAGAGTCAACACGTTTTTCAATCAGTCGTGATCCCGTGTTTGCTATTTCAGCTCACATCTCCTAAAAACCAGAAAGGCTGGGGGAAAACAATGAGCGGACATGACTGTTCGGGTCTTTTATCTTAAAAGAAATCAGCAACAAGCAATCCCTCTTGCCTTTCATATCGTTCTTTAAAACGATAATCCTCTTATGGCCGTGTCCCTTTATCCAGACCACCTGGTCAATGAGCACAGAAGCAGAAAATCAGCTAAAGCTGGAGACATTTCTGAGTTTTAAAGGCGTTTGTTCACCTGCTTCAGGGAAACATGGACGATGAGGAAAGGACATTGTACCTGTGGAATGGCGTTGAGCAGATCGTCGATGCTGACGCACTCGTATGAGCGCGGTTCCAGGCTGCTGCCCATGAACTTGCTGTAAGCTCCTTGGAACTCCGTCAGGAAGATCTGGTTGTAGTGGTAGGTGTGCAGCAGCGCGCGCACATTACGAGCAAACTGGAAAAGCCTGGTTAGCCTCACGTATTCATCTCCAGCTTTGACGTTTTCTTCATTATCTTCATGATACAACTGTGAAGGGAGAACGTCATCCCGTCACTTCTAAAGCAGGACACCGCTTAACAGAAAACAGTTTTTTCTTTGTACCTGCATTAGATTTGGGAGGCTCTTGAGCAGCTCACTTAGTGACAGGAAGCCGTATTCACAGGGATTCAGCGGTGAGCCATGAACAGCCTGGTATCGCTGGCTCAGCTCCTCCACCTTCATGCCCTTGGGCACCTGATCGGTTTCTTGGGACATGAGCAGAGCCAGCAACTGGTAGGTAAGCGTCCGCAGAGACTTCCTGTTGATCAGCTGCACTTCCCTACCTTCTGCACCGTCCACCACCTAATGTAGGAGAACCACCATTAACGCCAGAATTTAAGGTAGCAGTGGCTTCATCCGCAGTGGATCACACCACCGCCTCCTTTCTGCACACTGTTGTGACTCCTTCAGCTTTTTATGTGCACTGAAAAGATAACCTCTGCAAGCTTCAAAAGGGTTTTACTACAGGAATAATCACAATGGAGTAACCTGGAATAGAGGGACATCTCCAGGGTCATCTTCTAGATCAGTGTTTTTCAACCTTTTTTGAGCCACGGCACACTTTAACCTTGACAAAAATCCCGCGGCACACCAGCATTCAAAAAAAAAAAAAAAAGAGGAGAAACTCAGTCTGTATTGATCTACAGTCCCTCCATGATCTCACATGCATTTTTGTGATCATTGTGACAGAAAAAGCTGGAAGCTGCAGCTGTTTTTTCTAAAAGATGTAATTAAAAGGTAAGTTAAAAGATTTAAAACTGTTTGATTTGTGTTGGTTGTGGTTTCAAGACGTTAAGAGAAGAGACTCGTTGTGCGCACAGAGAGACGCTCACGCTATCATTTTTAACTCAGTGCATCATGGGAGATGTAGTTCATTAATCCGCCGAACGCAGAAAGACCAGCGTCTCTGAGCTTCATTGTTTTGTTCTCTTGTTCCACGGTCTGACACCAGATTCTGTGGAAAGCTACACCACTAAAGACAAGCTTTAGCTGGTATTTCTGTTAGAACTGAGCGACTTTATCAGCAGAATCTAAACAAGGAAGTGAAGACTTTAACCACTTCTGATTGGTCAGACTGATGACATGTGATTAAGAAATCCAAGAATGATTGGTGGAGACAGTTAAAGGGGCGGGATTTTTTCCGAAAACCACCGAAGCTGCGGCTAAATCGCGGTATCATCATCCTTATCAAAATGTCTTTAATAGAATCAAATAAACAAAAAGAAAAAAGTATTTTACGATCTTTCATATTCCTAACAACTTAGTGTTTTATCAGGGCCTGTTTGGATGAACAAAGAGCTGATATCCTGGAGATGGAAAATGTTGTTAAATTAGTTAATGAGGGTATTTTCCCACGGCACACTTGACCATCTCCCACGGCACACTGGTTGAAAAACACTGATCTAGACATCAGTGTTTGAAGTAGACACTCAAACACTCGTCTCATCGAGTCAAGTTACCTCAGGATTTCTAGACTCCTACGGTTAAAGTAGAGCTGTGACGGTGTTGGATTGTCGATCACCGCAGTGATTAACCACGTCAATTTGTTGTATTTCCTTGCAAGGGTTGTAGAATGAGGATGTGTGTGTGTGTTTCTGAAACAGCGCGCGTGTGTGTGTGTGTGTGTGTGTAAGTAGAGTGAGCGCGTGCCGCGTGGTGCTCTGACAGCCACGCACGCAGGCGGGAGGGAGTGATAAAAGGTTTCCTATAGAAACCCTTCAATTCTGAACTCAGGACTAGCAGAAAAAGTAAATTATCAGCAAAGATTAATGTGTTTAATGTGTTTAGTATAGTTCCAATCACGCACCATATGCAGAACAAAAAAAACAAAACAAAAAAATCTTAAAAAAAAAAAAAAATGCTGTGATGCGGTTATCGTCACAGCCCTAGGTTAAAGTAAAAAATGTTCCATAAACTGAGCACAAAGTTATTTAGTTGAAAATGAGGAATAAAACACCTTCTAAATGAAGCTTAAAATTCCAGTTCATCTGTTATTCAGTAACTCCAGGCCTGAAGGACCTGTGTGTGTCTGCATGTGTTCCAGGTATCACTGCCCTACTGACAGCTGATTACCAGGACCACGTGTGTCCAGCCAATTCAAGCCTGCCAGAGCAGAGATTGGTGGTAAAACCCCACCCCCTGACCCCTAAAATAGATCAATTTTCTTACCTTTACCACATGGGAGAGTTTAGCCAGCAGGGTGGACAGGGAGGGGGTGTCAAAGTCCTGCAGACGCAGACTGTAACCGAAGGTCCTGCTGTACTCGGTGAGCAGCTGGCTGACTGGAAGACTGTAGTTCTTCTGCGCCCGAAGCACTTTGACCAGCTGAGCTGCCAGAGCTTTGATACGCTCCACCTCTGTTAGAGCCAGAACCTTCTCCTCACCACACTCCAACAACTGGGGAGGGGGGGGCAGATGCACAGCGTTTCAGCAGAATTCAGAATTGAAAATGTTTATTGCAAAAAAAACGTTTTGAGCCTTTTTTTATTTTAGTTTTCTGTTCCAATTATCACCCACTTCAGGTCTTCTGTTGCATCCATGACTGCATATATAAAGGTGGACTTTTTTTTACAATTAAAACTTCTTTTTCTTGATTGGATAATCGGACAAATATGCACAAACTTCAGAAAATCCATTTTGATGTTTTTTTTATCCCCCTTTTAATCCTGGAGCGGTGAAACTGTTCAAGTCCAAATGAACTGAGTGACTCGTCTTAACGTCTTTGCATTCCTGGAACCCCACCACCTTTTAACTAAACTATGAAGGTAGAAGCAGAGCAGTCACAGTTTCATCCTCAAAGTATGAGATAAACGTTACACCAAACAGCATCTGTGGGAAGAAGGACACCGATTAAGCTCACAAAGCAACAAACAGTCCTTCACCTGCAAGATATCAGGGATGGCCTCAAAGAGCTCCACCAGTTTGGTGAATCCATAGTAGCTCAGCTTGCACTGACGGCCAAAGTGGTGGTGGTAGGTCGGAATGAATTTGCTGAATGGCATTCGACAGTGAGGCTGGTGACGGAGCAGGTCCACCACTTCCTTCCCAAACTGCTTGGTGCGCTCCACTTCCTCCGTAGTGCGCTCTGTTTGAATAGAGGAGTCACAGGTATAAACTGTTATGGACCAATCAAAATCCGGTATTCAGGAATGTAAACAATAGAATTAATCTGCTTTTAAAAATGAAACAACACATTCTAGAGTTTTAGTAAAAACGAGCACAAATATTTTTTCACTAAGAAAGCATCATTACCTGTAAATGACACAAATGAAAAGTAAAGTTCAGACACTAGAGAGACCTTCAGACCCATCAGTCGACCTCAGACACATCAGGCTGCGCTTTCATTCATCTCTGCAGACTTGTGATGGAAGAACCACTTTACATCCAAGCAAGGCAGATAACTAGAGGTGAAACGATTGTCCACTCGATGGATGAATCGATTTTCATTCCTACAATCCAACCCGATTGATCCGTCTGTGGCACGTAGTTAATAGACTCAAACTATATCATAAAACCATTCCAAAATGAAATAAATTCATTATGTCAATTTTGGAATACACCATTTGGCTTGAAGTACAGTAGGTTTACTGTACCATGACGTAAAAACGACCAAGTGCATCACAGCGGACAACACACACGTGATGGCGGCAAAAAACTACCAAACCATCATTCCAGTCCAACGTGTAGAAACACTTTGAATTTAGCAAAGACATGTGACCAGACTGTGAGCTAGAATGTTCCCTTTGGATTATTTGGATGTGGAAAAACAGTGGGCTGAACTTTAGGAAACTAAAATATGAGTTGATTTGCCATAAATTCTTGTTTACTTGTATGTTTGTACACATATTTAATTTACACTTGTTTAACTTACAAGACATACAAGGAATCTAGAAAACTTCACCTGTACTGTTCAGTACTCCGACATTTGTCTCCGAGTCTTACTGGTTGAAGTTTTGGCTTTAGATGTCCAGCATCTATTTTGGGTCAATAGATCGGATCGTTCAAAATGAACCAAAAGTCGACTACGAATCATTTCAAAGACCACAAATCATTGATATGAACCGTTACACCCCTAGATAGTTTTTTTTAATATTCAAGGCATGAGGATCTTTTCCTGATGCAGAAAAATGGGACAGTTTCCCTTTGTCACTAGGTTCTCTTAAAACATTTTCAACATTTTTACAATAATCTAAAACATAACATTACTTGCCATCGTTTCTAATTTATTTTCTTTGAAAGGTTTGTACTTTTAGTTTTTTTAAATGAGTGCAGTGTCACTTGAGGGAAGTGTGGATATTTCAAGTCGGGGTGAATATCGAGAGTCGGTGTGTTTGCATGTGGGTGTGAATGTCTTTCTGTTAAGTCATACTGTTTTTTTCTCCTCTTCTGCCTTGCCAGCTATGGTTGTAAGTAACTGGAATAGAGGACACCCTTGAATACAAGACATTTCATCTTGAGGAGCCAATCCTCCTTTAAATTGAACGGTTTCAAAAAAAAAAAAAAAAAAAAAAAAAACAAGACAAACATCCAAGCTAACATTTACACAAAATGATGCACAGCTGTCGTGGGGTAAAGGTACATGCAGGTCTTGCCCCCTTTCCCCCCAGCTGTGTTTAATTGAGTTCAGCCTAAACATTGAGAAGGTTCTCCCTCCCAGGACCTCCCACACCCCCAGCTTTACAAGTAGAACAAAGTAAATCCCTGTCACAGCCTCTGCAGAAATGGTTTCTTGAAGACAGGATGCTGAACTGACCCCTCTTGGGAACGGAGATGACCGTGTCCGAGCTCTGGTGGGAGATGGTGATGGTGGTATCTGGGATCTCAGCCAGCAGGTCCATCAGGTCACATGTGCCGTAGTCCGTTACCCTCCAGTCCCTGGAGAAGCACCTGACAAAACGAGTGACTGTCACAAACGAACAATTCAAACAGTGAAGTATTCGTCTACAGCGCCGCAGGCCTACTGACCAGTGATACGCCTGCATGAAGTCTTTGACTGCCACTCGCTTGCTGGCTTGAAACTTCAGCAGTTTAAGCAGGTCTTGGGTGAAGCGCTTCACCTGAGCTCGATGGGTCAGCGTCAGTAAACGCTTGGTTCCCATACCCAGGATCTGTTTGTGTAGAGAAACACAGTGAATAATCTTTCGTTTAAAGCGTTTATGGCACACGATCTGCGTTCAAGCACCTGTAGCACATGAGGTACCGCCTCCAGAAGCTCCAGCAACTTTGAGAAGCCATAGTCAGAGACGCGGCACTGCTTGGCAAAGTGATGGTGGTATGCAGGGATGAATTTGCTGATGGGCATTATGCAGGATGGCTGACCCTTCAGCAGGTCAATGATCTCTCTGCTAAACTGGATGAGCTGTGGGTTTCCTACTGGACTTTTGCAGCGTTGAATCCAGGGCTCTGCACAACACAAACACACACACACTTGTACAAAGCTGACACATCGCAACAGTGCTGGGATCTGTCTGTTGGTTCCAAGTAAGATATCCAACCAGAAATCTGTGCAGGCGGTCTGCTGTGCAGCCATTTGATGACTTTGAAACCATTTTGAGCGATGACTATGGTGACGGTGGGAACGCAGGTGATGAGATGCTCCAGAGGAACAGCACCCTCAGTCATTTCACTGCCGAGAATCAGCGGGCTGAACTCAGCCGCATAGCAGTCTGGAAAACTACGTGTGAAAAGACACCATTTATCAAAATACGCCAGATGATTACAATGATGTCATAAATCCTCTGGGAGTCTGGTTGTACCTGAGGAGAGGAAGCGTCCCACCGTGGGATTCCAGCAGATGATTGAGCTCAGAAGCCAAAGTGCTCAGTGACATCACAACAAATGGGATTTTGTAGGATTCTGGGTCAAAATCTGCCTCGCTAGAGAAGAAAGGTCCCAGTCAGTGATAAACTGAAGCCGACCAACCCAGACCTAAACCACGGAGCGCCGGTTTGCTTACCTGAAGTTCTGCTTTGAATAATGTTGCTCACACACAGGATTGTGGTACTCCAGCTCCTCGAAGACAACAGGGCTTCCATTTAAAGAAGAGGAGCCTTCCTGCGACGGAGAAGATCCCAGTGGACTCTGACGTATTTGGCTGTGAGGCAAAAGGCAAACGAGCCTGGAGCCCCCCTGTTCCCGCACAGAGACCAAATCAGGCAGCTTGTACAGGTCGCTGACAGCAATCTTACGGGAATATCTAAATTGAGTGTGAGAAGAGCGAGGAGCATTAAAAATAAATAAATAAATAAAGCATTCACAAGGCTCTCAGCATCATGCTGGTGTGATCCAAGACAGGAAATGAGCTGAGAGGCCTACTGACTTTTTCTCATAAATCTCTAGGAACTTGAAGACAGGAAGGCAGTTGGCAGGCGAATCTTGAAGAATGCTGATGATCTCCAGACTATAAAGAAAGTGATGTAAAGTGAAGTCAAAAGTATGCTCTAATGCAGGGGTCGGGAACCTATGGCTCGCGAGCCACATACGGCTCTTTTGATGGTCACGTATGGCTCGCAGACAAATCTTTATTTATACCATTTTTTTTTTCATTAGACCAGTCCTTCTCGTGCGCGATGCGATGCCAGAGGGGCGCGCAGTAGTAGCGGTGCTTGGAGAGAAAAATCTGCGCCAGCACTCAGTTTACTATTATCTACTATTTCACAGAGTTTATTCCAGCAGGAAACCTATTAATTGCCGTGCCTAGACCTGCGCGCTCCCGTCTCTGAGAAAGAGCGCGCAGATACGGGGACGGGATGTGAGGAAGAAAGCAGAGGGTGGGGGTGCCCCCCACCCTCTGCTTTCTTCCTCACAGGCAGCAGGTGAATCGCGCAGGGATTGTAAAAACGTAAAACCCGCTGCCCGTCACTCACTGCAGTGTGTGAGTGTGTGTTTGGCTCCACGTCTGCATGTGAGTCTTTGTCACATCTAAAGAACATTCAGACCTACGATCACGTTTAAAGTCTCAACGCCTGCATGAAGCTGAAACTCACCACGGATCAACCAGACTAGACCATCAGCAAAACCACCACGAGAAATACTCATCATTTATTAGCAACAGCATAACCATGTTATTAAAAAGAATCCACAGACTTATTGTACTTTAAAACTAAATATACAAGTGAATGTGAGCATTTGATGTAATTTCAACATTTTTAAACATATTGTAGTGGACTGAGTTGGGTCCGCTGTTGAGCCGCGTTAAAAGTTCTGGAGTTCAACAAACGCATCAAGCAGAGATCTGATTGGCTCTCAGTTCTGTCGCTCAGCCTGTTGTTAGGTAGTTTGGACCAATGGGGTTCAGCTATGGGCCGAATAAGGGAAATGGGAGGACTGGAGCGGGAGCAGAGGAATATAAATTTGGGAGAAGCGCTCTCGTCTCAGCGGGAGAGATTGAGGAGTTACTGTATTAATTTTACGGCGTTTGTTACGGCCTGCAGTAACCAGAATAAAGAACCTTAAAAGAGGTTAAGTCTCCGTGCCTCAGTGTGGGACAGGGACGCTACATTATTGTATGGCTCTTTCGAAATTACATTTAAAAATATGTGGCGTTTATGGCTCTCTCGGCCAAAAAGGTTCCCGACCCCTGCTCTAATGCTTTCCTACATTTTCCAATTGAGCCTTAAACGTACCTCAGAGATTTGTTGTTGCCACCTGTGACCAGAGACACCTGAACGCGCTTGCTTCCGATCTTACAGCGGTGCAGGCCGCTGACGGCACTGATGGCCTGCTGCAGGGATGACATCTGAACTGCAGCTTTCAGCTGGTAATCAGTGTGGGGGCTCAGCTCCACAGCATTCACCTGCACGTCACACGCATTTCAGAGGCACACCCGAGTTCCTCTTATAGAAGAGTATTCCTAAACGAATAATTTTAGCAGAGTGCTAAAATGAGATCAAATTAAAAAGCCTGACCTGTCCGAAGCGGGAGAAGGTGTCACGCAACGTCTGCTGCAGATCCTTGCGAGACATTCTGTAGTCCAGATTGGCCACCTGCACCTCGGCCCCCTCTGAGAAAGGCTCAGCGCGACTGTTGGGGCTGCGCGGGGCAGCAAGCAGAGGTGAGGAGCGGCTGGACAGGGAGGGGGATGCGCTCCTTCCATTAAGAAAATGTTCTGTTAAGTTCTACACGAGGAACACGACATGTACTGAATAGTAGGGATGAGGCGTTGCTACCTTGAAGACCAGGAGCCCTGAGAAGTGCTGACAGGACTGAAGCCCCTGTGTAGGTTTAACCTGCTGAAGGCTAATGGCGTGCTGATCTGAAAGTTCTTGTCTCCTTTATCCACAGGGGGGGCAGTCCGGTTAGGAGGCAGGGAAACTTCTCTTCAGCATAGTAGGGAGGAAAAAAATATGAATGTTTTTGGTTGTTGCAGCAGGAATTTGGGTACTGCACAGGCAGAACATTTAAGTTAATGAAATAAAAATAGGAAGTGGTATCGTTTGTTCCAGTCTTACCTTCTCCTGCAGACTGATTCTTTGGTGAAGCCAGGTTTGGACAAATGCTCCATTTCCCCGTTACTCTGATGGGGCGAGTTCAACATGTGGACTTTTTCCGCCTGCTGCTGACCCATCCTGGGTTTTGCTTCCACGTTTGTGAGGTCCTACATGAAGCAGAGGGCACATGTTCATGATGCTGAGGTCTGTTTGTAAAGAAAATGCAGTCATAAACAGACAATGCAAAATGCCAGATATGTTTATGGTCACTGATGTGCTGCAGATGAAGTGGAGATGGCCGTCTTATATGAGAAAACTAAAGGCTTCAATGTGCGTTTTGCTTCAGAAGCCAGCAGAAATGTCTGAACCCCAGAAGTTGTTTGTGCTATCTGACTAAAAAAATAAAAAACACCACCACATGCACATCTTAAACTAAAAAAGAAAAATAATAATTTACGCTCAGTTAAGGATAAAGAAAACGCAAAAAACTTGTCCCCAGTTCATCCTTTTTGTGGGTCTACTGTGAGAGGCTCTGAAAGAAAATGAGCACTCAGGCTTAAAACGATGAAACAGACATGGGTCACAACAAAATGTCTACTCACAAAGCAGAAGTATGTCAGCACAGACATGCGGGGCAAGACACAAAAGCTACGCTACAACTCATGCATGATGAGGAAAAATGGTCAGTGGAGAAACATGCAAAGCAGAATGGGATGAATGAAGCACAAACAGCAAATGCATCTTAGCACAAGAATCCGACTGAAGGCCAGCAAGCAGCTTCACACTGATAATCAGAGAAGCAGTAAGAACACTGGAGGGAGGAGAACCTGCTGCAGAACACAGGGCAGCCCAGACAAGGACAAAGGGCAATGCAGGCATGGAGGAGTCTGCTGACCTGATGGAGTTTGGCTGCAGCACCCCCGGGAGGCCCACTGGACCCCCTCCTAGGGCTGTAGGGCCTCTCAGGCTCTGGGCCAAGAGTGGGGCACGGGCGGGTTGCTCGCCGTGGCCTCCTGGGCGACCTGGGCTTCTCCAGGGGCAGAAAAGAACAAGAGGGCGTGGAGGGGAGATGGGCAAGCCCAGAGACCTGGATTTGATTGGTTTGGGGCTTGGTCTGAGACAAGTGATGGGGTGGAGTCTGGGGCTCAGCCTCGGGACGTGTGCCTTCTCTGGACCTCGGCGAGAAGGAGAGGGTGATTCGACGGCCAAACACGTCCTCGTTTTCCATTCGCTTGCAGGCGCGGGCCGCGGCCTCAGGGCTGCCAAAGCGGAGGACCGCTATGCCCTGGGACACACCCAGCACCTTGCCACCACAGTTGTCTGATAAGCGGCGGAGCCTGAACTTCACAGCGTTCCGCAGGCTCTTGTCACAGTTGACAGGGAGGTTGTGCACATACAGAAGGTTGAAACTGGGCTAAAGGAGGGGAGGAAAAGACACTGTGCCTGTCTGGTTTGCAGAATTTTCACTTCACGGAAAAACATGAATCACAAATTTGTCTAACCCCAAGAAAAAGACAAAACTTAAACTAAAACAACCAAATTTACGTAACACTGTCCACTGTGCAGAATAACTGCAGCACAGAAGCTTCGCACAATTCACTCAGTCATTTTCCCTTGTCCTTTTGCAGTGTCTAACAGGTATTGTTAGGTGCTTTTTGTTTATATTTTAATAAATTAATAAAAAAGCAAAATAAATTATTTTCAATACTAAGAACTGACACTTAATGATTCCATAATCAAATCTTGAAAGAAAATGTATCTGGCATGTATTCCCATTATCTCTGTACAACCTGCTACTGAGTCCCTGAACGAATGTAAAGCTGCAGTGCAAGGGGCGGGGGGGGGGGGGGGGGGGGTTGTTAAATAGTCCTCATTATACTAAGACTTCAGAACACTTAAATTAGGGGTGCATGCAAGCTGTTTAAGATGGCTGATTTCCACTGGTCCATTAGCAGTGCGTCTCCGTTGTGCGTCTTACAGCACGTCTCCTGTGAGACGCAGCAGTCGATGTAAATTAACTGACGGTTGGGGGGCGGACTCCCCACGCAACACAACGCAGATGCACCACAGACAGGCCAGTGTGAATTCAGGGTTACTATTCAAGGTGTCATCAAAAGAAACAAAGTTTCCCGGAGAGACAATTCTTCATAAAACCTTTAGACAAAATGATGAGTACCGTATTTTCTGGACTATAAGTCGCCCTTTTTTTCATAGTTTGGCAAGGGGTGCGACTTATACTCTGCAGCGACTTATATTAAAAATAAATACATTGTTAACCCTCCTGTTATGTTCATTTGTGAGGAACAGAGATGATGTTCCTGGGTCAATTTGATGTATGAGGTATGTTAAGTGTTAAGAGTATGTTAAGTGACTCAGAGAATCAGCAAACTTTTTTTTACAGTAAGATCTTGAAGGTACTAACAACATAATATTCTATTTTCCAATGATATCATAGATTCAGAAATGCAATAAAAACGACAACCGTTTCTACAAATAGAGGATGAAAACAGAGTATTAGTTGGCCAATGATGCTTCATGAAAGGAATAAATAAATAAGTATGAGAAAGAATTACTGTGAAATTATGAGATAAACAGTCTGCCATGATTGTGTCATATGAGGTTGTGCAAGTTATTAGTTCTTGGTCTCAGATTTTGTCAAATAAATTTCAAATAAAATGCAACTTATAGTCCAGTGCGACTTATCTGTGTTTTTTTCTACTTTATAATGCATTTTTGGGCTGGTGCGACTTATACTCCGCAGCGACTTATAGTCTGGAAAATATGGTACATCAACTGTAAAGACAATGGACAGCTCGACACCTCTTTTCTCGTGTTCCCAACCAGGAAGCAACGGTGAGGGATTTTCCCTCATTTCGAGAGACCCGGAGGTAAGACACTTTTTAATGGGTGACATCACATCAATTTGTCCATTGTTTTTACAGTCTATGGAGGAGTATTGGCCTTAGAGCTATAGAGAAGAAAATAAAAATGGCTACAAGGGAAACCTTAAAATTTAACAGAGCTAGGACAAAAGAAACAGCATCTCAGCACCTGAAGCTGTACTGACAGGCTCACCTCTGTTAAGTCGAGCGGTCGCTGTGGTAGATCAGCTGTAATTTCCTGAAAGGCCACATGGAGGTGTGCGTGCTGCAGCAGAGCAGAGGACGTGTGGCTGCCGTGGACGAGGATCACCTGGAAGCCATGCCGGTGCCGCAGGTCGCTCAGCTCACTTGCAAAATTCACGTCAGCTAGTAACAATACCACGAAATGAGCTCAGAGCACAAAGGTCTTAGTGAAAAGCAGACGTCAGAGGGGACCAACAGGAACTCACAGGACACCAGGACTACAGTTGCAGGTGCAGTGTGGGTCTCAGCGAAGCGTCGCAGGCTCTGACGCAGCTTGTCGTCTGCAGCATTCTTGGCTGTGGCATTAATATGTGCAACGGTAACCTGATGTTGGAGAAAACTGTTTAGGATCACTAAAAAAAAAAAAAAATGAAGCCTTTTTTCAATGAGATACAAAAAAAAATGTAGGGAAAACCATTTCTGCAGTTCATTTTTGCAACGTGCAGAGAAGCTGTTTTACTGACTCCATCAGCCAGATAGCTTCATATTATCTTGTTAAAAAGGAGGCGTCTGGAAATCTGGTCGTCTTAAAAACATGCTGCCTGTTGAGAAGCTTTTGTCACTTTTGCTCAAAGTACAGACAAACCATTTTGTCACAGCTCAATCCAACTTTAAAAAACGTTTTGTAATTGATGACCTTTTTCCATCTACAACAGATGTTCCAGAGGTTTATCAGTCAGTCAGTCTTCTTCCTGTTGTGTTGCAATTACTTGAATTAACCATACAAGTCAGAAATAAAATATTCTTTCCATTTACAATACTATTTTTGGGTTATCCGGACTTGTGGCCGCCTCTCGAGGGGGAAAACAGGCGTGTCTTGCAGTTCCCTTGAGGCTCAAGTATTTGTAAGGCTTATATCAGTTGCACGCACTTATGACACAACAGTGACGCCGTCGCCCGGTGCCCGTATGCTGTACTCCAAGTAAGGTGCGAGTACTGGCCTCTTATTGACCATCTGCAAATGCTGAACGCACAGAGGTGTGCAGGGGATGTGCAAGTGCCCGTAGGATGCCCACACAAACTATGGTCCGATTGTCTCATTTCTAACAGTCAGGTTGCACCACAATAGAGCTCGCACTTATGTGTTGCCTAACAGTAACCTATTGATATGTGTTGATATTTCATTCAAGCCACCTGCATTTCCCATGCAGGTTTGCCCATTTATTGCCAGCAGAAAGCCTGGATCTAGCCGTAAGGGCATCTGTGGCTAAGGCTTTGGTGAAGTTACACCATCTGAGAGCTATAAAGTTTACCATTCTCCCCACTTTCAAAATGAAGAAGTTTATTGGATGAAATGTTTCAACTCTACAAGAAGTCCAGTTGAAACGACTAAGTTCTCTGCTAACTATGACTGATAACCTTCATTGGCTTTTCTCCCGTCTTTCAAAAGACGTAGAGTGAGTTTGTCCTCCTCTGCTTCTGGGTCTCTGACCTCTGCTCAACAAATGTTTGAGGGATTTTCCTTTTATTCCACCGCTCCACGATTTCTTTTGCAGCCGTTCTAAGCCTACCTTCGTTTTACTGCAGATGTTATGTTTCCATGTTTGTCTCCTCCCTGCTCTGTTATGGCAGATGGCCTAGTTCTGCTGGAGGTTTCTTCTTCCCAATCTTCCATCAACAGGGAGTTTTTTTTCCTCCACCTCTGGTTGCTTACATAGGCCATAAATTAAGATCACCTGGCCCAACTGGAATTTTCTGGACATAGTTGGACTCCAATGAGCCAGGATAAATTTGGATTAACATAATTATGAAAGCTCAGTTTGACATTTCCTGCTTTTTTTGTGGCCCTGCGACAGACTGGCGACCGACCTATCAAGGGTGTCCCCTGCCTTTGCCCATGAGTGGTTGGGATAGGCTCCGGCAGCCTCGTGACCCCAAAAGGAAGAAAACAGTTTAGAAGATCAATGAATTAATGCTTTTTTGTGGCGCTTAAAGACAACCTCAGTTGTGAACTAGTGCCTTCTATATAAAATGATTAGAATTATGGATTGCTGCTTCGTTAGCATTCAAGGAAAACAAACAAACCAACATCTGTGTGGGCAGAAAGCTACATAAGCCCCCTGCAGATACCTGGCAGTTGTTCAGCTCCTGAATGACGGCCTTGCTTTCCTTGCTGATATCACAAACGCAAATAAATTCCGCCTCTCGGTGACCCTTAAAGAAATGGCTGCGAATACGCTGGACCACGGCTCCAGCAGAACGTCCGCTGGGAACATTGCAGTTCTCTATGTCCCAAAAGACGCCAACTGGAGGAATGTTCTCAGACCCACCACTCTCTGGAGAACCTAGAACATGAAGCGTCGTTTAAAAAATGTGTTTCTTTAAATTATAAAAGAGTTTTTCTAAAAAAAAAAAAAAAAAAAAAAAAAAAAAAAAAAGAACAAAGCTCACAAACCGTATTTATACGAAGTCCCACAGCTGGTGTTTGGCCAAAGAGCCATGGCATCAGAAGACGTTCCACAACCATTGCAAACAGGGACGGGAAGAGAGGCCGTCTGTGGGACACAAACCGTGGGCCACACCTCATCTGTGTCTGAAGTCACGCCGTTCACAGGCTGAATGAAGCGAACATTTTCAACAGAACAGCGTTAGCCAGTGCTACTTGAAGGACAAAAGTTATGACTTCAGTGACAAACACAAGCTGTTCTAATTGTGAATATTTCTGCTCTTCTGTGGCTACAGAGACGATTCGCCCTCACATTTATGAAGCAACTGAGAGACGCAAACTCCAACCTTCAACAAACTCCACCAACCTTTAAGTAGTCCAGACAGCAGTGAGCGCCCTTCACACAAGCGGTGCGTTCTACATTTAAGTGAATAGGATTGGAGAAGAACCGTGCTGTAGAGGTTGTGGTGGTGACAGCGGTGGCAGTTGTTTGATCCCCGTGTGCACTTCTCTGAGATCTCCTGGCTGAGGAGTTGCAGCCGACATCACAGGTATAAAAGCCAGAAGACACCAGGCAAGAGTCATGCACAGAGGCAGGTAAAGAGGAAACGGAAGGAGGAAAGGAGGAGGCCTGACTGCATGGAGAAGGTACAGCTGAACAGGAGTGAAGGAGCCCGGAGCAGCAGGGGAGGCAGTTGTGAGAAGAAAGGGGCTGAGCGATGGCAACAGGGCCGTGCAACTGAGGTTGGCATCCAAGCCTGAGCACGGACTCGGGAACTTGGCCTCTGTTATTGCAGCTCAGGGTTTGTCGACATGGATGAACAGAAGAAACCACTGAACAGGTCCCAGACCTGATGCTACTGCTGCTGCTACAAATGGGTTCTCCCATGGAGCAGAGAGCCCTGCAGAGCGAAACAACCCCGGTGGTGCTGGAGCTGCTGCCTCCAGCACCACCTCCACCACCCAGCAACCCTCGCCCATCTGTACTGCAGTAGACGCAGTGGCTTACTTTGGGGCTAGCCCCTTCAGGTGGTAGCTGCTGCTGTTGGCAGTCTTGCGATAGATGAGGAGGAGCAAGAAAGCAAGGAGGAGGAGGAGGCGGCAAAGGGAGGGGGCGCAGAGGCAAAGGCTTGGATAAATGGGGAGAAGGTGGATGTTGCGGTGGAGGGGGGACATCTTTTAATTCCAGCAGAGGTTTTCTGGTGTCCATGTAGTGATTCTGAAAGAGGAAAAACACGTACACACATGAGGAAGTCAAATAATTCTTTTTTTTTTTTGGGAACTCTTCTAACCATGAGAGGCTCAAACTAAGTTTTAACAGGTAATAAGGTCAATGGAAACTAAAACACTGCATAGTTCCTGAAGAGGTAGGGGGTTCGGGGTACAAAAGAGAAGGTCCCCATCACACTTTAAGGGGCAACATTTGGACCTTTAGCCCCAACTTGCAATTACAAGACAATTGCAGAGTAGGAAATACGTATTTGATCCCTGACTGATTTTGTAGGTTTGCCCACTTAAAAAGAAATTGACAGTCAATCATCTTAATACTTGACTTTTTAAAAGCTACATAAACTAAGCGCTAAAAATCCCAGCAGGGACTAAAAACATTTCTGGAAAAACAGCCGACAAAACAACGACTTTTCTTGTTAGTTTTCTTTAAGCTGATAATAGGAAACAAAATAATGTTAAAATATTCCAGTACACAGCCCACCTTGGCTTTATCACTCTCAGTTTACACACTCATTCAGAGTCAGACAGTCCACTCACTCTCAGTCAGAAACTGGCATGTTCAGAGAACAAGGAGGGACTCACCCAATCCTGGTCGAGTTCATTTGGATATTTAATTTTTAATTTTAAGGGATCTTTCAAATTCAAACTCTCCTCACAACCAACCTCGTCTAGATCGATCAGCTTCTCCGGAGCTCCAAGAGGAAGCTCAACGGGAAAGAACATTCCACTGTCAGTTTTGGAAAAAAAAAAAACAACAAAAAAAACATCATTTTATAGCCAGGGTTTTGACAGCATTAGACTCTGCTCGTGTTTTTATTTGTAACTGTTCTGTGTCTTTAATTATTTCATCCTTTTGATAGCCATTTTACTATTTGATTTTAAGAGCATATTCAGACTGGACAGAGTGAACCACAGTTCATTTCCCCCGATAATCCAGAAAATATATTCTGTCTGAATACACCCAAGCGGACCCTGGTCCGGGATCAGTAACTGAGGTGGTCTCGGTTGGTTCTGAGGTTTTCTCAGTCCAAACAGGCTCGGAGCGGAACAACTGGTTGCAAACGGCCATCAAAGGATGTAAACAGAGTAGGAAGGAAGCAACCACGAAGATAAGATAATAAGACACAGCAACTCATTGAACTTTGGATGCACGAATGCAGGCTCATTAAAACAACTTTTAACGTGATGCACATTGCTTCTTACACTCTTTTCCCTGACAATCTATACGTCATAAACACTTGTGAAAGGACCTTCTTAGGGCGGCAGAGCAGGTCGTCCAATAACCAAAGGGTTGACGGATTGTTCCCCGCTTTCCCAAGCGCAGCTGGTCTGCAGCTCACCACCCCCCCCAGGGAATGGGTCAAAATGCGGAGAAGAATTTCCCATTAAGGGATAAATAAATTATCAATTATTATTATTATTATTATTATTAGCGGTCGTCCCCTCGGTAACCGCCTTGCAGCACGGCTCTGCAGCACCAAAGTGAGCACCGTTTGTTCCTGACGTTGATGCAGACGTTCAAAATTGGTCAGTAAAGTTTATATAAGTGAACTATCAACAAAGATCGCAAGGCGCAGGATTTCCATTATTCTTTCTCTAATTGCTCTGCTCCGCCCTCATTAACGTCCAGTTGAAAGGTAATCTGAATACAGACCAAGCGCAATGTTCAATTAAGTGGACTTTTGACAGGACAAATGGACTTTTCCAATATTACTACACCCTTAATGTACAGTGCCTTGTATGACAGCAGACACGTTAAGACGCCATGCAAATAAACTGATACGTTTTAAAACTATATCAGGTTAAGGACAGCAACTGTACAAAAGGCATGAGGAGTTTCTTGCTCTCTTTAACAATAGCCATTTCTTCAGATAACTTCCAGCTAATAGCCCAACGTTTTCCTAATTTACCTGCTCCTAAAAGCACCACCTTAAAGTTAAGACAAAAGATAATCCTGAATTGAAATTATATTTAAATTAGAAAGGCAAAAGAGATGTAAACTGATTTTCAAAAAGGATCACTGAGAGACTTGATCATTTAAGTCCAAGAAAAAAGTGTGCAACAAGGAAAAACTTTAAACTATTGGATTAATAGATTTTCAAAAATAAAATTACAAACAATGTCAGGGTATAACTCAAATTTTCTTTAGCATATTCAAAGCATGTTTTTAAGGCATCTGCATGATATTAAGCTTCTAAAATGTGCCCCCTTTCTTTTTTTTTTTTTTTACATTTCAACTCACAGGTGATCAGGGTCCTCATTTATAAACGTTGCGTACGCACAAAAGAAGGTGTACGCCACTCTCTACGCAATAGTTGAGATTTATAAAAAGCAAACTTGACAGGAAAATGTGCGGTCCTTCACGCAAGCTCTGACCCAGGTGTACGCACAAAAACAGGTGAAATGAGAAACGGCGACACCGTCGGCAGATGGAAGAAACACGTGAAAATGAAAATGACAATACTGCGTCTCATAAATAACATGAAGACTTCACAAAGCAAGTCTCACAATAACAGCTACACGAACACCTGTTTGATTGATCAGCAGTGAAACAAACAAATAAAAATCAAACGAAAATTACAACAGAAATTCAAATGAACACTTATTTGCAAAAAGAAAAGTGAAATATGTTCTGCAATATTGGCATGTTATGCAATTCATCCTCATAAATAATATAGTTAACAGAACGAAATAATGTACAAAACTGATATTCTCGTCAATGTGTCAGTCTGGCGGAGCAGATATAGTTAAAGTCAAAGTCAATGTCAGCTTTATTGTTAAATATGCTGCATCTGTAAGACATACAGCACAGATGAAATAGCTTTCCTCTCACCCCAAAGTGCAAGCAGCATATAAAATAATAAATAAACGACTTAAAAAATATTTTTTTCAAAAACAATAAATCCTTGAAACCCAAAAAGATAAAGCCAAAAGAAAAGCCAAAAAACACTGAATGTAGGGGAGAGAGGGGCAGAAGCCAGCCAGCCAGACAGACAGACGTATTAATTGTCCACTGGGGAAAGTTGTTTTCATAGTAAAACATTTCTTCGTAAGCTATGGAATTATGGTATTCATGCATATGCCTTTAGTTTTCTTTTATTTTTGATAAAGCAATGTATGGCGTATGTCTCAACCATTCAGAGAAGCAACAAGAAATTACATTTGCGCTGAACAATTTCCCATTTCCACGTGGATTATTACCGACATCTGTAGCTTGTCAGATGCAATTAAATGGATGGAAATAAAATGCCCCATCACAATGACGATAATGACGCACAATGGCTGATCTTGTGCTCTTAGAAGATGTGACAAATGGAAGAATTGGGAGTGAACGCATCTTTAGACAGCAAGAAGACTTGCTGGCAAAGAAGGACGAGTGGCTTATGAGCCGGTTCCCACTTCCTCCAGCCGTCCTGTTGGAGCTTTTGGGGGGGTGTCACCCGGTGCATCTGGCGCGTCGGTGTGTCCCCCCCCTCAGTCACCACTCCACGTAAAAGGGATTCCCCAATAAATGCCACCAGTCTTTCATCAAGAGGGGTCAGCTCCGGTGTCCCCTGTCCCCCATCCGTGGCAGTCTGCCACCGTTTGCCACTCATGTGCCTTTTTGGCATTAGTAATGCCCACACTGAGCCCTCCAAACAACACTTTTCTCCTCTTTTCCACCTCGCCAACGATAACTTCTACTTCACATTGAGTGAAGTTCCGTTTTTTTGATTTCCTCTCTGTGTTTGCCATGGTTTCGCTATCAATGAATATTCATTTGTGGGCGTTTCACGGACTATTTATGGGCAACTATGGGCGTGTGATGAAGCCGCAAAAGCTGCGCAGCATTTAGAATTGGTTGTGATTTATTAAGGGAAGGATGCGTAGGATGTGCGTGCACACGGTTTTATAAATCAGAATATTTCTGTGCGTACGCACGTCCTATGTTTCATCCGTACGCCACTTCTGACGCAAATCCTACGCAAAGTTTTATAAATGAGGCCCCAGATGAGGGAATACCAGGTTCACATGAGTGAGTCTCTATCCTGCTTTTGTCCACACAGTTCATCACAAATAAATACTCACATTGCTATGGTTGTGATGCGGGGGGGTGGCTTCATTTGAGCCAAAGCAGCCTTTGAGTTTCCATTGCGGCGTGGATGCGTCCGCTAGTCTGGGGCTATCGGGACACCGTGTGGCTCTAGACTTCTCCTTTCCCAGTCCTTCCATCACAGCAACCCCCTCGGTGTTTCACCAAGCGTCCATCTCTCCCCGCTCTCATGCTTTCCTGCGCAAAATTATTCAGCTCAAAATGAGATCACGAAACTGCCAATCCCAATCCAATGACTCACTTACTGACGCTTGTTTATGGTGGTTAAAGGTTCTTGTCCACAACACGAGTCACATAATAATCACAAGCTAATGGTTTAGTGGTTACATCAGCGTTTAGCAACAATAACATGATTGGGTAACTTAAATAACAACTAGTGGTGCTAGGTTAACAACAAGCTAGCAAACCTCACGGTCTGTTACCGTGAACGCTTTACTAAGCAAACACCAGCTAAATGAAGAAAACTAGCCGAACTGCACTGTACTTTGATTATTACTTAAGTTCAAATGTTTACGTGAACTGTTAGCTAGTCAGGCTAACAAACAAACACGCTCCATTAATTTTTACTCCACCGACCTACCCAGCTTCCCCGACGTCATTAAGTAAATTTGCCGTTAATTTGAAAGGAAGTGTTTGTGGGAAATATACTTACTAAGTGTATAGCGCTACCTGCTCACGTGCCCACCTCACACCTTCATCAAACAATCACTTCCTCCTCTGTCTGTTATCCCAGACATGCGCACTTTTGTAATCGTATTCTGCCAGAAAGAAGAACAAACTGTCGTAAACCATGTTTTCACTTACTAGCACTCAGATTTCCTTTTCCTTTGTTTTGATGTGATTTGACAAATTATGTATTTATGTTGATCAAAGAAAACTGGACAAATATCAACATTAAGCTTTATATAATGTGACAACGAGTCTATTTACATTTACATCTACAATTGGTCAATATCTGATTATTAGATTGTTTAGATAGAAATGTAAATATAATGATCTGAATTTATCTAATAATTAGATTTATTCAGTTTAACATACCATCATTTTCTTTCATTATTATATTATTTAACTTTCAAATATGGTTTATTATTATTATTTTATTATTGTATTTAATTTTTTGTGGACAAGCATCGAGGGAATCTGTGGCCAGCGGCTGGATGTTTCAGTTGTCTGCATCTAGGGGTGGTGCATGGGAAACCAGGGTTCTCATTTCTGCCAAAAGATGAACAACAACAATATTGAGGGTAGTGGTTTCTCAAGGCTCCGGATTGAGTAAAAACAGTTTTTGGAGGTCAAAAAAGAGTTTGAGTGTCTTCTGATGGGTAATTGATTTTACAAGGCTAGAGCAAATTCCTATAAGGTTCAATCTCCAAAATGAAACAGGCAATTTCTTTATTTGCAGGCCTCAAGAAGTTTACACCCTTATACTCTGAGTTAGCAAATAATTATTAAAAACTGCACAAAGAGAAGAAAAAGGGGCTGTTGAGGTGGGTTTTATTTATTTATTTTTTATTTGGTGTGATTGGCTGATTTTTGTTTTTCACTTCAGGTACACAATCATCTTGGCCAGTCATAACAAAACTGGAACATTCTAGATCTTGAAGGTCTGAATAGCGTAATTTACAGGGATAATATTTCGCAGAGGATGGTGGATTCCTGCAGCCTGGGACAGGGTGTTTGTGATCTTCATCTATCTAAACGTTTAGCTGCATTAAAAACTCTGACATAATTCACATCTTATGTAGCAGAAGTTGTTTGGCAAAAACCAATAAAATTAAAGTCATGAGCGGTGTTGGATAGCCTGCAGCTGGTACATGCCTTCGCCCTTGTGTCCCCTTTTATTTCTGTCTTCACACACCCTTGGAGCTGACTTTTTCTACTCACCCTAACTGGCTTAGCCGCCCCTCACGAGCAAAATTCACTTAGTCTAAATATTCTAATATGTTTTAATTGCAAACTATACTAAAAATGGTATGACATGTATTTATATAGCACTGTACTACCAATTTTGGGAATGTAGGAAAATGTATAGATTCTGGACGCATGTTTAATCTGTGATCAGTGAGATCTTCAGATTAAAAATCAAGAAGGATCCAGGTGTCTTGCTGCTGGGCCTTCCCTTCAAGAAAATCACAGATTCCTACTTCACATTATAAGCTTTGGAGAAACATCTCTTGATCGCTTGGAAATGTATATAGCTAAACTGGATAAAGGAGTCCCCTCCCACTGTCACTCGTTGGTACAGAGAGGGGCTCAGTACACTCCCCCATGAGAGGTTACATGCAGTTATGGAAGGGAGGAGAGATTTTTTACAACATCTCCATTTTTAAACCATCTGCCGGCCGACTTAAAGGGTCTACTTGAAAAGGGACAAAACTCTCATAGAAAGAAATCTTCTTTAATGCCTTGCTCATGAACAAACTGGTCAATGGACTGAAAAAAAATTATTTTAGTTTTTTTTGTTTTTTTTTTGTTCTCCATGGAGGGGGTGCAACTCTACAGTTGAACTTAAAGTATTTGATTGGTTGAGTTCCAGATGTGAGGTGAAGTTGGCAGCTATACTCGAGGGTGTAGACACACATGAATGATCTGAGATGCCCAAGTCCACAACAATCAGGCCATGAGTGATTAAAAGATTCATAGTGTGACCTCTTTTGTGGGGGGAGCATTGACATGTCGAGGAAAATCTATGGCTGTTAAAATGTTTTAAAAGTCTTGGACATACAAATCCGATGGATCGTCCACATGTGGGTTCCAACTGGCCAAAGTAAATATAATACTAAAATATATATGTGAGCAATTGAAGGCAGCTCTGCAAAAGAGTTACATTTTGGGGGTCTGTTTACTATCAAACACAACACAGTACGGTTATTAAAAACGATTACCGAATATTCAAAATGTGTGCATTTATTAAAACCTGTGTCTTTACAGCCAATACAAGGAGACAGGGTTAAAGCGACCCCCCACCCCTTCCTTGTCTGTGAAGTTGGTTAAGTTAAAGTTTTTAGAGTTGATTCTGTTGGCCTCTTTGAAAGACAGAGTTTGTGCGTTTTGTTTTGTAAAAAAATATTTTTTAAATTAGTGTCAGCAGCTACCTTCATTCACTGCATCCATAGACCAAAGAGGAGATTTATGGATGCAGTGAACGAAGACATGAAGGTAGCTGGTGTAAGAGGAGAGGAGATGGAGGAAGGCTATCTGCTGTGGTGACCCTCAAAGGGAAAAGAAGATTGTTTTTTATTTATTAATTTTCTGTTGTGTGTTTATTTGTCCATTACAGGTGGATGAGCTTAAACACCCTTAGACTGTGAAATAAAAAGCATCCCTGAAAGTATTATATTGCAGCCAGCTAGTGACTTTTTCTACTTACTAGATTTTTAGCTGTGTGTCTCTCACTTGTGCGCCTTTTTAACGTTTTTTTCTTCAAATCAAGTAAAAACTTGAGTTCACAGAAACGGATCGACTGCGCCCTCTAGCGGCCGTTAGCGCTTCAGTACCAGGACAGCGACAGGTTCATGCCGGCCGGGGGCTCGTAAACAAAGACCGTGGGGTCGTTGAGTACGCGTTATCATAATCCCCCCGGTTGGGTTGCAGTTCTTGGAGGACCCTCCCTCCCTCCCTCCTTCCTAGCTGCTCCGCTCTTCCACTGGTGAGGCGGCTCCGCGCTTTGTTCCGCCATGGCGATCGCCACCGTGGCCACAGAGTACGTGTTCTCCGACTTTCTGCTGAAGGATGCCGCGGAACCCAAATACAAGGGGGTGCGGCTGGAGCTGGCACTGGACAAGATCGTGTCGTTTCTGGCTGTGGGGCTGCCGTTGTTTCTCATCTCGCTGGCTTTCGCGCAGGAGGTTTCCGTGGGTGAGTTTCTCTCAACGCGTTTGCTTCTGTTGGGCGTGAGATGATGATAGTTGAGGAGGTGCGGGCTGTCCGGATGACGAGCCCCGCCGCCACAACCGAATCCACCACCGCCGTAAAGTCACGGGCGGGGTTGAGGGAGTGGAAAGGTGTGGCCTTGGTCACACCCGTCCCGGTGCTGAGCCTGTGGCGCGCGCGCGGCAGCAGCTGATCTTATTGGAGAGGCACGTGGTTCTAAAAACATTCCAGCTGGTTTGGTGTTTGCCAAGCATGAAGGATGGTGTCGGGTTTACAGTTACTTTTTGAAGTAAGACAAATCTCATTTAGACATGCAGAAAGCCTGGCCTCACATTAATTCACCTGAGAACAGCCACAGGCTGGGACGTTTGGAGTTGGACAGCTGGACAGTTTTTTCAACAGTTTATGGTTTTGGAATGAATGAAAATAAACTTTTGAAGTTTTAATTGAGCTCATCTTAAATTTATGTTTAAAATGATTAAAGATGATAAACAAAACCAAACAGACAAATGGATTTTCTATCCATGACAAGTTGGAAAGAACTTCAGATGCCCTCAGTAGTGTCTTTAAAGGATCATTCCTAAATCAACAAACCAACCTGCTTTCACAGAAAGAAAGAAGCCACTAGAAATCCAAAACACATTTCAGCTGTGTTTGGTAAATCAAACATTTTAAACTTTTGATTTCCTCTAAGTATATTAGATGCAGTCTTACCTTGTTTCTTTGTTTTGCCTGGTGATCTCAGGTCTAGGTGACGTCAGGTCAACACGTAGACCTAACGTCATAAGGTCACATGACGCTGACATGCGTCGAACAACAGTTGGAAACAACGTTACCGGGACTTACGGTTTATAAGCCCAAAGCAGTCAAGAAGAGGAGCTTGAGCATGACGTCCCTAACATCCATGCCAAATTTGGCACTTGTACCACAAAGTGCACGATTAGTTTAGTTATCAGTTCCACTAAAAGTGAATCAGTGCCAAATAATGCAGGGAGGGCATATGATCATTCAAACAGAGAAATGTGGAAAACCTTGCTGTAATTTCTCTTCTTCAGGGACCCAGATCAGCTGCTTTGCTCCCACTAACTTCTCCTGGAGACAGGCAGCATATGTGGACTCCTTCTGTTGGGCAGCAGTACAGCAACAATCGAACAGCTCTCCACTGTGGCTGCACAAGGTACAGCCCTGAACAGACAAATGAGCTGCTGTGGAAGCTTGCAGACAAATGTGCAATATTCAGACATCTTGGAGATGAACAAGGAAGCCCTCAATATATCCACACGTCTTTAAGCCAAGACTGGTTCAAGCTGTGATCTGACTGGGTTTCTGTGTGTCATTGACTCCTGTACCGTTTCCTGTTCTGCCCCAACCTCCTCAGTTCTTTCCATATGTCCTGCTCCTGCTGGCCATCCTCATGTACATTCCTGCCTTACTGTGGCGCTTCACAGCTGCTCCACACCTGTCCTCTGACCTTAGCTTCATCATGGAGGAGCTGGACCGCTTTTATAACCGTGCCATCAGACTAGCCAGGAATCTGGCATCTTTGGATGGCAAGGATGCAAGTGAGGACTCGCAGAGGTAAGCTGGATACTTTTCTTCTTCTGTGGTATTTGCTCATTTTAGCTCTGTGCTGTTTCTCCTGGCTTTCATCTGTTTAGTGAAAAATAACTAGTTTCTCTGGTTGCACTGGATTCTAGTTTGACTTTCTCTATCTTTGCTGCCTCTTCGTGGCTCTGCAAAAGTGTGTGCTTCTGCTCAGAGCTAAGTGTTGCTACTGTTAGGGGTGTAACAATTCATTCTAAGAACAATTTGATTCATATCCTAGCTTGTTGTTGCAGATCCAATTCATAGTCAAAAATGTTTAATTTTGAATGATCAGATTCCTTGACCGAAAATCTATCCAGGACAGCTTCAGTCAAAAATTCAACCAGTGTGACTCAGAGATAATACCTGAGTCCTGCACAGTTTTCCAGATTCCTTGTATTTCTTGTTCTTACTAGAGCATTCTACCATGCTGAATGGTCACATGTCTTTGCAAAACCCCGTGTTTTCAAACATTGGACTGTAATAATGGCCGTGCCTCAATCCAAATGGTATTTTCCGGTATTGATATAATAGATTCATTTTATTTTTAAATTATTTTTTAATGGAATAGGTCGATTCGATTGCCTCAGACAGATCTGGTTGGATCATATTAATAGAAATCGATGCATTGGTTAATCGATCAATCGTTACACCCCTAGTTACTGTTCACGTTTTGCATGCATGTTCCCTCCTAACCCTCAGTGCTCTGGATTTGGCTGAAGGCTGCTTTAAATACCCTCTGGTGGAGCAGTACCTGAAGACCAAACGCTTCTCTCGCAGCCTAGTGGTTAAGTACCTGGCTTGCCGGGGCCTGACTCTTCTCATTCTCCTGTTGGCGTGCATCTTCCTGGCCTACTACATCCTGCTGGCTTCTCTCACTGATGAGTTTCCTTGTGACCTGCGGACAGGAGTGCTGCAGAACGACAGCATGGTGCCATCTGCTGTGCAGTGCAAGCTGGTAGCAGTGGGTGTCTTTCGGCTGCTGAGCTACATAAACCTGGCGGTGTACTTGCTTCTGGCTCCGTTGGTGGTGTACACTGCCCTGGGACCGGCACGACAGAGCTCCAGCTTCCTTCAGCCTTATGAGATGCTGCCTGGATTTGGGGCTTTAGGTGTGATCACGCCGGTCTACAACGACCTCAGCATTTATCTGCTGTTCCTGCAGGAGAACCTGAGTGAGCTGAAGTCCTTCAAGTGTTTGAAAGTGAGTCTCCAGACAAACACTGTGACTCTAGTGTGATTCTGCCTCTGTGATCATTTCTGGCTGACAAATCTAATTCCCAGGTCCTGGAGTTGCTGCAGCAAGCTGGGGATGAAGGCTTCGACGCCATGTGCCTGCTGCAAACTCTGGGTCAGGTGAAGACCGACGTGTTGGACAACAAGAAGACAAGTTTACACAAAGAAACAGATAAAGATGTGGAATAACTGAACTCAAGTACGGACCAGCTTTAGGTTTCCTGCTGGAGGCTTTGTGGTTTTCAACACTTGGTGCTTGAGTTGATGAGACATTCTGTTTTTACTCAGATCATGAAATCTAAACCCTGAATGACATCTGGAGAAAAAATGAGCAGGTTCATGCTCTGCAAGAAACAAGAAATTGTTCTTGTATGCAGAGCTGAAAGAAAACAATGACATCATTCTTCTCTAACAGATAATGTGTGTAGACTATTGTCGCTGAACTTTTATCTCATCTTTTGTTGAGTTCGGCTGAGCATTTGATGTGCTCTTTGTGTGGATCTGACAGACGTTTCACTCTTTTCTTAATCATTTACTTAAAACAATAGATCTTCCTCCTCTGTATCAAATGTGGTTCTCCCTCCTTATCAGGAGAAATGTACAAAGCCATTAGTACTGAAAAGTCATAGCCAGAAAGAACTTTGTTCTAGCAGTCCTACATGAAGAATACAGTTCTTTCTGCTTGTATTGGATGAGCCTGTACCTACTCTGTGATGGAAAAGAAGCAGAACTTTTGCACTTATTTGTATCTGATATGCTGGATGTGAGCTATTCTGTCTCAATTTGAGTACACTTTCTACAGTGTAGTTTGACCTTTTTAAAGTTTGCATTTGAAAACTCAGCTGATATATGCGGTCTAAAGAGACTGGCTGTAAAGTGCACACTTTGTATCTTAACTCTGTTTACTGGGTGTTATTTCTTATGTTTCTGCAGATTTTTATGGTTCGCGCTACAAATCCATTTTAGACTAATTTTTAGGTTTAAAGACCTCAACTTACTTTAGAAATCCTTAGGAAGGAGAGCATCTCAAATCAAGTAGTTTCAATCTAAAGTAAGCTTCAAACACACAAGTCTTTCAAACTACTTGCATTAATGGTAAAAGTAGATGTTGACAAAAACTTGTATCTATATGTATGAATTTGTGTGCTTTTGTTGTGTTACTGTGGCTTTTTCTGATTTTTCTTTAAATACATTTTGCCTGAACTTTACTTACTTCCTGCTCTTTGAAACCATGAGAATGAGTTGGATGCAAACAATTTAAATTAAAATGCAAGGGTTATGTGAGGAGAGTCGCACAGCCTTTATTTTTTTGTGATGGCAGTGAAAGAAAAAGTCCAGCAGACGGATCTCTCATGTTTTCTGCTCAGCATTATTAGTCGGTGAAACCATGAGCCTGCCTGCATTCACTGGTGAAATTATTGTCTTTGACAAACATGTAAAGCAAGTATGAAGACATGTTAAACTTTGCAGGAGCGAAGGCTTCAGTCTTTACTGGTAACTTGTACACGTTGCATTTCTCAAACTCCCACTCCAAACAGCTTTTTGATTTATTGTAAAAGTGTTCCTAGTGGTCTTTTAATTATGATCATGCCGTTACAGGCGAAAAAAATAACAAAAAACCTGTCCTTTTTTGCAGAGCATTAGAAATTAGCCTCTGAGTTATGGAAAGGACCGGTGGCACGGTCTGAGCCTGCCCCCACTTCCCATCATCCCTTTGTTTACACTCTCTCCTGCTGCCTTACAGCCCCCCCCCCCCCCCCCCAAATATTAGCGGTGCAACAAAAATGGTGAGCAATTTGAAGTTCTCCAGTAATTTATCCATTTATCCAGCCGTACAGTTTTGAGCCAGATGCCAGCTCAGACGAGGAAAACAAAGGGATATCTGTCTGCAAGTGGATGCATCGGAATGGAGTGAGGCAGGGGGTTTGTGGCCTGCCAGTTCTAATTATTACATTAACAGCTACAAGCTGTTTCCAACTACATTTTTGTCTGCTCCAGATTCACAATGATTTGTATAAAGAAATAATCAGAAATGCACATTTAAGTTTAATTTTCTTTGTCTTCCGTTGGGAGAAAAATGTCACAAGAACATGTTTAAAACTAGATTTTGATTGGAGTGGGTCAAAAACAAACAACAAACACGTTACTTTTTTACTCTCCCCTACGTTTTCACAGAAGATACTTTTTGATGCAAACTATGAATTATGTAGTTTGCATTTCTGCCAATAAAAATACAGATTAAAAACCATACCGGCATTAAAAGTCCTCCATACAGCTTCAACCGCTGAAGATCATTCCAACAACGTGATTGGCCAAATTTTGTAAAACGTCATCCATGCTGTCCAATCGTCACCAAAAGGTGAAGGTTCCTTTGTCTCTGATTGGCTAATCGTATCCTCGTGACAGCAGGAGATTAGTTTGTCGAGAGACTTTACGTTGATTCGTGACGTGCGGCTTTACATTGTGGTCATATTGTCGTGTCGGAGTTTAATTATTATTTTTTTGGTCAACTGAATGCATGGGAGTCTGCTCCGTTCGGCTCCGCCAAAGGCATTTCTTCTTCTGTTAGCTTTGTGTTCATTATTAGCATTCGCTAGCTTCCGCTGAGCTCGTGCGCATTCCTCATTGGTGCTTCACTAACCGTCGCCTCTCCGGACGAGTTTATTCACCAAAACAACAACAGCAAACACTCGGATAACATGTTCGGACGTTCCCCTGACTCTGTTCGGCCTAACTTCATTCAGCAGACCTGCAACCACCAGCGGCTGTGAGGTTTGACCTGCCAGTGGGAGCCTCGAGGCCGGAGAGGAGCAGAATTATTACAGTTAACATTAACGGATGGTTCTTCATTGATTTGAGGAAGTGGCTGAATTTGGTAGCACTAGTAGCAGCAAACATGGTGGAGCCAGCGGGGCATTCTTTTACATCCGTGGAGGAGGAGATGGTGTTCTGGAAAGAGCAGGCGCAGAGGCACCAGCAGAGGTAAACCAGTGAGATTGAACACCTGACGAGGCGCTAATGCAACTTTTTTCATGACTGACATCACAGCGGGGGTGTTTTGTTTACCCCGTTTTGCCCCAAGGGCCGATGAGGCTCAGGAGGAGCTGCAGGAGTTCCAGCAGATGAGCCGGGACTACGAGGCAGAACTGGAGACGGAGCTGAAGCAGTGCGAGGGCAGAAACAAGGAGCTGCTGCTGGAGAACAACCGACTTCACATGGAGCTGGAAGCTATCAAGGTTCAGTATGTGGATCTAACCTAGTTGGTTCCCTGTGAGCTGCTGCCTGCTTAATACAAGCAGGGCAGTAGTTGGGTTGGAGACGCCTGATCTAAGCCACACTCAACATCTCCACCTCCAGCTA
The DNA here is from genome assembly GCA_023969325.1 of Oryzias curvinotus. NCBI lineage: Eukaryota > Metazoa > Chordata > Actinopteri > Beloniformes > Adrianichthyidae > Oryzias > Oryzias curvinotus. The sequence continues at coordinate 23,906,239 of CM043706.1, forward strand.
TTTTTGTTCAGCAAACTCTGAGAAGAGATGTTTTTTTTTGTACCTTCCTTAACTTCAACATATCTTTGCAGAAATCTAAACAGAAGAATAATTTTGATGGTAACCCTATTAAGCTTTTGGTGGATCTGATTCTTTGCAGGAGAAATGTGAAGCCAGGCTTTCTGATGCTTTGAGGCACATCACAGCCCTGGAGGAGGATCTGACCCAGACCCGAGCCGTGAAAGATCACCTCCAAAAGTATATCCGGGAGCTGGAGCAGGCCAACGACGACCTAGAGAGGACCAAGAGGTCAGTCCTCGCCATATGAATTTGACGATTTATTCTCAAAGAACCCTTTTGTTCACTTTTTTTAGTTTCATGTGTTGTGGTGGGGGTTTACATAGCAACTTTTTGAACATTGTTTTCTTTAATTCTTCAGTATTTTATTAGCTTTAAAAGAGGTGACAAGAGGTCATGTCAGCAAGTAGCTGTAAATTCTGCAGCAAAGAGGTGCAACTCATTTTGTTGTTTATTTTTAGAAAACACTTACTGCTTTTGAAGGAAAAGGAACTTAAGAGAAAACTGCAGATGTGTTGTAAATCAGAATCCTGCTCTTGGGGTTAAAGGTCAGAGAAGTTGAGGTTGGTGCACATACGCTTGAGGAGGAAATTATAAGCGTCCCTTTTAAATGCATAGCTTGAAGTGATTTTGAAAGACAGCAAAGCAGGACTTCAAAGGCGCAGCGTCCCTTTAAAACAAATATTTCAATTCTTGAAGTGTTTGTTTACTCAGCTCTACTGTATTTATAAAGATTGCGAATCAACTATTTTGGACATCAAAAATCCTTATTTGTCTGCATATAACAGGGTATTATTATTATTATTAGATGACTTTATTAATCCCACAATGGGGAAAGTTCATTTATCTATGGCAGCAAAAACGACATTCAGAAATAATCTATATGATATAACATCAAAAAAGGACATCAAAAATGACATTCATATTACATTATTGAAAATTATTATGGAAATTGTTATTTAAAAAAATCATTATTAAAAGTATCATCAAAAATGAGATTCATATTAAATAAATAAATATTAAATAAATACAGCTGCGAAAATGTAGAAAACGTGGTCAACTGTAAAAAAAAGAAACCCACAATTATTTAAATAATTAAGTAATAAAGTAATAAAGTACACCCTAAAAAACAAACAACTGTTCAGGAACAAAAAAACAATTGAAAAACATTAACAACTGCAACAAAAGTAGATGAATAAATGAGTGAAGAAAGAAAAAAAAAAAGAAAAGAAAAAGCAGCCGTGGGGCCGTGGAGTGTCACTGTAACACGGTGTTGTACAGTCTGATGGCTGTGGGGAGGAATGACCTGCGGTAGCTCCTTCTTGCACTGTGGGTGCAACAGTCTGGTGCTGAAGGAGCTGGTCAGTGCCACTACAGTTTGGTGCAGGGGGTGGGAGGGGTTATCCATGATGGATCTTAGCTTAGCTAACATCCTCCTGTCTGCCACCTCCTCGATGGACTCTAGTGTGCAGCCCAGGACAGAGCCGGCCTTCTTAACCAGTTTGTTAAGCCTCTTCAAAAACTGGTTAGGAAGGCCAGCTCTGTACAAGCTTATTATGATTATTATTATTACAACCTATTACAACCTTATTACTTACGTAGCTTAACTTTGCCACTTGGTTTTGAGGTACAGGCTTGTGTGATCTAACTGTAATGTCAGTTAGTAACAATGTCATGTTACTCAGGTTCAGCTGAGAGATCTATACTCAATTTTGAGACCTGCAAATGCTGCTTAAGCACCACCCGTCTCTCTTAAGAACCAGCTTTGCTGTGCATTCCAAAACCAAGACCAAACCACTGCTCTTCACGTTCCAGGGCGACCATCATGTCTCTGGAGGACTTCGAGCAGCGGATGAACCAGGTCATTGAGAGAAACGCCTTTCTAGAAAGTGAGCTGGACGAGAAGGAGAACCTGCTGGAGTCCGTGCAGAGGCTTAAGGATGAAGCCAGAGGTATTCTCACATTTTCAAAACCTGCAAAGTTGGCATCTGTCAGAACTTTATCGATGTTCAATTCAGCAGAACCCTTGGTTATTATGGTTCTGCTTATGTTATGTGGGATCAGGAGTTTAAAGTCTAATGTGTGGTGTTTTGGTCAGATTTTATTTTACTGTATTCAGAGCTGAAAAAAAGCTGAAATGCCATAGACCAGTGTTTTTCAACCAGTGTGCCGCGCCACACTAGTGTGCCGTGGGAAATTGCCCTCATTAACTGATCTAGAAACATTTACCATCTCCAGGAAATCAGCTCTTTGTTCATCCAAACAGGCCCTGATAAAACACTGAGTAGTTAAGAATACAAAAGATCACAAAATAATTTTTTCTTTGTGTTTATTTGATTCTATTAAAGACATTTTGATAAGAATGACGGTACCGCGATTTAGCTACAACTAATCACATGTCATCAGTCTGACCGATCAGAAGTGGTTAAAGTCTTAACTTCCTTGTTCCAATTTAGCTCAAAAAGTCTCTCAGTTCTAACAAAGGTACCAGCTAAAGCTCGTCTTTAGCGGTGTAGCTTTCCACAGAATCCGGTATCAGACCGTGGAACAAGTGAACAAAACCATGAAGCTCAGAGACGTTAGTCTTTCTGCCCTTTTACGTCCGATTTCACACTACACCTCCCATGATGCATTGGCTTAAAGGGACAGCGTCTCAGCGTACAATGAGTCGTCTTCGTTATACGTCTTGAAACCACAAAGAACACACATTTTGAAACCACATTTTAGAACACAGATTTTTAATTTTCGAACGTAAATTTTATTTAATCTCTTAGAAAAAACAGCTGCAACTTCCTGCTTTTTCTACCACAATTATCACACAAATGCACTTGAGATTGGGGGGGCGGGTCTGGCCGTCAATACAGACTATGAGTTTCTGCCTTTTTTTTTTTTTTTGGATGCTGGTGTGCCGTGGGATTTTTGTCAAGGTTAAAGTGTGCCGTGGCTCAAAAAACACTGCCATAGACTTCTCTAGAGAAATGAACAGCTGTTACTCAGTCATTCTATTCGTCAGAATAACCATTCGTGTTCCAACACCTTTATTCGACACTTTCAGTCATTATTTTTTTATTTTATTGTTTCTTCTCTGTGTAAAATATGTTCAGACTGAGTTTTCAGTGGGGGCGGCAGTGGCTCAGGCGGTTGAGCAGGTCGTCCAATGATGAAAGGATCAGCGGCTCGATCCCCGCCCCCTCCAGCCAACCGTTGTTGTGCCCTTGGGCAAGACACTTCCCCCCCTCCCTCCCTCCAGGGTGGCTCCCCAGCTGTGTGAATGTGCATGAATGATGGTGATAGTCAGAGGGACCGTAGGCGCGAACTGGCTGCCACGCCTCTGTCCGTCTGCCCCTACATCAGTAGTTTACCATCACCATGCATGAATGAGGAGTGAATGAATAATGGACACAATGTAAGAACTTTGAGCGTCTGGAAAAGCGCAGAAAAATCCATTATTATTATTATTATTCAAAAAGAAAATCACGAGCTGCTTTTGGTGTTGCAGACCTTCGGCATGAACTGGCTGTAAGACAGAGGGAGAGACGGCCGTCCAGCAGTCTGGGGAGAGACGCAGACCGCCCAGATCTATCCCAGATTAACCCCTCTGCCCCCGTCACTCCCAACAAACCCATCAGCTCGTACATCACCCCCCCTGCCTCCAGCATCCGGCGAGGTACCGGTATTCCTAACCGTGTCAGATTTATGTTCGTGTAGGAAACCTACTGTAATCTGTATTTTTTCTTTTCAGGTGATGGTCTAACGGGGACCCCCCTCACCACATCAGCCAGAATATCTGCTCTTAACATTGTTGGAGAGCTGCTGAGAAAAGTTGGAGTAAGAGATCTGATCCCCCTGGTGGAACAGCTGCTCTGTCTTTGCTTTTCTGATGAAACCACCTTTCCTTCCTGTCAGAATTTGGAGTCAAAGCTGGCGTCCTGTCGAGACTTTGTGTGCGACCCGCCCACGAGCAGAGCGGCGCTGCCAGATGGTCGCGGGAGTCCTGCTGGTGTAGAGGGCGGTCCTGATCTTCACAGTAGCAGCCTGAGTCCTCCTCCTCAGTACGACAGGTGAGGAGGAGCCACGGCGCCGTGTGGTTATGCGTCTGTTTAAGAGGGAGGTGTCCTTATCTGTGAATCTTTTCCTTTTCAGTTTGGTAAAGCGGTTAGAGTTCGGACCAGCTCCACCAAGAGGCATCTCCCAGGGACCCCATTCTCCACAGGGAGGTGTCAAGATCCTTTTATGAGAAGGCATCAGAAGGGACGCACCCCCCCCCCCCCCCCCCCCCCCCAAAACCCTCCAACCGAAACTAAAGGACTTTGAAGCGAGGGTTCTTTTGTTCTTGCCTTATAATACCTGGTCATTAAACAGAAAAGCTTCCTGATTTTTGCACCAAACTCTTCAGGGCCTTGATTAGCAGAACCAACACCGTAGTATATTACAGGACACAGCACAAGGAGGGTAGAAACTGCAGCTCTTCGCTGTTTTTCCTCCTTTTATCCTGTTTTATTTCTGATGGATGAAGAACGGGGGTGGGAACATCTGAGCTAACTTAGTAAATCATTGACTGGGATTCCAGAGAGCAGCTGGGGTAGAAAGGGGAACCAGAAGCCGACACACCGACTTCACACCAAGGACCTGAAGGGGCTTTAAGGGAACCTGACAAAGAATTTTCAATGACCAACTTTACACTGAAATATGAAAACAGGGCAGTCTTAGTACATCTGGGTTTAAAAAAAGCTTCCACTGCACTCATTAATCAGCTGTGGTTAGGGATACAGTGGTGGAAATGGTTTTCTCACTAATAAGCTGTGAAAAGAGGAGTTACAAGCTGTGGTTGAGATTTAGCCTGGAACAAGGCTGAAGGTTTCATTCCAATGCAAAGCTTCTCTCATGAGGGAGCGCGTAGAGCTGCATAATAAATCAAAACATTGAGTCAACTCGAACTTTACTTACAAAATGCAATATCGTCACAATTTATTTGAACTCAAACTAATTTTTAATTGATTTATGACTAAAATAAGTTGCACATTTAGACTTTCAACACCAAACTATACTGGTTTATGATTGGAAATCCAAGTGATCCATACTCAACGTGGGATGTTGAATCGCCAAAGCACGAACGCTTGAATAGAGATAAAGTAGTTTGGCGGTGAAGCTTTCGTCTGCTGCCGCACAGACCGGATCTGATCAGACTTTTGTATGAATAATGATGTGGAAACATGTTTAGGATTTCTGCGCTTGCTGTCATGTTTTCTAATAGAAACTTTGTTCAGATTCTAGCAGATAGAACTTTAGATGGGTATTTGCAGTTCTCAATGTACAGGATTCATTTTCCAAAAGGCTAAGGAAATCCTTTGTTGGTGAGGAGATGGTGAGCAATAATATATAGAATTTAAAGCACAGCTCACAGCATTCATTAACATCGGTACCTATATTAAGAACACTTTTCTTGCATGGGCATATCATGGTCAAAGGCTCCTGCTGACCACTTATAGTTTCTGCTGTCTCAGACGATGCTTTCAATAACCCTTGTGCTATCCTAGGCACTTTACCATTGGGTCATCTAGACCCACTAGACAGTGCGCTGAACCTTTTTACTTCAATGATTTCTGATCTTCACTGGTTCCATGGATTACATGAAATCCTCTTCACCTTTATTCAACTTTGTCATGGTAGGGAGAACATGTCAATGGTCATCTTGACCCCAATGGATAGCACAAGGGATACTAGCAAAAAGGAGGAGCGGCTGCTGCTAACAGGACGCAAATACTGAACCAGTCAGTGAACGTCTGTATACCTACCTATGATCTCACTGGTGCACAGCTTTGTTACTGAACTAAACTGTTGTGACTCGGTTGACAAGAATAATTAAACAGAGACAAATCTTTTACGTTTTATTCCTTGTGCATGTGGTTCAACAATAGATAGAAAGGGTGTCATGTAAACATTCATGGGTTAAATGCAACATTAAATAAGACTGAGCTGGATGACCTTTTAGGACGCCACAGGACACCTGAACAAAGTCTGACCCGTGGTTTCATGGTTGGATCGAGCTTCCATGATCTCAGATCTCATGGTTCTTTAAAAAAAAAAAAAAAAAAGCACAGAAAAGGTGCAAATCATGTGAAACAGTGACTATAAAAGGATCTTGAGGTGCTGAAAAGTAGTTGGGATACAGAGTCAGCAGCGACTGGAAGCAGATGACATGGAGCGGTGACCCACATCGGATCTGCTGCCACTTCAGTGCTGCTGGGGAACATCAACAGCAGTAACAGGCAGCGGGACGACAGTCGCTGACAGTAGTTAAACATCTGCAGTCTACCTGTCTCTTAAAAGGTGAAGTCTGAAGTTCTCAGAGAGCAGTTTGTGAAAGAATCGGTCAGCTGGTGAAGTACAAAACAGTGCGGGTTAAAAACCAAAGGAAGATCTCACATCAACAGTTTCCTAAAGGGCTCCTGCAGTGGATATGAAGCCCTGATTGTTTTGTGACAAGAACATGTGCTCCAGAACAACATAAGTAACTACTGAAAACCAGAGGAAATGCATAACTTGAAGTGATTTGGAAGACGGCAAAGCAGGACTTCAAAGTTACTTTTGGAAGTGGGAGTAATTTGGATCTTTGGTTTGTTTTCAGCACCTATTCCATGGACTTTGTTCCGTTGTAGTCATTTTGGGAATCTGCTTCCTCCTCGGAGGCATCCTCCACCACCCTTCGACCTCCACCCACACGCCGTGGCGTGCTGCCGAAGGAAGGCTCGTTTCCACGCCTGCAACACCACAGAGACGCAAACACGGTCATGGTGAGAGGGTGACCTGGTGCACCCGAGGGCGTGATTAGAAACTAGTCAAGAGGTGCACGCCGGTTACAGCTCAAGCAGGTGGCGTCTCTGGAACTCATTTCACTCTGTGCAGAAAAATGAGTTTGGTTTATGGTCGCTTAAACCAAGCACTGAGAGAAACATGGTCATCTGTGAGAGGGAATCGATGAGTCATGGTTGGATGATGAGCCATATTTCTCTTAGTTATGCTCAATGAAAGAAACAGGAGCATGAAGAGTGAACAGAGAATGAGACAGGGACCGGAGTGGAACCAGCTTTCAGCTCGGGAGGATCAAAACACTTCTTTGGAAAATCAAAGCCACACTTCAGAAGTCACGATTCTTTAGATGCCCAAAAAAGTAGAATCAGTTTAATTTTAAAGTTGCAAGCAGCATTCGATTGCCCACAGGCACTACCTGTCCTTGCCCTCGGCGCCTTTTAATTCCAACATGTTTTTTCCAAGTAGCTTACCACAGATGCTGGGGGAGTTGGGAGTCGATACATCAAAATCTCTAGGCTTGTGTCCGAATTCCTTCACTATTCACTACATATTGCACTATATAGGGCGTTCGCCAGTTTTTAGTGCTGTCCGACTCTACAATTCCAAAATCGAGTGCCCTAAAAAGATTTCCCAGAAGTCTCTGCAAAAAGCCAGTCGTGCGTGGATGCACTCGATTGGGCAATATAAACCACAATGCATTAAACAATTCTTGCAAAGAAAACATATTTCTATGCATTTCTTTTAATAAACCATCAACATTTTCATCTTCAGAACACTGTGGATTCATAAATAAAAAAAATAAAAGGTGTCAGAATTGCTTTTAGAATTCAGGGCACTAGATAGTCCCGCACTATATATAGTTTTTTAGTAGTTATGGATTAGGGTTGGAATTCTGACACAGCCTAGAAGTTTAAACCTGTAGTTGGTACTAAAGGTGTGTCCCCCCCCCCCCAACTTTTCCTGAGGTCAAAGGTCAAGGATACTTCTATGGCGATCATAGACTTAACCTCATAGCATGAGTGTGAAATCCCAGACGCAAATGTTTTGGTTTTGTTAGCAGATTTTGAAATATTATTTTGAGCCCCTCAAGAGATTGTCCCACGGTCCCATGATTTTTTGACAGTTTATCCCGCTGTGATGTCATCTTGTTCTATTTTATTATTAAGCATGTGGCGGGAGTCAAATTTGTGGTCAAAGATAATAATAAATAATATTAATGAATACTCATGACATACATATATATATATATTTTCTTTTTTTTCTTGGTGCTACACACTGTTGATGTCTGTGCTTATTCCTTTCCTTTGAGGACTTGGAGTCTTTTTTCTGTCGTGAAAACAATCTGGTCCTTGCAGTCAGTGACTGCTGCAGGCCATAATAATGCTGAATCCATCATGTGGTCACGCCACTTTTAACCACCAGCTCTGTGAGCTAAAAATGAGAGCCACAGAATCAAGACAGCAGTCAGCTGTTTGCTGCAAGCATGACCTGCATCTCTACCAGCAGACAAAACCCCTTCTTTTGAAAAAAATTTGGGTGTTTAGCTTCACAACACACATCCAAATGACGGAAGGACATCTGACACAGCAACACAAGAATATTTATGTGAGAAAAATACGCCTTTTCCCTGTTTCTTCCATGTTTTCTTAAGCAACCTTTACGCTTCAGATAAAAAATACTGAACCAAGTTGTCAGTTTTCATGTTCAGTGGTATTCGTGGCTTTCACACTCCTCCATTCCTTCTCTACAACGACTGGGTAACATGTGAACAGCTGAGCTCCTGTTCCTGTGACAGAGAACCCCTTCCTGCCTACTGGGAGTGGTCACTGGTTCTACTGACTTCGCTTCAGTACACCAGCCCAAAAGCTGACGACCCACCAGGGATTCTCCCAAGTTCCAGATGAGCCACTCCGGTGCAGGAATGTAAACGAATGAGCAGTGGGAACTGTTAGGCTCAGATGTACCTGCTGTGTTACTCCTTAGGCTCAGGGTTGCCTCTGTAATAAGAGATGGACAGGGTGTTGTGGTTCGTTTGCTTTGTAATTCCTTTAAGATCTCACTCAATGACTACAGAGGTTAAAAAAGTCAGTTAAGGAATTTCTTTTTTTAATTTGTGATTTATGCTTGAATAGTTGCTTAAACCTGCCAGAGAACAGATGGAAATAAAGGTGATCCCTCACTTCCTTCTGGCAGAAGCAGTTGACACATTTGAAAATGAGACACATAGAGCACAAACGTGGGAGACGGAAGACTCCCTCCTTGTCCCACCTGAGCTTGCTCTTCAGTGAGGTGACTTCGCGGCTCATGGCGTCATTGGCTTCGGTGGCCTCATCCAGCTCCCGCTGCAGCTTCCGGCGAGCAGCGGTGGCACGCTGCGACTCCTCCTCCGACTCCTCCAGCTGCCGCTTCAGCTGCTTCATGCGGGAAGTGGCCTTCTCCGCCTGCCATTTTAACAGAGGGAACATGCATGCTTGGTCTGATCCTCATTCTCACACAAACATGGCAGCTTAGATGCATGAAGAGGGTTGAAACCTGGTCCTTGTACTGCTCTGCCTGTTTTCTCTCGTCCTCCACCTGCATCATCAGATCTTTGAGTTTCTTGTCCTTTTGGCGCAAACTCTTTCCGGTGGCCTGCTTGTCCCTGAGGAGATGGACAAGAGCTTAAAGTAACCAAGTCAGAGACTCTTCCAGAAGCTTATGACCTTCCAGTCAGACATGCTCACCTGTTCTCCTGCTCCAGCTGCTCCTCCAACTGTGCCACTTTGGCTTCCAAGGCAGTGATGGAGGACTTGAACTTGGATTTGACCTGGTTCTCCATCTCCAGCAGTTTGGCCTTCAGCTCTTTGTTCTGCCTCTCCATCTGCTGCCGTGCGCTCTCGTTCTTCTGAGCGGTGCTGCGCTCCGTCTGCAGCTCGTTGCTCAGCTGGTCCACCTGGAGGAGATACAAACGCTCCAATAGTTGAGCTCATGTTGCTCTGCTACATCACGACCGCTTCTCCACTTTTGTCACCTGCTGTGTGCTCTTCCTCAGCCTGTCATTAAGGATCTCCATGTTGCTCTGCTCTTCTTCCAGCTCTTCCTCCAGCTGGGCGATCTTTGCTTCAAGGCGCCGCTTCTCATCAGCCAAGGCTGACCTGAGGATGGCAAGGAGACATGTGTTTGTTGTCCCAGTTAATTTCAAAGTTAAAGTCCCACTCACTTTCCAGAGGTGTTGCTTGCCAGCTCATCAGACAGTTCGTCTCTCTCAGCTTCTGCCTGCTTCTTGGCCCGTTCAGCTGCAGCCAGTTCCTAGGAGCAGAATGCTAAATCGTCACCTCATCAGAAGCCTCCGTCTGCAGAGAAGCTTTAAAGATCTGGAGCGTTACCTCCTGTAACTGGATGAGCTCCGCTTCCAGACTCTTGGCTTTCTTCTCGCTCTCCTTCGCAGTGCCCAGCACCTCCTCCCGAGCAGCGCGAGCATCCTCAAGCTCCCTCTGGTAGTCCTTCATCTGGGCCTAAAGACAGCAGGAGGAACACACAGAGAAACAGCAGTCAGACCCAAAGATTCATCCCTTATAAATGGACAGAAGCTACTGCACTAATAAATAAATAAATAAAATCAAAGTTTTCCCCAAAAACAGTGACAGCTATGAAAATGTGAGTTAGAATAAGGGTGGTTGAAGTGGTGCATCACTTACAAAGCATTACATGAATTTAAATTTGATCTGCCAGGTCACAACTTGGTTAAGTAAGAATTTATCTTTCAGGATTCTATTTTGAATCCATTTTATTTGGTTGGAACAAACACTTTTACATAACAGTGACATAGAATGATCAAAGATAGAAGGTTTATTAGAACTTCAAAAAGGAAAAACAGATTCATGTGGTAATTAAAATTATATTTTTTAGGTAAAAATCAACTTCCAATCAAATAGAGTGGAGGAAATAAACTTGGAGATTTTGTAAGTTTTCCCACTTAAAAAGAAATTGACAGTCTGCAATTTTTATGGGAGGTTCACTTAAACAGTGAGAAACAGAAAATTCATACGGAAAATCCAGAAAATGACTTTGAAAAAATGTATATACATTTATTTGCATTTCAACAAGGGAAATAAGTATTTGAACCCTGAAAATTTGAAACTCAGAAAGATATCACATGGAATTCTGGTCCACTCTTCTTTGCAAATGCCTTCTAAATCATTCAGATCTGGGGGCTGTTGCTTAGCAACAACTCTCTCCTTAGGTTTTCTATAGGACAGAGGTCCAGAAACTGGCTGGGCCGCTCCATAACCTGGATATGCTTCTTCTTCAGCCTTTCCTCGGTTGCCCTTGCTGTATGTTTTGGGTCATTATCCTACTGGAAGACCTGGGAAGGAAGGAGGTTCTCATTCAGGATTTGTCAGTACATGGCTCCATCCATCCTCTCATTGACACAGTGATGTAGCTCTGTGCAGAAAAACACCTCCAAAGCATAACACTTCCACCTCCATGCTCGTCAGTGGGGATGATGATCTTGGGGGGGGTCAAAGCAGCATTTCTCTTCCTCCAAACATGACGGGTTGAGTTGATACCAAGAGCTCAATTTTGATCTCATCTGACCTCCCAATCTCTCTCTAAACCAGGAAGGTGTTCATTGGCAAACTTCAGGCGGGCCTGCACATACGCCTTCGTAAGCAATGGGACTTTGCGAGCTCTGCAAGATGGTAAACTAATGCGGTGTTAGGTCTTAACAGTTTTCTTGGTCACTGTGCTCCCATCTGATTTGAAATCATCAACCAACTCCTGCTCAGTTAGGTCAGATCTGGTTTGGAGCCCCTGTCTACCTATAGGCCAGTGTTTTTCAACCAGTGTGCCGCGGCACACTGGTTGAAAAACAGCTCTTTCAGCTCTTTGTTCATCCAAACAGGCCCTGATAAAACACTGAGTAGTTAGGAATATAGAAGATCACAAAATTATTTTTTCTTTGTGTTTATTTGTTTCTATTAAAGACATTTTGATAAGAATGACGGTACCGCGATTTAGCTGCAGCTATAACTGATGGGGAAAAGTCCCGCCCCTTTAACTGTCTCCACCAATCATTCTTGAAGGCTTGATAACATGTCATCAGTCTGACCAATCAGAAGTGGTTAACTTCTTCACTTCCTTGTTTAGATTTAGCTCAAAAAGTCGCTCAGTTCTAACAAAAGTGTTTAGCGGTGTAGCTTTCCACAGAATCCGGTGTCAGACCGTGGAACAAGAGAACAAAACAATGAAGCTCAGACACTGGTCTTTCTGCGGTCGGCGGATTTTCGGCACTACATCTCCCATGATGCATTGGGTTCAAGTGACTGCCTTAGCGCACAATGAGCCTCTCCTCTTAACGTCTTTAAACAACGAACACACATCAAACAGTTTTTGAATCTTTTAACTTAACTTTTAAAACATCTTTTAGAAAAAAAACAGCTGCAGCTTCCAGCTTTTTCTGCCACAATTATCACAAAAATGCATGTGAGATCATGGAGGGACTGTAGATCAATACAGACTATGAGTTTTTCCTTTTTTTCTTTTTTGGATGCTGGTGTGCCGCAGGATTTTTGTCAAGGTTAAAGTGTGCCGTGGCTCAAAAATGGTTGAAAAACACTGCTATAGGCAGATTGATGGTCATGTTGTTATTCATGTAATTTGGGACAATCACACTAACAGTTGTCACCCAACATCTTGCTGATGGTTTTGTAGTCCATTCTGGTCTTGTGTAGGTCTTCAGTCTTCCCCCTTAAATCCACTGAAAGCTCTTTAGTCTTTTAGATAAATCACGTGTCTTCAATTCATTTGACAGGTTGATTCAGAGAGTCTAACTGGTCTGTGTGAACAGAACTCATAATGGTTACTAGGGGATCAAATACTTATTTCCTTAAATAGGTGCAAGTACATTTATATAAATTCTTTAAAGTTTAATTAATGATTTTTTTTTCTCTCACTGTTCAAACAAACTTACCATTAGGATGACAGATTGTCAGTTCCTTTTTAACCCTTGTGCTATCCTAGGCACTTTAACATTGGGAGTTGGGTCATCTAGACCCCACTAGACAGTGTGCTGAACCTTTTTTGTTCAATGATTTGTGATCTTCACTGGTGTCCATGGATTACATGAAATCCTCTCCACCTTTATCCACCTTTGTCATGGTAGGGATAACACGTCAAATGCAAGGGGGGGGTCATCTAAGATAGCACAAGGGTTATATGGGCAAACCTACAAAATCGGCAAGGGATCAAATACTTATTACTTTCACTATAGTTGATCAAACTTCCTTAGAGACAGCCTTTTCATGATAAAAACATGTAGCGGTCTGGAACCTGTGAAGAAATAGCTCAACTGTGAGGAAGAAACTGACTTTTTTTTTGTACACTGTATGTATCCCACAAAGGGAAATTCTTTCTCCATATTTGAGCCATCCCCCTTTGGGGAGCGGTAAGCCGCAGCCGAGCTGCGCTCGGGAAGCGGTGGCGTTGAGGGTCTTGCCTGAGGACCCTCACTGGGTGATGTTAATTGCTTGCCATTGATATGGTAATTGCCCCCAGTGCCATTGCTTATTCCCCTCCGGGAATCGAACCCTGGTTTCCTGCATGGTAGATTCCCACCTTACCAACCAAGCTACCCAGCCGCCAATGACTTCTAATTTTACAAGTGTTTTTGTTTCTACAGCAGTTTTGCATTAAAGCAAAATTAAAGGAAACTGATGTCATTGGGGGGGGGGGGCAAGTTTTCAGAACGCTGAAGATGACCAGAGGAACTGCAACTGGAAAGAAGAATCACAAACCTCAAGAAGTTTAGCTGTGACCTTTTGAAGCACCGATAATGAGAACAGGTAGATCCTAATCATTTGGATGTTTTTCCTTAACGTATTATTGTACTACTAAATTTTAAAGTAATATTATACATTTTTAGAAAATTTGCATTGTTTCCCCGTTTGTGTTCATCTCCATAATTGATGAAAATAAAAATGGAAGCAATTCTCTTTTACGGATACTCAAAAGTATTACCTTTGTAATTCTTTTTCAGTTTACCCGTTACATTCTGTCATCATTACAAAATGTGCATCACTGTAATATGCAAACATTTTTTACTGTGTGCGGGAAAGGAAAACGATGCAAATAACTGGATTCCAACTGTTCAAAATGAAAAAACAAATGAAGAAAACACTCCCTGTTTCAGAAAATCCCAGTCTATGCAGAAAAAAACTCTGCAGACTATTGATCAATTCACCCATGGCTCTGTGAACACGCTAAGCTCACAAACTCTCAACAACACACACTTTGCTTCTTCAAATACATCTTTCTGTCCTCAGGATTTCTCATTTATCTGTTTATGGTATTCATAAATAATGGTGTAGATTCTTTCTGTGCCAATTTTATGGAAACGTTTCTGTTTGTGCGACAGACTGGCGACGTGCCCAGGACGTCCCCTGCCTTTGGCCACAAGTGGCTGGGATAGGCTCCAGCAGCCCTGTGACCCCGAAATGGTTTAGAAGATGAATGTTTGATGAATCATGAGAGAACATTAATTATTAGCTGAGAATCTAAGAAATTAACCACTTCTAAGAAAAAAAAAATGTAACTGATGCAACATGTGGCTATAAAAGACCATCTAATAATTGCACCAGTGTGTGCTTTGATTTTCATGCTTTGATTAATTTTTTGCAGTGCTCACGGCCGCGTCCCTTCACCATAAACCGTCTCTTCAGAGACTTTTTCCATTGCATCTCTAAATCACCTCCTCTACTGGGTTCCCCTACTCTCACCTGGAGTTTGCGAAGCTGCTTGATGGCTTCATCTCGACCCTTATTGACCGTCTCGATCTGTCCCTCCAGGTCTTTCATGTCCGTCTCCAGCTTCTTCTTGGCTGCTGCTGCCAGAGCCTTCTGTTTACGCTCATCTTCCAGCTCCGTCTCCAACTCACGGACCTGCAGTCAGCCAGTTGCTTCAGGTCTCCATCTGAGTTGAGCAGGGGAAGGTTCAAACTGCTCTTTACCTGCTTGATAAGCTGCCTCTTCTTCTCCTCTCCCATCTCATCCCGTCCTTGGAGGTCTCTTTCAAACTGGGCTTTCAGGGCCTGCATGTTGACCTCCAGACGCAGCTTGGCATCCTCTGCTGCCTGCAGCTCATCCTCCAGCTCCTCCAGTTGGGTCTTCATCTCTTCCACTTGGGCCTCCAGACCTCGTTTGGACTTTTCCAGCTCGTGAACCTGCCGAGAATGGATTAGTATTGAGAGCCAGAAACCTTTAAACTAAAACCTTTCAGACGCATTGGCGTTTTGACACTAACATTTTTTCCCACATCGTCCTTGGAGCTGATCAGATCCTCCATCTCCATTCTGAGGGCCTTGTTGGCTCTCTCCAGCTCCTCCCTGGAATCCTGGGCCTCCTCCAGGGCCCTTGCCAGAGACAAAGCCTTTGTCTCCTTCTCTCTGGCTTCAGCCTCTGCTCTGTCTCTCTCTTCTGCATATTTGCTAGAGATGCTCTTCTCTTCAGCCAGCATCTGATGGGTAACAGAGAAAAAAGACTCACAGATGAAATCCTTCATTTATTGCTGTGTTTATACTCAGTGTTGTCTCTGCACTGACCTGGTCAAACTTCTTCTGTTTCTTCTCCAGGTTTGAGACAATCTGTCTCTGGTTGTCCAAATCCATCAGCGTGTCCTCCAGCTCCTGCTGCAGGCGGTTCTTGGTCTTTTCCAGCTTGTCGAAGGCGGAAGCCTTTTCTTCAAACTGAGTGTTGGCCGCCTCCAAATCTCTCTGCAAGCGTTTCTTCCCCTCCTCCAGGAGCTCAATGTTTCCAGACATCTCCTCAAGCTTCTTCTTTGAATCTGACAGCTGAGAAAAAAAAACAGAACTGTTCAGAACCAGGAACTGTCTCCAGCCAGAGACAGATGCTGGAGTACAAGATATCTTTGGTGTTTATAACCTCAGAGTTTGTTTCCTGACCTGGACATTGAGGGTGGACACATGTCTCTCCATGTTCCTCTTGGCCTCCATCTCCTCCTCAAGCTGCTCCGTCAGGCTGTTTCTGTCATCTTCTGCTTGTCGCAGTTTCGTAGATAACTGCAGTTTCTGTCGAGTCTCCTCAGCCAGCAGCTCCTGTGGTGAGCGCCAACGGTTACGGACTTTGGTCATATAACTCCTGTATTCCATAAAGGTTTGAGGGTTTCATCACTAAGTCTTACCTGCGAGTCCTGGAGTTGGGAGGAAAGGCTGGAAACATCTTTGCTTAGTTTGATGTTCTTGCTTTCAGCCTCGTTCAGAAGGTTTGTCACGCCCTCCAGCTCAACCTGAGCAGAGTCAACATTCGGGAGTCTAAAAATCATTTCTATGTTCAGGGCTGACAACAACCGGAAGGGACCTACTGTCATCTTGGAGCAGCGCTCGTTCAGCTCAGCCTTCTGCTTCTCACTGTCGTTGAAGCGTGACTGTAGATCTGCCACTTGACCCTCCAGCTTCTTCCTCTTGTGCTCCCCCTCTTGTCTGGCCTGAGCCAGCGAGCGCACCTCCATGGTTAACTCAGAGGTCTCCTTTTCCAGAGCTTGCTTGGCTTTCTCCAGGTTTGTTTTGACCTTAGCAAAGCAGACCAGAGATAATGTCAATACATTCCTTGGGTTATGAGGAAAGATGACATTTGGCGATGACCTAGGCCCACCCGTTTGGACTGCTCCAGCTGTTCGGTGAGTTCTTCCACAGCCTGAGTGTGCTTCTGCCTCATCTCCTGTACTTGGGCCTCGTGTGTGCGGTTCTCCTCCTCAATGGCTCTCTTCAGCAGCGTCACCTCCTGCTCACGCTTGGCTCTTAAAGATCGATAGAGACACTTTTCAAATGGCACGAATAAAAAAAGTGAGACATCATAATGCAAGCACCATTTCCCATCATTTGAATAAATTAAGCCAACAAGAAAGATATAATGATTACCATAAAATTATATATATAATTTTAAAATTATATATACATATATAAATTCTTTCTTTTCATTTCTATTACATTCCCTCAGTAGCTTCTAGCTTTGGTTGTAATATCGGACAGTTTCTGACATCCTTTGGGGGCATTTCAGTCCATTCCTGTTTACAAAGTTGCTTTAGTTGCTACATGAACCTTTTTGTGGACATCTCTGTTTCAAGGTCCCTTTACAGCACTGTGAGGCATCTTTCCTTCTTGGTTAAATGACCTCCAGCTCATTGGGTGCTTGTTTAGGAACAACAGATAGAGTGCTCATCTGGAACTTTACTTTTCTCGTCAGTTTCCTGGTTGTAGCTTCAGCACACCTATTAAAAATCTGCGACCTTTCATTTGTATTACAATAAAAAATCCTCTTAGAAAAGATGGTCCTCTTCTGAAATAATAAAACAACATTTGGACAAAAAACAAATCTTAAAATACTTTAAAATATTTTTTTTCTAGGTGATGTTGTGCTTCAGCTTATACTTGTGTTTCATTATCCTCACTTCCTTTTTTTAAGGTCATCCCCATCTTTTTTAAGGTGTCAAGGGGATTTATAACACAGAGGTGTGAGCTGACGGTGGACTTTGAGAGAGAGAAAGGGTAGCTGGTCTCGTGCCAGGGGAACCGAGCACAAACTTACAGGGTTTTTTAAGCGCAATTTGAATAGACACTGATGCTAAATAGATGAAGTTTTATTTTGGTCTTTAATTTTGTTAAACTTTATTTGGAGGATACCTTATTTACATGAAATTCCAGCTGGGTCCTTTCTGTGGGCAGTTTGCATGTTCTCGTCCTGCATTGGTGGATTTGCACCCTACTCTCTCAGATCCAACAGAAAGACTAAAGGGTAAACTGGGCATTTTATGTGGCTGTTTTTTGGCCTAATTTGCCCCCCCCAATTTTAATTTCCTCTTTATCTGAGCTTTTCTTTGACCAACACTATGATAGGATGATAGGTTTTGCAGCTACTTGACTCGACTGGCATACTGGAGCTCATGGTGCAGACCTTAGCTCCTGCTGTGTGGCAGTGGTGTCCAGGGTATCCTCCAGCTCAGACTTGAGGGCCTCCAGCTCCTCTCCAAGATCCCGCTTGATCTTCTCAGCCTTGTTCCGGGCCGCCCGCTCAGAGTCCAGATCCTCTTGTAGGTCTGAGATGTGTCCCTCCAACTCCCTGATCTTTTTCAGGGCATTGTTCTTTTGTGCAGTCTCATCCTCCAATCTGTAAATTTAAAAAAGGCAAAAGTGTTGGTTAGTTTACTCCGCAGCAAACATGCGACTCATTCTGATCAATTAAACTAGACTCATGGCTGACCACCACCTGGCCAAGGCGTTCTGCAACTCCTCCTCCTTCTTAGCAAGCTGAGCTTTGAGATCGGCGATCTGAGCCTGCAGGTCTGCCAACTGCTCTTGAAGGTCATTGGACTCTGCCTCCAGTTTGCGTTTGGCTTTATCAAGCTCCTGACGACTCTTTTCTTCCTTCTTCAAACGAACTAGAAGAGGAAATGAGGAACACAACATTTTTGCTCGTTTTCCCAAGTTTGAGCTCAACGATGATGTCCAGGAAACATAACGCAAGACTACCCTCCAGCTCAGAGATCATGGACTCATGTTTATTTTTCAGTTTGGTGAGATTTTTTGATTTCTCCTCTTCCTCTGCCAGACTGGCACTGAAGTCAGCGATTCTTTCCTCCATCAGTTTACGTTCCTTAAAACATCAGACGGATCATCTGGATGTAAACTCTTCTGACCAAAGCTCACAAAGCCGAAAAACGCTAATTTTTAGGACTCACCTTCACAAGCTTGTTGTTTTGGTCTTCCATAACTAGGACATCATCCTCCAGCTTTTTAATCTTTCCTTCACATGCAACCTTCTCCAGCTGAAGTTTTTGACGAGCGTCCTCCTCCTCTTCCAAATGTTCCTCGAGTTCCTAGAGTTTATACCTGTACTTCATTTTCTGGCATAGAAACAAAAACAAACGAGAGAAAATGCAAGTTAAGGCATTGGTGTGTGGACCTGCATCTGCTGTTGCATCTTCTTCTTGTCCAGCAGCAGTGTTTGGGCGCGTTCCTCCTCTTCATCCAATCTCGCCTCCATCTCATGGAGTATTTCTTCCAGCTCCTGCTTCTTGGCGGCCAGACGGACCCTCATCTCCTCAGCCTCGGCATAAAGCTCTGTCTCTGCCTGAAGCTGCTCCTGCAGAGCGTTTCTCTCCTCCACGATCTATGAGGAGGCAAATTAGGAACACAACAAATTAAATACAAACTAAAAAGCAGTGCCAATCTTTTTTTGTTCTGTTGACAGACCTTTTTCATATGAAAAAGATTTTTAAAGCATATGTTGCTCTATCTCTATGTCAAGTAGCCATGTCTTGTGTCAAGCATCAAGTTAATTTGATTTGAAATTGGGCAAATGATGGAAAGATTAAATTTTTTTGTTGACTGATGTGAAATGAGTTAGTTACAAATGATTGCAATGTGTTTTCCATTTACCTGTGTATGTTTTAAAGTGATTTCTTTTAGTTCCGACTCAAATTTAGTGGCCACGTCTTTGGCTTTTTGCAGCTCCTCCTCCTTCAGAGACATTTCCTCCTCCTGCCGGGTCACTTGCAGCAGAGGCTTGACCTGTTGTACAGAAGAGTTTTCTCATTGAGAAAGCAGGTAAAGGGAGCATTTATACTGAATATGTTAACTAAGCCAACAAAGCAGGACTGGACTGAAATTGAAAGGTAACCTTGGTGAAGAGTCTCCACCACTGCCAGTTCCTGAGTTTGAGGTAAGCTGCACAGTTCCTCTGGATCACCTTCATTGCGGTCAGCTGCTGCTGCCTCTTTGCAAATGCCCTTAAAGTCGCAAACAAGTTATACCACCATAAACGCAGGAAATTTTAACGTACATCAATGAAACCTTTCCTCTGACGTTAAAGAAATGCAGCCAAAGCAATGGATGTTTTCATACTTTCTGGCCAGGAAGCCTCTGGCCTGAGCCTGGAAAGCAATGATGATCACAGTGATCTTTAAATCTCTCTCTTCTTCCAGCTGAGCCAGCACTCCTGTGCGGAAGAAGATTTTACTCTGGCCAATCCGGTACAGGTTAGGGTCCAGGTCCAGATGTTTGATCTACACAGACAGGAGAGCGGTAAGAAACAGCAGAGATGGGATTT
Source organism: Oryzias curvinotus (assembly GCA_023969325.1). NCBI lineage: Eukaryota > Metazoa > Chordata > Actinopteri > Beloniformes > Adrianichthyidae > Oryzias > Oryzias curvinotus. The sequence goes on from CM043706.1 coordinate 23,926,209, forward strand.
ATGGCTTTTTGAGGGACGTAAACCTCATGGATCCCTTGCTCTTGATTTACAGTGCTGAATCTTTTGAACCAAGTGTGTGTCTGCATTGTAGGCATAACTAATGTATCACTGATGAGATTTTAAGAAATACAAACAAGACAAATGGACGCAATGTGGTGTATTTTCTATAACCTTTTGACTACTGATCATTCAGAATCAATGAGAGCACAAATAAATAACAGAAAGCGAGGTAAGGCTAATATTTCCTCCTGACAACATGAAGCTGAAAGTCCCACTAAAGGAGTGCTACTCCAGGAAAAGCTATAACCTTCTATATAACATGCTTCATGCTTAGAAATACACCAAACCAGAATCCAGATGAGACAGAGTGCTGAAAAACAAACGCCCCTCTTTTGTTCATGTAAAATAGATGCTCAAAGGACTCATTTGGTTTGTGAAAGTCACATCTCTGAAGTGCACAGGGAGAGACTGAGGAGTAAACTAGGAAAACAGGTGTTTACCATGAGACAGCAGGCCTGTTTGCCATCCATGAAGCCTTTGGGGATTGCACTTGCAGCAAGGATCTCATATCTGGGAAAGGTGATCAGAGATTTTCCCAAGTTAAAACAAAATAATGAGGAGATACTTTTGAAACGTGATGCCCCTAATGCTTTTTTACCGTTGGCGGAACTCCTGGAAGACGATTCGGTTGGGAAAACCTTGTCTGCAGATTCGTATTCCCTCTAGAACACCATTACACCTGAGCTGCTCCAGGACCAGGTTTGCAGTCCAGTTTCCCTGCCTGACCAGATCAGATTTCATTAAATATTACTTTTGTTTTGTTCGTCTGGGTCTGGGATTATCACAGAAAGAGATTAGTTCCTTAAATTTCCCTCAATGAAAATGAATCCCTAACTAGAATTTTGAAATCAAAGCCACCATCTTTACCCTCTTCTCGTGGTTAGGAATGATGCATCTGACAAAGTTGGGCTGCGTGTTGTGCAGCGTGGTCATAAGCTTTGCCAGAGACTCCTTGTACAGCTGTCCCACTGTGCGGAACATCCCCTTCTTGGTCTTTGAGGCACTTGGCATGGAGGTGTCTGTCATTTTGGCTATCGTGTCCAGACCGACAACTCTGTCCGCTGTGACACAAAAGCAAGAAGGAATTACAGCAAATGCGCACATCTTCCAGAGCTTCAGCAGTAGACAGATGTGTGTCACCATCTTTCCAGAGATCTTGCACAAACTGGCTGGAGGAATTGCTGAGAAGTGCTGTGACATTGTCATTGAGAGGGTCCATGTTCTTTGTGAGCCACGCTGTGGCATTATAGTCCACCTAAACACCATCAACATTCTGTTAACTTGACTCAAGAAGAGAGAATTCCAGCACTTCCTAAAGAATGAAAACATCCTTACCTTTCCAGCATAATGCAAAATAGAGAATTCTGTCTTGTCCTTCAGCTGTTTGGGTTTGGCAAATTTCACATGGTTCCCTTGTGTGTTCATGAGTTTTTCCACAAAAGAGACATCTGTGGCTTTGGGGAACCAGCACTCCTCGTCCAGCAGGGCCAGTATGCCTGGAGGGTTGTTCTGTAAGAAAATCACAGTCAACATGTGATGTAAACCAAAGTTTACCTGCAAGAAAGGATGTAACATGAGGCTTCAGTGTGCCAGGAACACTCACTGGTCTCTCAATGAGCTCAATGCACGGCTGCAGGTCCAGGCCAAAGTCAATGAAGTTCCATTCGATGCCCTCCCTCTGGTACTCCTCCTGCTCCAGGATGAACATGGTGTGGTTGAAGAGCTGCTGCAGCTTTTCGTTGGTGTAGTTAATGCACAGCTGCTCAAAGGAGTTGTCCTATAAGACCAGAAAACATCAGGCATTACTATGTTGCATTTTTGCTTACCTTCTCTGATTTAGAGAGTACACTTACCTCAAAGATCTCAAATCCGGCGATATCAAGGATTCCCAGGAAGGAGGCTCCTTGACGTTTGGTCTTGTCCAGGGCTTTGTTGACTCTGCCCAGGATCCAGCGGAACATACGTTCGTAGACGGCCTTAGCCAAAGCTTCAATAGCAAAGTCAGCCTGGTGGAAAGGAGAACAGGGAAGGAGTGAGAGGATTCAAGATCAGTTGCATTACAGGCAGGCCAGTGTCTCCAGTACCTGCTCTTTAGTTTGAGCTTTCTGCACCACCTCCCTGCCCACTTTTATGCGAGGGGTGAGGATGGCTCGAGTGAAGTCTGTCACATTGATGCCCTGCAGGTGACACACCTTTTGGGCCGCTGGGAACAATGGGAAAAAAAAAAAGATATAAAATCCGTCAAACTGCTAACACCATCATTGGGTTTGTTGTAGAGGAGAAGTCAAGGTGTCAGACCAGTGTTGTCAGGCATGGTGGCCTGCTCCTGGTTCCTCTCTTTCTTGAACTCAATATTTCCTAGCTGCATGACTGTGGAGCAAACCTTCAGTATGTCTAAAACAGGAACAGCACATGGAGGAAAATGTGAAGAGTGACACAGAAACACCTTCAGAGATGCAGGAAAACTCAGCAAATATTACATTTCTCTCCGGATGACCTTCACGCAAGCTGTGCAAGAAAATATAACAGCTGTAATAAACAGTGATACCTATTCTCTCCTCGTCAGTCAGACCCATGATCTGCATCGCCTCCATGGTCTCTTCAAACATCTCATCATCCTGCTGACCAGGGATCTGAACGTGGCCTGCGCTCAGGAAACGGTAATTGCTGAAGGGCTCCAGAAGAAGCTCCTCTGAGGAGAAACATGGGTGTGTTTTGGATGCATCAGTATGTGTATGTTCATATGCAAATATGTGTTTTGTGTGTTTGCCTGCCATTTTGTACCATTTGATTTCTACTATATTTTGTAGTCACTACTTTTTTTTAAGTTCCTTTGTCTAACCATGGCTACATTATTCAGCTAAAAGTATTTGCTTATCTGTCTGGACACACACATGAACTGAGGAGACATCCTATAATCCACACAGCGGTGACTGTTTATAGCTGGATCAGCCTGAGGTCTTGGGAAGTCCGTCCACAGGTCTAGGAGTGTTCCTAAATAAAATGCTTGAGCATCTACCAGGAACACATCTGAGAGCTTAGACTTATGTTGGTCGAGAAGGTCTGGCTCTTTGTCTTCAGCTTAATTCATCCCAGTGGTCTTCAATCAGGTTGTGGTCAGGACTCTGTACAGACCAGTCATGTTCTTCCAAACTACACTGGATCGTCCATGTGTTATGGACCTCCTTTGTGTTCTCATGAGCAGCCATGTTTGAAATGGAAGAAGCCAACACCAAACTGTTCTCACAAGGTTGGGACCACAAAAATGTCTGATATCTTTTGTTTTGCTGAACATTCAAAGATCCTTACACTGGAACTAACCCAAAACCATAACCCCCCCCTCCACCAAACCTTAGATTTTACACAATGCAGTCAGACAACTACTGTTCTCATAGCAACCACAGGTTTGTCAATCAGATTGTCAGATGCAGAAGTGAGGTTCATCCGTTAGGAGAACGTAGCTCTGTTCTAGAGTCCAGGAGTGGCGTGCTTTGCACCCCAGCGACCCACACTTTTATTAAACTGGATGATGTTTGGCTTGGATGCAGCCGCTCAGCCATAGAAACCCCTCTATGAAGCTCTCTCTCTCTCTCTCTCTCGAGCTAATCTGAAGGTAGCATGACGGTTGGAGGTCTGTTATGGCTGGAGACCTCTGTACACCTAGGGCCTCAGCATCTTCTGAATCGCACTTTCGGTTTACCTGAACTCCTCAGAGCTTCCTCACAGAAGCATGATTTCACAGAAGTGACTGAAACATCTGCATTTACCGGTATTTGGAATGGATGAAATTTTTCAGCGACAGCTGCATTAACTGCATCTGTCCCTGTCAAACAAACCATACATTCAAAGCGGGGAGATTTGGCTTCTACTCACCTCGCAGTTTGTCTTTGGCCCCAGCGATCATGTAGTAGAAGATGTGGAAAGCTCGTTCTGTCTTTGCCTGTCTGATGCAGCGAGACTTCTCCAGCAGGTCTGAGAGTCTCAGTTAAAGAACCAAACTGTGCCTTTGGCTCAAACAAGTGATGCATTTCAGCTGCTGTTAAGATTTTCTATTGAAACCATCTGCCTGAAGCAATGATTCATGAACTCTTAAACAGTGCTGAAACTGTTGAGCGCTTAAAACCGATTCATCTCGTTATGACTGAAAGTAAAGAAGACTCCATGTCTTTCTGATGAAAATCTCACAGAAGTCCAGCAAACAGTTTCCTCAGATCAGGATACAGGTCTCAATGTTGGCTCCAACGATGTAGCCGGTCACGTCAAAGTTGATACGGATGAACTTTCCCTGACAGGCACACAGAAAGAACAGATGTTACAGGAGGAAGCCTCATACTGGTCTACACAAACGTCCAGTTTGCATATTTTTTTAGGTGAAGTTCTTCCACTCACAAATCTGGAGGAGTTATCATTTTTGATGGTCTTTGCATTTCCGAAGGCCTCCAGGATGGGGTTGGCTTGCAGCAGCTGCTTCTCCAGCTCCCCCTGGAGACGGCATGGATGCGGAGTGAATGTTTATTTGCGAGAATTCTTTGAATGATTCAGCAAAAGACGGAGCGAACTGGCTACATGCAAAACTAATAAAAACACACCTTAGAATGATATTTCCTGTGATGACTGATAAACGGGTTTGAGAACAATTTTAGGGAATACATTTCCACATTTGAATGCATTAAAAAAACTAAGCCAGATTTCAATAAAACCTTCTGGAGATGTGATTAAAATCACAGCCGGGAGTCCTGTGAGAAAAGTTGGGTCAGCAAATGAAATGAGTTAATCCAAAGTCTCGGGCTCTTAAAAACATTGCTGCAGAAGCTGGATATGGGCTAAAATGTTCCAGCCTTTCATAAAAAATATGACTGAGCAGCTGAGCTTCAATTAGCTAACACCTTTCCTCAAAAAAGTTCCTTTTTGTGGTTTTACTTTGGCTTTCAGGATACTGGCTGGTGTGGGTTTTAAGGAAGGTTTGAGGCAAAAAAACAAAAAAGATACAGACCCACTGATGAGGTGCAGTTCAGGGGGGGGGCAAAGCAGAGAGGAGCATCCTGCTTAGCACATTTGCTGGAGGAAAAGGAGAAACGAGAAAAGGAGACGAAGTGTACAGCAAGATGGAAATAAAAAAGAGAAAGAAGCAGTTGAAGTTTTGCTCCTCGAGACATTGCCTGCACACAGAAACTGAAGAAGACAGATGAGCTGCGGGATTTAAAGAAAGCGCCTGTCGAGAATGGTTTTCAAGCCAAAGCTTTTTTTAGTTACTGATATTTCTCTTTGAAGGGAAAAAGAGGACACACTTTCTCTTGGATGGAGGTTCCAAAAGACCTCCTCACTTTGACAAACTAATCTGTCACTTTAGTTGACCTGAAACATTATCAAAGAAATATTTAATTTCACATGGCGTACTCAGACCGGCCCAAATGTCTGACAGTCAAAGGCATTTTCTGAGAAATGCCATAATATAAACCTCATGACATGACAGGACAGCCGATGCACACAGCGGTGCATCAGACAGGAAGATGAGGAAAGGGAGGAGGTTGGCGCCGAGCAGAAAGAGGAAAAGAGCATGCTCACACTGTGCTTGTTGGTCTGTGAGAGACCCTTTCACCGTCAGGAGGCTCTCCTTTCAAAGGCAGTGAAAGGGTGTCCGGAAAAATCAACAACAACAACGACGACGAGCCACTTCAGGAGGAAAAACTGACACCAACGACTAATTCAAGTGGCGGTGAGAAAAATGTTTTTCGTCATCATGCATGTTGAACAACCCAGTCTCCAGAGTAAAGAGGAGCCACTGAAGGTTCCTGGCATCATCTGTGGTTGGTTTATTCTGGTGAGGGGGTCGACTCGGGTCCATGACAAATGCAGGCTAACACCACCCGACTGAAAAACACTACAGCTTGCCGCCTACTGGAGATGTTGAGGTAAATCAGTGATGCCTTCTACATGCACTTTTCTACTTTGAGGAGAAACACACCAACACAAACACACTCCAAGCATTTCCCCGTACTCACGTATGCCAACTGTGATCCTGATTGTTGCTATTTGGAGGAAACGGCAATATATGACATTAATTGGGACAGTTTCCTGCATATGCTGAACAGCTGAATCTCAAGAAAGTAAGAAGAGCTATGTTTTAAGAAACTGTCTTGCAAAGAAAACTATTTTAACAAGAAAGATTTTCAGTAGCATGTGTTTTTAAAAAAAAGAGAATTCTTGGTAAGACTTTTTTATGCTTATTTAAAGAAAATCTGAAACTAGGATATGAATTTTCACTTATTTCCAAGGGGCCTGTTTTTGCAGTGAGGAGCAAAGGAAGTGGCTGATTAAAAACCATCTCTCCACTTGGATACCTACAGCGCTGCTGTCTTTCTTGCCTTTGTGGGAGGAGGCCACGACCGCCAGATACTGGATGACCTTCTTGGTGTTCTCTGTTTTTCCAGCACCGGACTCTCCGCTATAGGGGAGCGAGTTACAGGATATGAAAAAAAATGAGAGGACAGGAGAGAAAACACGAGGATTAGCAGAACTGGCAGGTTTCTTTTCACAGTCCAACAAGCAAGAAGAATCCCGCTGAGCTGAGAAACACCAACAATGTTGTTATCAAGTTTAAAGTTCTGTCACCAAAGGAGTAGGTAGCTTCTTACCATAGATGAACACAATCTTTTTAAGCTGAAAGTGAGGCGCTGCTTCACTGGTATATTTAATTCATGAAGTTTCCAAAGAAACTTCACCTCCTGAGAACCAAGCTAATGTAGTCACAGGCAAGATCTTATGAGAATAAAGCAAAAAAAATAAAAAATAATAATAACACAACAATAATCTACTTTCTAAATTAATAAGTCTAGTAAAAAGCTTCAACAATTTAGGTTTCTGCGTACTTAAATTATTTTTTATCAGACACTGGTTTGTTTTTTGTAAAACGTACCTAATTTAAGTTTCTGTACCAAAAAAATGAATTATCGTATTTTAGAAATTCATCGACTTACCAACATCTGATAATTTTATGGCTGGCTTCTCCCTCTGCATTTTGACTAAAGCTCCATTTCACCTCATGGCTTAATTGGTTCTTATATGAGCCTGTTCACAATCACTAGAAATCTAAAATGATTGGCTAGGATTGTACAGTCAAACTGAGAAGATTATGAGTGATTGACATGGCCAAAGCAAAGCACCAGAATGAAGCACCAAAATCCACATTTTTATGCAGTATTGACCTGGCACCGAGTCTTGGTTCTCATCCCTAAGTGAAGGAGATTGGTATGGGTGTAACCATTTGATTCATTTCATAATTTGTGGTTGTCGATACAGGACGTTTTTAAGCCAAAAAGTCAACCATTATAACCAGATGAATACCTGAACAGTGCAAGGGAAGTTTTCCTGATTCCTTTGCATTTCTTGCAAATTAATTGAGTGATTAATGTCAAATCCACTCACATCCATATCTGTTCACATTTTAGTTTGAAAAAGTTCAGTCCATTCCAAAACAATCCAAAGGGAACATTAGAACATTCCATCACACGACTGGTGTTTTTGAAGATTAATATAATCATTCATTCATTTTCTTCCATTTTGACGATTTTTCAGCGAATTGTGGGTGAGGGCAGGGACATCCTGGACAGGTCACATATCACACACATTCACATCTAGGGACAATTTAGCACGGCCGAATATGAAGCATGTTTTTGGACAGCGGGAGGAAGCCGGACTCCCCAGAGAAAACCCACGCATGCACGGGGAGAGCATGCAAACAGAAAGGTCCGCCAGTGATGTTCTGTTTCAGGTCCCCAAGCCGGGACTTGAACCTTCTTACTGTGAGGCAAGCGCGCTAACCACTGCGCCACCATGCAGCCCAAATAATACAATTAATTTATTTAATTTGATTTGTTTTTAATTAAAACAACAGTTTCTCCCAAATCTCCAAACTAGCTCTAATTTTATCCAAAGCTCACGAACCACAACTCTTCATTAAACTCTCACATTTTCAATTCAAATTGCTGTGAAGTTCCTTCAAATTCAACATGAACCACTTTGTGAGTCTTCGAGATGAAAAGCTGGGCTCACATTGAGTTTCTTAAGAACAGCTTTGAACTTTGGGACCACAAAAATATTTAAAAAGGTTTTAAGAAAACCTTTAATATTTTGTGAAGATGCCATTAGTTCTCTATATTTAAGACCTTTAGAACTAAACAAGAAAAAAACTTAGTTTGTAAACTTATTACAGGAGGATGAGACCACTAAAAAAAGGGCATCCTAAGAAAGTAAAAAAAAAAAAAAAAAGACTTGTTTAAGGAAAAATCATCTTGCAAGAAAAACAAAAGTATCGATCAAATTTTTCCAGTTGTAAAATAATCTTAGTTTGACAGAACATGTCTTAGTGATAAGAATGTCTCCTGCGGCTTCGGGTGTTTATAAAGTGAACGGGACAGACAGCCGAAGACAGAAGGGTGTCACTTGGGAAAAGAAGAGATTTTAAAATGCCAAAATGATTTTACTTTGTCAATGGGATCAGGGAAAAAACATTTCCCATGTAAAAATTAAAATAAAACAGGCTTTTGAAATCACTTTATTTTGTGTTGTGCTACTTGTGTTACATCCAGTAACCTTCTTGAATTCTAGAGAGCTGCTGTTACAAGATCTTTTATTTCTTCATTACTTATATAAGAAATAAACTCACTTTAACTTAATAAAAGTTTAGTCCACAGCAAAAGTTTCCATAAACAGAAGAATAAAGAGTCTCAGTTAACAGAAGAGTGGAAGCACAAAAGCCAGAAAACAGTTTGATTCAGGTTACTTGACCTCACAAAAAACACAAATATAACTCAAACCATAAAACAAAGTTTTTCCCAACTTAAAAAATGATCAAGTGTTAAAAAAAAAGGCTGGAGTTGGATGTTAAATAAGCAAATTGTCAAACGTGAGCTTTTTTTTGTTTAAAAAAGTGCCATACAAGTCACATTTTGCTATAAAAAATGCCTCGTTTTCCTTTCCAATTATTTCTTTTTTGTTTCAAATGAAAAATATATGACACGTATCAGACACTGACGCTTGAGGCCCAGAGTGGAACTTCCACGCTTTCCACAGAAAAGAAAACAGTTTGAAACACAGAGGTGGAAGTATGATGATGTAGAGCTGATTTGTTGCTTTGCAGTTCTAGTTAAGGAACACACGATCAGAAATAAAACAGGAAAAAAAAAACCCTTATAACTTAAGGGATAATGCAGAGAAATGCAGGCGGGTCCCTCTGAAAACCTGATCTTAGCTGATAAGAGGTAAAGTTCATGAGCAGAAGCTATTTAATCTAATTTGACATTCTGGCTTTAAAGAACAACCTTTGATCCCTAAAGAGACCAGAGTTACGCTGCAAAAACTGAATCTTCAGAAAGTAGACCCTTGTTTCAGGAATAATTTTTTTATCAAGAAAGTTTTTCCAACAGCAAAATAATACTAGTTTGAGAAACATGTCTTAGTGACTTCAACTCTTTTCTTAAACAAAGAGTTCTTGAGAAGACCATTTTTCTTATCCAATTGGCAGATTTTCTTTTGCTTATTCAACGAAAATCTGCCAATGGTGCAGTGGCGTAGTTCGGGTAATTTACATGGGGAGGCAGAAGGGTGGCAAATAAGACCAGCAGAGTGGGAGGCCATTACAAAGGGAAGGATCAAAAATATGTTATCGTTATTAACATTAAAACAGTTCTGTTAGCTGAGGTGCTATCAGCTCCTATAACTCAGAGGTGCCAAAATCCGGCCTCCTGCCAGTTTTCCAGAAACCCTGTCTTATCTGCTGTTCATTACCTGCATCATTTACCCAATGAGGAGCTTTAGTGGCAGGATGGTTGGAAAACATATAGGACACCGGGCACCCCTGCTCTGACTGCAGATACATTCCTCCGCTGTGGTCCTCTGCGTCCACCGACGTTTCGCAACGACGTCCAAGGAGGAACACGGTCAGTTTGCACAGAAGCGGGGTGGACCCTCAGAGCGCTAATGAGAGAGGCCGCCATGCCATTCAAAAGTACAAGCACAACTCATCCAGAAGCAAGGACACATTCCTTCCTCCAAGAATGCAATCTTGGACACATGGGATGAAACAGACAAATACCAGAGCGCAAACACGCTACGCCGCGGCTCCATAAAAGGCACGAGATGCTCCATGCTCAGAGCTGGAAAGCCAGCATAAGGAATCCAATCACTCTTTCATGTTCCAGCCTGGTGAAGATTTAAAACATTCATGCTCAGGCAGGAAAAAAAAAAAAAATCCCCCAATGATTTGAACATTTCCCACTGACAGAAAAACACTGGAGGAGGGAGAGTGAAGAAAAAAGAAGTCAGAAAAGAGATCCTTAAATAGTTTTAAGTCATTCACATGTTAGGGAATGAACTAATGAGGCGTGACTCAGCCCTTGATTCTGCGTCACTGTCTTTCTGAAACACCCGCCTCCAACCATTCTTCAGTTTGTCTCAGCAGAAAAGCAGCCCACATCATCATGCTTTCTCCTCCATGCCTGCCAGTGGTTGTCTCTGATTCCTTCTCACATTCTTTCTGAAGGCTGGGGGGGGGGGGGGGGGGGTATAGCGGATTCCAGTTTTTTGTGGTGGCCTTTGTTAAAATGTTTGCAGTCTTTTTTTCAGTCCTGGATTTTGTTGGCCCGTGCCTGTCCTAACCCTTCTTCCAGCTCAATTCTTCCACAAAAAAAAAAGCACAGACCACACGGATTATATAAAACGATGAGCGAACAGGCACTTCATAGTATTCATAACATTAATAAAAGCACGTTTGGAAGATCGTCTCGTATTACAGAGCAGCTGTATAAAATAAATGTCTGTGGCAGCGGTCTGTTTACAACGGGACCCATTTCCTCATCCGGGAGTTTTTACACTACTGCGCATGCCCAAATTATTCATTCCCACCGAAAGTGTGACCCATGTGAACGTTTCTTCTAATCGGAAAACGGTTTTCTGTGCCTATGTGCACGGGTGAATTTTAACCCGACCATTGATCCGATCAAGATATTCTGCCCATGTAACCGTGGCTTTGATTCCATTTGGTTTAAGAACCTTGACTAGATGTTCCTACAAAAGTCAAAGCTTATTCCTCGTCGTTCTGGTGCTCATTTAAAATAAAGAGTGTTTTCTAAAGAGTGCAGGTTTAGTAAAACATTATTTTAGAGAAAAGGTAAAAGGATGTTTTTGGGTTTTCAGCATTTTCCCTGCTTTTTGCTGGTCTTCATCCAAGTTTAGGGAAACATTTGAAACCAGCACACCCTGAGCTGGAGGGGGGTCCCACACAGCCCCACATTCAGCCTCCTCAATAAAATGTCCCACAAGCTTCAGCAGAAACAAACCAGCCTCTCTATCCCCATCAGGTCACAGAGCTAAGGAAACTGCTGACCTGAAGACAAATGACAACATTTTAAAGGGGAATACATCACATTTCTAAAACAAATGCACCAACTACTGTGATGAAAAGGTCAGGTATTAAAGTACTTGTGGCTACCAGGACAAATTCATTCATCAACAAATAAACTGAACGTTTTTTTTTTATTTCTCCTTTTTCTGCTCCTCTTAGAAAAGAATAATTTGATCAAAGCTTTTTAATTTTAAACATTTGAACCAAAAAAGAATTAACTGAACCATTCTTGCTCTACCTTTTATTTTTTAAACATGTTCTTGTTAACCCCATTTTCCTTCTTTAAAATTTTTTGCTGTATTCAAGTTATAAACTGACCAATCAGATGCCCTAAATAAAAGCATGTGGTCTTGCGTCAAATGTACAAGGCGTCCTCGAGGGCCTGCTTTCAGTGGAAGGGCTGTGGTCCTCTAACATGCTCCCTCCTGACTGGAGAGAGTGGTTACCATAGAAACGTGGACTCAGACCAACTCGGACCAATTGCTGCCTATTGACAATATGGTTCCAACATGGCGGGGTCCATATCGCGAAAAAAAAAAAATGGTGACAGGTTTGACTTCATTTGGTTGAAACCGGAAGCAATTCATTTTCTATGGGTGACATCAGACTCACTTGGTTTAGTTCTCATACAGTCAAGGACTGTATGAGAGTACAGATGAGTACTACAAGATTCAAGACAGTTTATTAAAAAAAAAAAAAAACATTTGAGAAGATTTCCTCTATTTTAAATTGAGAGTTGTACACCCCTACACCTGCAAGAACAAGAAATTCAAGAGGCGTTATGATGCTTGTGTCAAATTTCGAAAACGCCAGAGCCATTCATTAAACTCACTGAGACAAAAAACCAAACTGCTGAGAGAAACAACTTTCCCATCAGCTTCCAAACAAGTAAGAAGCTCGAACGTCAAGAAAATGGTTTGATGTGAAAGAATTTGCTGCTCCTGGATACAGTATAATTACAGCTTCTCCTAATAATACTAAATACTAGAACTATGAAAAAAAAACTTTGCACAAACTGCTTGCTTGTAATTATTATTTTTTTGATGGAAAAGTCTAGTTTTTCCATCTTATCGTGAAGTTTTGTTTTGGTTCCTAAGTGACTTTTTTCTGGTCAGGCAGTTGACAATTTTTCCATAAAACATGAGCAGATATTAAATCCCAGCAGTTATTAAAGCACAATAAAAACCAATCCAGACATCAGAGCTGTGACTGTTAAACACAAAGAATGGGCGTGTCCTTGGATACCCCAACACCAGGTCAAGATCAAACAAACACGGCACAGCCCAAACATTCGAAGGACTAATCTGGTTCTTCAATCAGGAGCTTACTTCCTGAGCCAGAGTCGGAGGCCACAGCCCTCTGAGGGCTGCAGAAACACCAACACACACCGCTCTTAGATGAGACACAGCAAAGCAATCCCACACATCACAGCACTTTTCTGTCCCATGGTTTGATATGAACTATTATTAGTTTTTTTTTAAAGGAGGCTTTTGAACTCAAGTGATCATCATCATGGTGGACTTGAGGGCATGTTGGTCCCGTTTCTCTGCCGCTCAGGCTATTTTTTAATTCATGTGAGAAAAGAAAAGGTTACTTACGTGCAAAGGATGGACTGGTCCTCACGATCTGCAGGAAGAAGAAATTTTTAGTTTATTTAAAAAAAAAAAAACTCCAAAACATTAGATTCAACTTAATTCACAGACTGAGGCCATAGAAAAGAGCTGTAAGCACTAGAATCCTTTTTGCTTCTGCTGCAATTTCCCCCTTCCCTTCTCAAGGTAGTGTTGGGGTGATCACCCTAATGACTGGACCTTCAAGTTGCAAATTAGATCTGGGTCGTAGGACAGCTCACAGTTCACAATGTACTACACATCTAAGACAAACAGGTTTTGAAGACCAGGCAGCCCAGGCCTGCAAGGCCAAGTCAACAAGGAGGACTTTTCTGCAGGGTCCCTGTGTTTTTAGCACCATCGTTTGTCTTCAACATGCTGATTGACTTTGGGATTCAGAAAACTTTCCTTTTACAGATGAAGGCTTCTCCTGATCTTCCTCTACAACAGTTATTAGTCTTGAATCCATTGGTACTGGCATATCCTCATCAGAGGAGGAATCGGAGAAGAGGAACTGTAATTCAAAAAGAGTAGTGAATCTCCTTTACTACTCCCCCGAGTCCACATCTGGGAGTGCTTGAAAAAAGGCTTCTAGGGAAGTGAGTTTCTTGACTGTCTTGCTGCCATTGGGATGTGTGTCTTCATGACTTGAAGATGCGTCTACTTGTATATGTCCACATCAGATAACACTAACACAACCAGAACCTGTTTGTTCTGGTGGGCTGTTAGTTCAAATGCACATTAGGTACTGCAAGCTGCAATAACATATACATGGGCTAGTGAATGCCTCATTATTGAGCCTCTGTACCACAACGATGGGCTCATGGACTACAGGGGGGGGGGGGGGGGGTGACTTAAATTTCCGCAGGTTCAGGGATTTTAGTGTTAAACCAAAGGAATATGCAAAAAATACATTTTATACTTCACAAAAGCATCAGACTAGTTTCATGTTTTATTTATTAAAATATTTAATTTTGCTGCAAAGTTAGATCAATTTCTATAACACTTCTCTGGAGGAGCCAGTGCTGCACAGCTGAGGGGGAAATAAACCAAACTACACCTAAAACAAAACCATTCCTGACAGACATAGCTGAGGGCACAATAGCAGCAAAGTTCCTGAACCAGTGCAGAGGAGCAGAAACCCTGAACTGCAGGGGGGAAAAGGTGGTGGTGGGGGGGGTTCAACCATTTATCAGATGGACATCAAAGACTGGGCTGCGCTTCTGGCCAAGAGGAAAGCAGAATGCCTCAAAGGTAACAGAGCATTATCTGGATTTGATGAAACTGTGCCCCACAGCCTCCAAAACATTGTTCCAACGATGTGTGGAACGTCCTGCATCACCAGCTACAACCTCTTGGGTAATCCACCAGCAGATACAACTCCCTGCTTACATCAGGAGTTGTTGAATGTGGTTAACTGGGACTGTAATGAAAACACAAAAAGACTGGATGCACATTTGTAGATTCTGAAAGCAACAGGAAACATCCATGTGGTTTGAACTGAGGACCAGAGGATGATTCTTCATGTTAAGATGCTTCACAGGCAGAACAGTAAGTTCATCCCACAGCTTCAGGGTTTTTACAGAAGCAGCTTGAAGCAAAGTTTACATTTATAATATAGAAGGTGGTCATCCACTTCTTATAAATGCAGAGAACAACATCAAATTCCTCTCCAAACTGCAGCGAGGAGTAATTCATCGCCAATCTTTCTGCTTTCTGATGTGCTACACAATATTTACACAATGGAGCAGCGATGGTAAACACCTATTTCCTGTGTACAGTCTGACGTTAGAATGCCGTTCCACTGAGACCATTCTCAAAGACAGAAAGCATTAGTATCCATCAACGCTTGCTTATGAATCTTGTGTCCTTCCAGAGATGAACAAACCAACTTCATGAAAAAGGGTTCAACATTGTCAAAGGTAAACATCTTAGATTTAAATGTGGCCTGTTTTACAGATGTGTGAAATGGATGTCAAACAGAGAAAATATCCTGACCTGCAGCCACAAACCCCTATTTTATTTACAAATACGATAATAGAAAAACCACAAAAGGCATTTCAGATTCAAACATTTTTTAAATGTGAGACTAGAGCTAATTTCCTGGTTTTTTTTTAGCCGTCTAAAAGAGTGTGATCCAAGCATATTTGATAGATTCAAATGCCAAAAGTACGCTTGTGTGGACATTAGTTGTATTGTGTACATGTTGACATGTTTGCATGTCAGCATTTTTGGAGACAACAGGCATGTTTACAACATTTGAGCGTGTGTGGACACCTGACAGTAATGATTATGAACATCCAGCAACTTGCTGCTTTATGCTGCATCATGGTTTTACCCTCCCCCTTCTATAATCACCCCCCCCCCACCTCAACATTCCTCTCTTCTTCCCTCCTTTTCTTTTGCATCCAGTCCAACAAAAAACCGATTACAAGTATAAGTAAGATGAATAAAGTTTAGCCTGAATTACAAAAGGGGTTAATTTAAATATACACCTACTGTGTCAAAAGATTCATAACTCCTGTTGTTACAGTAAAACAGGGGTGGGCAAACTACGGACCGCGGGGCCCGCCTCCATGTTTAGTCCGGCCCACTGAACAATATCAGAGACCCATGTTTTGTTTTTGTTTTTTTAATCTGGCCACACGATCAAGACGTGACATTTTCTTCCCCCCTTCTGCAGGCGGTGCTCCAACCTGAAACCCTCTAAAAATCTCTGTCAAACAGAACAGAAGACAGTCTTCCCTTTCTATGTCGCAGTTCATCTTTCCCCGGTTTAGCTCATTATTTCTGAGCGATCATATTGCCTTTTTTAACTCTGTTATGTTCGTTTCATGAGGAACAGAGATGATGTTTCTAGGTCAATTTGATGTTGGAAGGACTCCCATGCAGAGAATCTTTTATGTTTTGCCCCTCTCCTGTCCACTGAATGTGAGAACACAAATGGTTGCTGTCAAAAGTCAAAACACCTATGCACCTGCGTGTGTGTTTGTGTGTGTGTGTGTTTGTGTGTGTCTATGTGTGTTATTGGGGTGAAACATGTCTCACAGCTGCAAATAAAGGAATACTAATAATAATAAGACATCCTTGTACCTCCAGTTTGACTGCTGGGTTAAATTCACCCAAAGAGTATCAATGTGATATAAACATGCAGGGGGGGGGGTTGCATTTATTTAAGATGAACCATTTTCATAATATATGTTGATTACAATAGACAAGGCAAGCAGAAGAAATTTCTTGCTGAAAAAATACTTTCAACTATTTTTCCTAGATGCTCAAACTTTTAGACGGGTCAATTTGACCCGCAACATAACAGGAGGATTAAACAGCGCACCCTGTTCTGTGTCCTGATTGGCTGGAGACCCTGTCAATCAATCTCCTCAGTCCATACCGTGTCTCCTGTACAGAAACGTGGAGCTCTTCAGATCAGAAATCTGTGATCGATTAACAGATTTTTGTTTTCATTCTAAGATCCTGGACCTAATGTCTATGAAGATTTGAGGATTTAAAAAAGAGAAAAGGGTGAAAATGTTCATGTCTGTCTGAGAAAAGTGTAGAAAGTGTGCAGTGAGGAGTTCTAAAAACTTGTGTAATTCTCTGTGGATTTCACTGATCACGGTTATTTTTTTAACGTAACTCCTGCAATAAACAAGGGAACTCTATACTGGTGAAAAGGTAACGCAGATATATGCAGCAGAAGACATAGAAATTAGCTTTTTCATAATTACTGTTTGAGAAACAGACGCGCAGAACACATCTGCGCAAACTGTAAAACGTGATGAGCTGCAGCCCTCAAGGTCTTTATTAGGATTATGATGGGAGAGGATTGATTATTGTTTTTTTGTGTTTTCTTTTCTTATCTATCAGTATATTTTTCCTGAATTTTTGTCTTTGAAAATCATAGAAAGTGTTATTTGGTCATTGTTTTATTTCATAAATAATGCTTTTTATTTTATTAAAAGGATCATGAATGAATGAAACTTTATTCATACAACACTTTACAACTCCTTGAAGGTACCAAAGGGCTTCACAATAAAAAAAGTGATATAAAATGGGAACAAAAGTTTTAAACTAAAAACTCTAGAATATTCTGTTTTAGAAAATAATTTTAATCCTAATGTTTTCATCTACATTCCATGTTATTTCTTTCTCACTCCATGTATCTGCTTGTGGTCCGGCCCTTCTATCAAATTTTAGAACCCAATGTGGCCCGCGAGTTAAAATAATTGCCCACCCCTGCAGTAAAATATGTCTAACACGAGAGGCTGTCAGCTCTCATCTGTTTGCTCAGTTGTTGGACAGGACAAGTTAAAATAGTAAAAAGCAAATAAGACTCAAATGCCCGATGATGCTCTCTCCCCCCTGAATTTTAACTCTTGGAACACGTTCTTTGGTGGATCTATGACAAAAGTCACACATTTAGCTCATGTTCACTAACAAAATCCTTACAGCAGAATCAAAACACAGATTATCAGAAATAATGTGGAATCTCTTGCACTTTTTGTAGCCTTTTTATAGAACATTTGTATTCAGATGTGTACTGTGTCTCTTGACTTGATGTAGGAGTCTTTGACAGGTATGGGTGCTAAAACGTAGTCTCTTTGCGGCTCACTGTAAATCCTCTCAGAACATCCCAACTCAAAAAAAAAGTCAGGCTTGAACACATTCACATCTGAACGACACAACAAGCCAGTATTTTAAATTTTATACAGACCAAAAAAGGGCAACAAAAAGAGTCATTGGAATAAAAGGAGAGTTTTCTGAAACAGGAAATGCTTTACTGCCCTCCGCCCATCTCTCAATCATCTTTCAGTCCAGATGTCAACTCCACAGAGAGAACATCCTCATGTCAACACCAAATCCAGTGAGCAAGACTCCCTGAAAACTCGGGAGACAGATTCTATGGGAAATGAGCTGCGGGGAGATTACAGTGTTTCCGTTCGAGGAAAGGCTCTCGCAGTCACCCGTGTGTCACGCAGACTCTCTGCCTGCCCATGACATACAACGGTCCCCCGCAATATGGCGCTTCAACCTGCGCAGAGTTATTTAGTGGAATTTTTTTGTCTTTATTTTATTTTATTTTTTACAGTTCACTGTGTTCTGCATCCTGATTGGTTGTAAACTGTTGTCAATCAATCCCCTCCATGCCATGTTTGCAGTACAGAAAGTGTTCATCTTGCTACATTTCCATAAATCTTTGACTGCGAGCAGATCTTTGTTCATGTATGAACTCAATTTTCTTTAAAGGTTTGAACTTTGAGACTGTGATGTCATGCCTGTCTGAGAAAAGTATCAAGTGTGTAATGAGGAGTTTTACAGCCTAGAAACATCTATAATTATTAAAAACTACATAATGGTGACTCCCGCCATAATTGTCTGGCCTAGCCGGGTCAGCAACCCTTTGACCCCTGAAAGGGATTTGGCAGGTATAGAACATGGATGGATGGACTATGAACGAGGGACTATTGTTCAACTGATTCAACCCCTCTTTTGGACAGAACCCCAACTGCCTGTGTGTGAAATAGTACAAGAGCTTGACACCAGCAGTCAGCTTCTGGTGTCTATTAACCACTTTGTCAACACAAAAGAGCTAAAAGGCGCATTCATCACTGTGACAAAGAACTGCTCACCACATTGATCTCAAGTATCCCAGCCAACAGTTGAGATCGACTTAAACCAGATGAAAAACAGCGTTTAGCGTGTTGGCTCACATATCAAAAATGACTACCTTGCATCATGTTTCTGTAGGCATTGTCAGTGATGGAGTAGATGTGAGGAGGAACTTCATGCCGTTTTTTCCCTTTGTACATTTCAATGATCTTCTCCGAGTAGATGGGCAGCATTTTGTACGGATTCACCACCACGCAGAAGAGGCCAGAGTACGTCTTTAAAAAGAGAATTCACACATCAAAGGGATCATTTAGCAAAGACACAGAAGGCGCTTTTGTTGCCCACTCACGTAAATAAGCCCAGAGAAGTATCTCTCCCTGAGGTTGTGCAACACGGAGGCCTCGTTCAGGCAGGTGAGCTCCGCCATATCCTCCACTTTGCTAAACTTGGGCGGGTTCATCTTCTGGATGTCATCCTTGTTGACCGTGACTTTCTTGCCGTTGTCGGCCAGCTCCACCAGCACTTCCTCACCGTGCTCCTCTTTGATGCTGGCCGCCTCAAAGCCATGCTTCTCCGATGGGACCCACACCAACTTTTTAGCCGCCCAGTCGGCCTGGGCCATGGGGCTGTTCAGGAAGTCTTTGTCAACAAAGAGGAACTTCTCGTCCTCACTTGGGGCCTTCTTGGACATCTTGGCTTAAGGGAGAAAGCCAGCTGTTGACGAGAACAAACGAATGTGATGTTAAAGAACCCAAGTGGCAGAAACCAAAAAGCTTTAGGAAACATTGAATATATATTTGGAACGTGGTGACGGAGAACAAGCCAATGGGTCCCACAGTTGTCCTGCTCCCAGTGTGGACTAGGGAGAGCATTAGTCTTTGAGGAGAACACTAGCGACTGTCCGGAGAAGTTATCTTTGTGGCGTTGCAGCTTAAAGAGTTAACAAGCTTCTTCCATCAAGAAGTTCCAGAGTGCAGCCATTCTCACAGACCTTCACCCCCTCTCGACCTTACACTTTCACACAAACCACAAGGGAAGTGCTCAAGCCCCCCCCCCCCCCCCCCCCCCTCCGATGAAGACTGCTGCTGGGAAATGGATTCCAATGAGCCCTGAGCTATTCTGTCAGCAGTTTATTTCCTGAAATAAGCCCAAACCATTCATTCTCTGTGCACTCATACTCAATTACTGATTCTCGGCTTAATTTTTTCACATCTCCCAGCCTCCATCTGCCCCCGCTCCGTGTCTCCTGCTGGAGGCTTCAGTCTCGTGCTACGATGACCATATATGGGCTCCTTCTCTGGAGCACAACTCTTTTCTGCAGACCTAAACAGCAAGGCAAGAGCAGTCCCAAACAAAGCCCATATAGGGAATAGTA
The DNA here is from genome assembly GCA_023969325.1 of Oryzias curvinotus. Lineage (NCBI taxonomy): Eukaryota > Metazoa > Chordata > Actinopteri > Beloniformes > Adrianichthyidae > Oryzias > Oryzias curvinotus. The sequence continues at coordinate 23,946,265 of CM043706.1, forward strand.
TGTCTCCTGCCTGCTCCGTCGTTTACTGCAAAATGATAACAGCAAGGCCGAAACCATGAGGGGGATAGGGTTTTAACCGGCCCCTGGCTGTGTTCATTTTAAAAATGCAACAGGGCACTGGATCCAATCCATGTCTGGGTCAGAAGTAATGCGAGTAAGAGCAAAACCTTCACATGCACTTGGCTCTTCAGGAACCTGCAGGCAAATATTTCCACACACACACACACACACACACAAATGAAACCAAGTTAAAAATAAATAAATAAAAACTGAAAAAGCTCTCTAGCCTGTTTCACTCGTCTTATATCTGCAACCTTCTATCATCTAAAGAACAAATATTTTTCTTTAAATTTAAGGAAACAATTATCCTTAGTTATCTAGATAGTTTAACTATTTAGTTAAATATCTTCTACATGTATTCCATTATGTCTCCTGGTGGATATAGTGAAATATATACCCCCCCCCACACACTTTTTTTAAATATTCAAACAAAGAAAAACCTCAGATTTTTTCCAAGTTTACAAAATAAACTAATAAATAAATAAAAAAATAAACAAAAAAGTCAAGACCTTCACAAAGAAGTCAGCGCTTTTGTCAAAGCCACATTTGCAGGTCAAAGTACATTTTCCTGTCTCTCCCTCTCTATTCAACTTTAACCGGTCCTCCTCCTTCTTCTCCTCATCCTCCTCCTCCTCATCATCATTACCCTTTGGAGTAATGCTCCATCACTGCAAACCGACGCAGACCGAATGGAACCTGAAGGTCTTGTTCCAAACAAACACGAGGCAGAGCAGCTAATCATGAAAAAGGTTCCCCTCATCACCTCACGAAGCTTAGCGGACAGGAGAAAAGAAAAAGACTGGAACGTCAACTTGTGCTTGACCCGGAGCAAAGTCAATGATGCATCTTGTTTTAGTTCATTATTGCACTGTTTAAAAAGAAAACAAAAATGCTCATTAACGTCCATTATAAACAATCACTGTTCTTGTGTCAGAAAACAATAAAGTGTCTGATTTTTACCTTACTATTTTTAGCTGAGTGAGTTTGACCCGATGGCCTACAGAAACTCATTTCCTCTCTGAAATTTTTCCACTTTACTTCTAATTTACATGCCTCGATATATTAATAAAAAAAATTAAAATAAGAATCAAAACAGCGAGAAAAAAAAAGGTCAGAGAAACACGGGAGAGAAAGATTCATGCTAGAAACCAGCTTTACATAGAAATATGTTTTGGGTCCTGCAGTTTCCTGATTATTTTTTTTCTTTCCCGTTTAAACAAGCATCACAGACATGGACCCTTATTTCACCATATTTGGAAAACAGGAAACGCCACAGTCAGAGGTTCACTTTACATTAGATTGCACTCATCTCTGACTTTATACTGTACACTGTACAGCAGATTTAGACCGATTAATCTGACACAAAGTTTACATTTTACTCTGACGTGAACACAAATGCCTTCAGCAGACACAAGTACACAAATACACTATTTTCTCAAGCAAAATATAAGCGGAAACAGAAAGTTTTCTTCGGTGGTTGTATTTTCTAAAATATAACCCAATGGCCAATTTTTATTTTATTTTTTTTTAGCTTCTCGGCCCGCACAGGTAACCGGACAGGCGCAGGCGCAGCTGACACTACAGGTGTTCCTCGTTTCAAACTAAGGCTACTCACAGAACCTGCAGGAATTCGGAGGAGTTCGGAGGAGGAGAGCTGGAGCTTGGAGGTGGCTTTAAAGAGGATACTCCACAAGCAAACAGTCCAAATGAGCCCGGTCCATTTAAAGGCTTCACGATTTAACATGTACCCCCCCCCCCCCCCCTTGCCCCCGCTCCCCCCCCGGCGCCGCCCATCCCCAGGAAGCGGCATGGAGAGGAGACCATCACAGGAGACGAAACAGCTTCTTCTTGTAAAAGTGACAAACATCGGTTTATGTTTAGATTTGGAAGATCCAAACTTTAAACTATAAACCCTGAAAAACATTTTTTTTAATTTATGTTTGACCATTGACAACTGGACTGAGTGACCCCTCCCCCTGGCATTCCAAACAGAAAGTACCTGCTGGCTACAAGAAGCCAAAATCCCATAGTATTCTGTTGACAAAACATCTATTGGTCAGTCCTTCTATTGGTCAGAATAACCATTCTTGCTCTGATCCCTTTTTCGTCACAACTTTTTCCTGATATTTTTTACCGTAGCGCGAGTTATTCAAGTTATAAATTGGCCAATCAGATGCCTCCACAAAAGTAGGTGGTGTCACGTTGAACCATGGACAGTATACAAGAACTGGACTGAGCGAGTGTGACGTCACCCTTAGAAAATGGCTTACTTCCAGCTCCAGAGAAATAAGGCCAATTCAGTCGCCATTGTTCTGCGATACGTACGCCGCCATGTTGGATCCAGACGAAGTTAGTAAGCAGTGATTTATCTGAGTCAACATTCCTATAGCTATTAATGTCGTCAGCAAGAGTAGTTATTCTGACCACTAGAATGACTGAGTAAGAGCTGTTTATTTCTAAATAGAAGTCTATGGGATTTTGGCTTCCTGGAGCCAGCAGCTACTTCCTATTTGGAACGTGAGGGGAGATGAGTCACTCTGTCCAGTTTTCCTGTACATTCAAGTTAAATGTTCAAAGCGTTTGATGAACAGATTCTTCTGAGGCCGCTTTGAGTGGAAGGGGTGGTTGCCACATAAATGTTGACTCAGACCGACAAAGATCAATCTCTGGTTATTAACGTCGTCTGGCTCCAACATAGCAACAGCCGTATCGCAGGAAAATGGTGACTGAATTGACTTCATTCAGTTGAAAATGGATGTAAGTCACTTGCTACTCACTCGGTCCAGTTTTCATATATAGTCAATGGTTTTAACCCACGGAAAATGTCAAAATGTTTCTTCAAGACTTTTAAAGTTAACTTGACATTTTTTGTTTGTTCCATTTTGGTAGCAGCAAATAAGCCAAGAACTGGAAAAAAGGCTGGCCGAATTTGACTCCATTGGTTGTCCAAGGTTTTAGAAGCTAAATCTATCTTTTCATTTTGTTGAAAAGGTACATAATGTTTAAAGGCTTTAATAAATAGTTTGTCACTTTCAGAATTTTGTGCAGAAAAAAGGGTAAAAGGGAGAGGCCTGACATGGAGAAGACACCAAAACTCCACACTGCCATCAGAAAATGGTCTAATGACTTCTAACACTCAAATGTTGATGTGGTGTATCAAACTCCCAATAACACAAAAAAGATACTCATGTTTTGACTCAAGCACAGTTCACACCCGTTATTCAGCAGAACACTGTTAAATGTCTTCCATCTTCTCCCCCATATCTTTCAACGTTGTGTCTAATGCTGGTGCAAAACCATCTCAGCTTTGTCTGACAGCTTCTGACCCCCGTCTACTCTGCATTAAAACCTCGTTCTGAATAGCATGTCCTGCTGCAAACACAACCCTGGGTAGCGCTGTCAGAGACACTAGAACTTTTCCTTCCACAAGAACCTTTTTCACTCAGTGAGTTATTCAAGTGTCTTTCACAAGGAAGAGCCTTCCTTAATCCCCGTTCCCCTGAAGAGGGTTTCCTCTCTGACTCTTAGATGATCAGTCACAGCTTTAAAGTGGACTCGTTAAAAAAAAAGATGGCAAACACTTCCCCGATACTTTACATTGCTCTTATGAACTACCACCTCACAAATGTTACAGATGAAAGTAAAAATTAAGCTCTTAAGTAAACCCAACTGTTATTCATTATAACCCATTGTTTTAAATGCATCAGTCTTCTAAACCTACTGAATCCCTTTCAGGGTGATGGGGTTGCTGGGGCCAGCTACTGTTGGGCAAAGGCAGGGCACACCAGTGTGTGAAGGCCTTCGAAAGAGGGTAGAAAGCGCTATGTAAGTATACGCCATTTACCATTTACCATTTACCACACCCTGAACAGGTCACCAGTCTGTTGCATGGCAGAACACTCACACATGCACTCTTAGGTTGAATTTGGAATCATCAATCGACCTACAACTTATGTTTTTGAACTGTGGAAGAACCCAGCTGGACTGGAACAAGGGCCTTCTTGCCATGAGGCAAGAGCACCAACCACTACGCCATCCTACAGCCCATTCTTTTTTTTTTTTTTAGCAATATCTATAAAGTTTGTATTCTAGGTTTTTTATAGGGTGTAAGTATCTTACTGCTCCCATTGCAAATTTTCAATGAGCAATGTTTTTATTTGTACTTTTCCTTGTTTGGGAAGCTCTCATCCAGATGAGTCGGGTAGAAAAAAGTAGCAGATGTGTAACTGCTTTCAGTTCATGTGGAGATGCTGGTCTCTCTTCTATATAAACATGCACTTCAATAAGGAGAGATCTTGAAAGTGATGAAAAGATTTAATAGTGAAACAGGAATTGAACATGATTAGTCCACAGTTTTTGGCGGTGGGACTCAGAGTGAGGACTAATTGATAAGGGACGTGCAGAGTGATGAATCAGCACCCAGAATACCTGAAGATGAGGTCATTCTTCTTAATTGAAATTGTGCCAAAGCTTCCCTCTAAATTTCTCAGTCAAACTGATTTTGATTGGTTATTAGGTGTAACAGTAATGGTGACACAGAGGATTAGAGACGAGAGTAAAGGGCAAAAACATGACTGTTATACAGTTCTCTGCACTTTCTCAGAGCAAATGTTTTATAAGCTTGACACTTTCAAAGAGTTTTTATTTATTACCCAGGATAAGACTTGTTCTACTTTGTCGTCATCATCATCTTCAGGGGTAGCTGCTCTTCCAAACATCAGCAATGGACCCTCACCATTTGAGACTCCTGTGAAATAAATGCTTCGCAGAGCCCCTTTCAGCGAGATGAGACCAGAGCTCTTTAAAAGCCAAATATGTGCTTAATGTATACAAACTGTAACTGGACGCCACCCCCAAAACACCATAGCAACTCCTTGGATGTGAGAGTCTAAATACGTTAAGGTACTGAAACAGCATCATAAAATCAAAGGGAGCCTGAGTGGAAAAATATTTAAATTCTCCCTACGTAACAACAGAAAATGAAACTTTTGGGATTGGGGTGACTGGGTGTGGAAGAACGTCCCAGACTCGCAGTTGAGGGTTTCATTCTGTTCTTTTAGCGTGGATCACATCATCTTCCCTTAAGAAACATTTGAATTTCCTTACATCTTTTGCACTGTGGGAAGGAAACTGGATTGCTTGCTTTACTAAAAAAGTCATGAATTGTAAAAGTCATCATAATAGACTTTACTGTTGTTGCAGTTCAAACTACAACATTGAGAAGAGTACAATTTTCAAACTTAAAGAGGCATATAATCCTACAAGAAATTGAGAATCCTTGAATGTCTTGATTTTTCATGAAAAATGGTTCGGTGCTTCAATTGTCTGTGGGTAACAACTCTGCTTGTCAAATCCAGACCATGAACATTGAAAACATTAAAGAAGTCAGTCTTTTTACTTTGAGTCTATAGATGTTTTACTTCAATTTCTCTGCTTTAGGCAAATGGCACCTTCCTCAGGTGCAGATATTGGAAAACTAAAGGACCATTTGGCATTTTTACATGATTTCAGTACTATGTGGAATGTTTGAGAAATACGTGTCTCAGAATGTTTTGGATGAAACAGTCAGATGTCAGTACTGCGATCAATCGGTGGAGGTAAATCAAGATTATTATCCTTTCTGCGAAACACTCTTGGAAACGAAGGAGAAAGAACAATTTACTATGAAAGAATTGATAAACTGCCAAGAGACATGGACTAACACCTGCAAAACATAATAGAAAAAGCAAAATGAATGCTTTATATTGACGGTTTGTTTCAGCAGTGCATTCTTTTAATAAAATATTATCAGGCTAAACTAGTATTTTGTCTTTGCTCTTCTGTAAAGAAAAATAAAAGATCAGTTTCCTGGAAAAAGGAAAAGTTTTGTTTGATTTTATGAAGAATTCTTTCCAGCTTTAGCTTTTTGTCAATCAATTTGCAGGAGTGCAATTTACGGTGGCCCTGAAGTGCAAATACCACCAACTTATCACTCAACACAAAGACATATGACAACAAGATCACAACGAGAATTTAAGAAGTAAAACAAATAAAAAAATAAATCACATTCAAGCAATCAAAACGACCTTCCACAAAGCAAAACACGATAAAAAAAAAGAAATCAAAATGAAGTGTTAAAAAGCACAACATGATAAGAAACTGGAAAAGGTGCTATCGCTGATGGGATGTTGACAGATTTTTGATGTTTGAGTTTTTGAAATGTGTCTTTAATATCAAGTTTAATGATGAGTACAGAGCAGATCCAGTATCGCCTCATGCCAAATAACATTCGGTTGAAATGATGGACAAACGTCATTATCCGATCAGTGATGACTCATACCTACCTTTTCCGGTTTCTTGTTTAATTAATTTTTTTTACATTTCATTCTGATTTCCTAGAAATAACTTTTTTTTAATTATTATTATTTGTTTTGCTCTTATAATTGTTCTTGAGACATTTAATATGTTTTTTGCGTCGAGTGATTTCTTGGTGTGATTTGCACTTTCAGGGAGTATAAGCTTTAAGAGGGCTTGATTGAAATAATTGGGCTGATGCAAGTGGAAGAGCATATTTGGTAAATACGGCTGTACTGGGGCTTGTTGGCAGATGTGGCCTCCTCATATCTGCACCTGAACTATTAGACCTGGAATTGATGATTTACACAAATAGACATAGAGTATGTGCTAAAAAAAAACAAGAAAAAAAAAACCGTTTCAATTCTACAATATCTAAACAGTCCATCAAACCAGATATTTGATTGTTTGAGCATCCAGCAGAATGTATTGACACTGTAATGTGTTCCCTCTCCTCATAAGGCAAACCAGCTGCACACAGAGCAGGACTTCCCTTTTTACTGTAAACTTTCTGGAGAGTTTCCCTCAAAAGCAAATCTTGTAATTCACAGCAGGAATCATGCAGATCCCACTCGTGTTGCCTTTGCTTGCTCACATCACATTTCACTATCCAAACAGCCCCCCCCCATTGCTTTCCCACCACATCCCTGCTGTTTCCATTGGAACTTCCTATATAAGGACACAGTTCTATTTGCTCCAGTAAATCATGGCCCTGGGTGAAAGCTGCAAACTGCTCCGCGCCAGAAGCGGAGCCCCGCGTTGGTGTGTCCATGTGTGAAGCTTAATGGACTTGGGGAGCGACGTGGAGTGCCTTCAGAGTCCTCTGCCAACTCCATAGAGAACATGAGGACATGAGAGAGGCAGATAGACAGCCTGGAAACCTCAGCAGAGGCAGGATGGGAGACGGACAGAGGGAGGGATGAGGAAAACAGGGAGGCTGCGGTGCGTGCCATATAAGGAGAGTGGCTTCTGTATGGAATCTCAGCAGCTTTCTGTGTAACTTTAGTGCATCAACGCCAGGCCCCAGTGACTAAATATGGTGCAACAGCAATGCTCAAACATAGTTGCTTCCTCGGGGACAGTTCTGATCATTAGACTACAGAGAGTTGTGGAGGATCAGTAGATTATCTGAGTGGGATGGGTAAAGGTTTAGACCTTCACCTTTTAGGACCATTGCATAAGTCAAAAGGGAAAATATTGCTTCAAAATATCTTTCTGTTGGTGTGTATAGTGATTAATAATGAGGAACTCAGAGTTTGGTGGGAGAGGAATTCTGGTAAACTGAGTATGCCTCAGCTCATTGGTGTTCTTCTTTCTAGATTGAAAATAAATTGTCCAAGCATCTCCTCAGGGAGATTCAAAGCAAAAATGAAGCTGTGAGTCCACCAATCATAAGACAAAGTCTAAAAAAGAAGTGGCTTAAAAACGGCACATTTAACACATTATTTTTCCATTTGTTTATCCAAAGATGGTCGTTAATTGGAAAGAAGAAATGTCCATGGACATGTTTGACTCTTGTGGACTGCAAATCACATTCTAATTTGATCCCAGTGGAACACATGCACAATGTCCGCCACAGTGGATGATGTTTATCCAGCTGCTTCTTCTGCAAACAATCTCTTAAGTCAAGAGGTGCCACCTATTAGAGGGCAAACAGTCAGCTAAAGGTTCAGCTTCTGCTGCTTACACCATCTCCTTTGAATAACTTTCCTCATGTGGGAATCAAGTACTGAGGCCTAAAGAAACCATGAATCCATCTGGAGATAAAAGGGTTACTGAGTTGTACCTCATGCAAAAATCCCGTTAAATATGATAAACTTCTTAGTGTGACAGTTGTGGAATCAAAAGGGTTCAAACACCTCAAACGTGTGGATGGAGGTCACCTTCAAGGATGTGATTTAAACTAAAGGACAACAATTACATGAGGTAACAAAGCTAAGATGCCTCACTTGGTAAAAAAAATCACAACAAGCACGTTAGTTTCTCCTGTGTGGTTCCTCTCTTTATAGGGAAAAGTCAAAACTCTGACAATACTGTTCCTGTACTGCTGCCGCAATAAGGAAATTTCCCCATCGTGGGACTAATAAAGGAATATCTTATCTTATCTTCTTAAAAATAAAAAGCTTAGATTTAAAAACTGCAGTCTGAATTATTGGTAAGCTAAAATATTTATTTCCGTTAAATAAAAATTAAAGAAATTTAAATCACGAGTCTCACTTTTTTGTAAAGAAACATCAGTGCTGGACGTAAAAGCTGCAGTCTGAGGTTCAGTGTTCTGCTGCTAATGTAACCCCCCCCCCCCCCCCCCTTCCCCCCCACCAGAAATGCTGGCTTTGGCCTGAGGTCTCCCTCCAACTGCCTTCTGTTTAAACATCTGTCCGTCCATGTCATTTCAAAGATCTGCTTCTTATGCTAATAACATGTAACTAAACAAAGTTTTCTGGAATTTAGACAAACAAAATCCTAATCGGGACTTTTGAAATTTTAAACACTGGAGCTGAAGAACATGAGAGCAGATTTTTATCTTTGGTTTTTTGAAGAACTGATGATCTGCGTGAAATGGGATCAGGGGATCGCAGTGACTAATCCACTTCATGATCAAAATAAATCTGTTGTAAAAACCATAGATGTTTAAAGAGAGATAGAGATGGACAAAATTGATACTTTTTATAAACAAAGTAAGAGATTAACAGAGTTTTAATGCTGATGGATCAGTCTGAATCAGCCTAAATGAGGGGACACTGCCCCCAAGCGGCGAAGAAGGAACACAGCAACAGAACTGGCCTATTGTTTGGCACAAAAGTTTATTTGGAACATCTCAAAGGCGAGTATAAAAACATTTGTAAAACACGTCTATTATGAATTCATAAGAGCAGTTGAGATTAAAACCAGCAGCACCAGTTCCACCAATAAGACAAAACCATAAACGACAACATTCAATACTTTACACTAGAACTTTTAAAACTCTTAAATGGATCTGCTGCAATCTCTCTGGGATGTGAACAGGAATCAACAGCCGGAGCTTCTTCAAACTTCCAGCCGTATTTACTGATGAGGTCCTGCAGATGGTTTTACAGACGCGCCTCCCTGGAGAAACACGCTTCCTCTGTTATCACCGCTGTTCATGAAGTGAGACACCAGGCCATACAGGAGAGGTCTGCAGACAAAGAAGAGTAAATGAACATTCTGGTTAAACATTTTCCTCAGTCATAGATATGTGGGAAGTGACAGATGACCTCTGTTTCAAGAATCAGCAATCACCAACGAGTTCAGGCTAAAGTGATGGAAATTCAGCTGAACAGATCAGGAGTTTGTTGCTGCGGTAACAGTGGCAGCTTCACCTGTAAAAACTTCTCTCATCTGAGAGGGCCTGTCGGTTTCACCTTTTCATTTCCACCTTCACCAAACTGATAACCAACAGTGACCCACATGGATTCATCTAAAAGCACATTTATCAAAATCAAATGTTTGAAATGGGTGTTTGTTTGTTCTTTCACTGGGTATGATGATGATAAAAAGGGAAAATTCATGCAGATTTACCTCAGAAAATGTTTCCTCTGGATAATTTATCAAATTCTATTGATCCTTTAAAGATATTTTTTCATATGTAAAGCTCTGCATGGCGGGCGCTTTTAAACTCATCTTGAGTCAGTCGGCAGTTTGGATGAGAAAAGTCTTCTGGCTTTAGTTTCAATTTTGACACACCTCTGATGAAGATGGTTTTGACTAAATAAGATCACTTCAAATTTCTATTTGAAAAATCCTTTGGACAAAGCGATGGAATGTTTGGACTCACTGACATTTCTTTTGCAGGGTTTGAACACACACAGACCTTGATCACAGTGTGTGTTAGGGAGGAAGAGTTTGCAAACCAGAGATCCCTCATAAACCTGCAGACAGACTGAACACTTTTCAATCTGTTGATCATGAATTTGTCGTCCCCCCCCAGTTCATATCAACAGCAACATCTGTTCATTTCCTTTGCTGCCACCATATTTTATACATATTTGGACAAATGTCTTCATATTCAGGATTAAACTGAGTTTATTTTTCCAGCTACATGAGTTTTTGTCGACTTGCTGCTATGGTAACTCCATAAATTTGAACCCTAAAACATAATTGCTATTTTTATGGTCCATGTCAGAGTGGGTCAAACTGATCCTGATCGGATGTTTGATACCAACAACAATCCCATCCTAGGCTCGTCCCGGACAAAGGCCTCCAGCAGGTCAGCCTCATTCTGGAGTCAGGCCCGGATCAAACAAATAATGAATTACTTTGATGGTTTTCAAAGTGCCCCAGAGGCTGATCTGATCGGATCCCTGCTTTGACTTTTTTTCTAAAGGCAAGACTTTCAACTATTTTCAGGTGAACGCTTCCCCAAAGAGTTCAGATCTTCTCACGACAGTCATCAGACCTGATGACATTTACTCATTAAGAAAGAAAAAGAACATTTGAATGGATCTATGTTGAAAGCAGAGATAGAAAAGAAATCTATGAAAAAGTGTCCCCCCTACGACTGGGATGTTGTGGGTTTGAATCCACCATGACGTCATTTGAAAGGGTCTAAAGAGGGAGGGACTCATTGGCTCACTGACTGGCCCTCAGGATTAAAGGTTAGATCGGATGGCCAATGGTTCCCGAGAGCAGCTGTGACTGTAGTCCTGTGCTTCCTCAGGAGGGGATCTTACACAGAGGACACATTTCCCACACAATGCTGGTGTCCTACATTAATGAACACCCCATTCTGTTTCACAAACCCAGATTTACAGACTTACACAGACTTGGAGCTCGCATCCTGTGACACTTTCAGCTCCTCTGCGAGAAACTGTCTGTCCAGGTGAGCTTCAGGTAGCCCTGACTCTAATGAGACAGACATGGTTAGGACACAGTTCAAAACAATGGCCCTTAAATCAGTCCACCTTCAATAAGACTCCACCTCCTGATGGCGGCGTTTCAGCTCACCTGCTGTGAGAACAGAGGCGGTGTGCCTGTACCTGTTGAACACCAGGTACTCCCGGATGAGCTCGTTGATGATCAGGTTTTCGTGGGACAGCGGCGGCAGCGACTCGCGCTCCACGTCCAGGGCGCTGAACACTTCTGCTCGCACGCGGGCCCTGAGCTCGTGCAGAACGCCCCGAGACTCTAGAGTGTCCCTGATGGCTGAAACAGTTGATCCGTCAGGCTGGGCTAATATATATATTTATATATATATTTAAAATCGCCCCTCTCACCCTCCGCGGGTGGTTTCTCCTCCAAGCTCGGGTCCTCTACCAGAGGCCTGGGAGCTTGAGGGTTCTGCACAGTATCTTAGCTGTTCCTAGAACTGCACTTTTCTGGACTGAGAGGTCTGAGGTCTTTCCAGGTATCTGTTGTATCTCTATATAGGTATCTGTATCCAGGTATATATATAGATAGACCCGAGCTTGGAGGAGAAAATACCCGCGGAGGGTGAGAGGGGCAAAATCTTATATTCTTATATATATGTATGTATGTATGTATGTATGTATGTATGTATGTATGTAGACACATCCATCCAACTTGTACAACTACATTTCGACCATATGGTGATGCTTTAAAAACTAAAGCTGCAAATAAACATTGTTTAAACTTCCTAATCCCCGAAGAACAGCTAGCTGTAAATATCAACAATGAAAAAAGCCACAAGAGAAATGACAAGAAGACAAACAAAGAAAAAACACAAAAATTTTATCTTCTCTTTGGAACTTTAATGAATATCCGCAAAAGCGTTAAATCTGATTATTAAGCAACGTTAGGAGTAAAACCCTGAATACTAATATTTATATTTACTTCGCTAAACAGCCTGACTTATATAAAAACTCGGAAAGTAAAGTATTTTTTAAGGGGAGTAATTAAATGTGAAACCCACCGTTTTTGAGTTCCGTGGTCGCCATTGTTGAAGATGTAAACAAACCCTGGTTGGGCCTACTGTCGACTGCCATCTACTGATGGAGTCTTGTAACTGCAACAAAGTACATTCACACCGAGTATGTCCAAATTCCTTCACAACATTGTGCACGATATGGTGTGATTTAAAAGTTCTTGTTCCAGAAGTAACAGTCGCCAGCCGATCGATCAGTCTGCGCATGCGCAAATATTACGTCATTTCCGCTATAGCGGTTTCCGACCAGGGTACGTCTTCGGATGTTGGTAACAAAATAACTTCTTAAAATGTTTATAACAATGTAAATATTTATAATATTGAAAACAATTTGGGAACGTAGAAAATGCATAAAATATGTATAAAAATATACATTTTAGGGGTGTAAATATAAATCAAATAATTTAAGTGTCGGAATGTTGACCACAAATTGCACAAATTTGCGCATGCGCAGACTGATCGGGTAGCCGGTGTGGGTACCGTATGCTCTCGGGGTCCTTCGGGGTCCTTCCAATGAGTTATATCACTAGAGGAGACATCACGTGGTTCCTATAACCCAATATTTTAATAATTCAAAAAAGAAACAAATATGAACTAAATATTTAAAGCTCCCCATTCCTCCTAAAGCCAAGGAAGTTCACTTTAAAACCTTTTCAGGTATTTACCCTTCCAAGGAATTATTAAGAAAACGGTTTGGAATCCCTGAAAATTGCTGTTCTTTTTGTCGTGTGGAGATTGAAACAACTGAGCATCTTTTCTTTGAATGTTTTTATTCTGATGTCTTTTGGAATAGTTTACATTATTGGCTTTTCCCCAAGATTCCACTTTTAGCAGACTTTTCTGTTAAGGATATCATTTTTGGGTTTACTTTAGAAAACAAGAACACAGAACTTATTCTGAATGTTGTAATTATTTTGGGTAAATTTTATATACATAAATGTCGTTTCCTTAAAATCAAACCTTTTTTTTCTACGTTTCATAAAGAACTCTGCTCTTTTTTTTCATCTGTAAACTTCATGGAAAACAAACTTGCTATAGAACTTCAAAGTATCATATGTAAATTGCAGCTTTTTGATAACCCCTAAGCTAAGAATCATTACAATGTCTATGTAAACCCCCCTTTTTATTTACTTTTTATTTTATTTTAATGTCTTGTATTTATTTTATTTTATTTTTCTGTATTATTGGTAAATAAAAAAAAAAAATTATATTGTTTTATTCTGCATTGGTTGTGTGTACATGTCCAGTGTCTTTTTTCGATGTTTTTATACTTTGCATAATTGTATACAATTGTATCAAACTGTTAACCTCAATTGTCTTTTTCAATAAAAAAAAAAAAAAACAATCAAAAAAAAAAAAAAAAAACATCACGTGGTTCCTCATTGGAGGAGAGCACCGCCATCTTGGTGAGGTCAAGTTTTGAAGACCAAACCACTTTTTATAACATTTAATAAAGAGCTCTGTTTTTACTTTCAATCACTTCATTATATGAAAAAGAAGAATGGCTTGAAATTGCTTAGTTTTGTTCAGAAATACAAACTTCACGAGTACCCCTAACTTAACTAGTTTTAGACTATTTAGATTTTTTCTATGTTCCTTTATTTTATTTTACTTATGTTTTTATTTATTTGTGTGTTATGTTTATTGTTTCTCTTTTCCCCTCTATTCTTTATTTTCTATCTTAATATGTTATGTTTGGCAATGGTGACTGATCTTCGAGGCAAAATTGATTACATTGTTATTGTTCGTTGTTGACGTTAATGTCATTGTTAATGTATGTTACCGTAATTGTCAATAAAGTTTTTAAAAAAACTTAAAAAGCGAAGTTAACTCATTGGTCGTGGCAACTTACAGCCAATCAAATAGTGTGACGTCATCATTGGTCGAAGGACCCCGAAGGACCCCGAGAACATACGGTAACCCGAGAACATCTGGTACCCACACCGTTACAGGTCAGTTGTGCATACATTGCTCACTAGAATGGCGAGTATAGGTCACATCGCATTGCGTTTTCCCCAACAACTTTTGGGGAATAAAATGTATTTAAATATTACTGTTCTAATGACTAGAATTGGACTATTGCAGCCCGTAGGATCAAACACGGATCCAAGACAAAAATGATAAAATTCATAAATTCAGTAAATCAACTATAAGGTTATATTGGGAAGAATTCTGTCTGTCTTATTCAAACTGTTGAAGAATTAAAAGGTATAGAAGTGTTTTGCATTAAAAAAGTAGTGTTCTTTAAAAAAAAATGTATTAACTACAAAAGACAGAACTACAAACATGTAGGCCACTAACCTCATCTACTCATCTACTCTCATGGAAACTATAAAATGACATGTGAACATAATTTTTAAACCAGTTTTGTAAATGATTCCAAAATGTTCGTGCTTTGGTCCATTCATAAAATTAATGGTCATCAAATTAAATCATTTTTTTAACAAGCCCTTACATGGGTAGCGGCATTCATGAAGTGTGTCTTTTGACCTTTGAGTTGGATTATATGTTTTAGATACAGAATAAGGTTCTTAATGTCATATATATAAAATGACATTAATATAAAATTATATTATAGTATAATAATTATGCTATATATAAAATGTTTATAACATGTTCTGGGTAAATACTCGATTTTGATTGGCTCTAGGTCTGGATTAAGTAAGGGATAATGCCCAATGAGTTGTCCATTATCAGAAATCTATTGAAATATTTCAGTAATTTTGCTTTATTATTAACAATATCCTTTTTTATGTTAAATTTCTGTTTTGTTTGATGTCCCCTGTTGTTCTAAGTGCATACCCTTACTTTTCTCATGTTTTGTATTTCTTCTGTTAAGTTCACACATTTTTCTGAGACCAGATTTATGTTAAAAGCCACAAACCATGTTACATGTTTCATTGGTTTAAATGCATCATCATTGATTCAAAAAAAAATCTCCTGTAATCTCTGAATCTGAATTTTGGTACATAAAACCTTTATTATCCAGCATAATGTATGACACAAGACATTACAGTACACAATACTAAAAGATCAATGAAAATGATCAAGCTTGTTACAAAAGTATAAATACAAAATAGTCCTCTTTATTTTGAGGACACTTAATGCATTTTGTCATTTGACATAAATTAACACTTAGGTTTTCTCACAATATATTGTCTAAACCAGTAAGACAAAAACACAAAAGGCGTCTTCTCTCTGAAAAGTTCGGTGGGCTGCTTTATGACTCAAGAGCAAAGCTTCATATGAAGTGTCTACAGTCTGTCATGTCAGCACCTTAAGAACAATACTGATTTCCTCCTCTCTGTGTATGGCCGGAGTTGGAGTGCGGCACGCAGAGACAGTCCCATGGAGATTTATCACCATTGTGTCAAGAGGCATTCTCTTCATTCAAGGCGGTTTTTACAACCGGTGTCAGGTTTAAGCTAACCAGTGAGCTCTCCGTTGGCTTTTTTAATGTGTTTACTTAGACAGAAATAAACAACAGCCACAGCATAGTTGGACGATTGCTTAAGCCTTGGCCCACTTCAGTGTTTTCCCTTCTCTCTCGCTTTTCCTACCTGACTTAAAAATGGCCTTAAGCTCAGATTTGGAAGGTTGCAAAACCCTCACTTCGCCTTCTTTTGCCAGCATGGACCTTTTGAAGGTTACTGTGTCGGAACATTTTCCTATCCCAATTTTTGGGAAAATAACATAAAATAGATATAAACGTCTGTCAGTTTGCAAAAAATACGAAAGTGCCCCGTCTTTTGGTGTAGGTTTCAAAATGAGAGTAAACATCAAAGTCTAAGCCTGAGGAAACATCAAAAACACATCATGTGCTTTATAAACACTTAAAAAACTAAAAAAATATGATAGCTTTCATTCTTAAGAGGAAAATCATCAAGATTTGTGGTACCTTCTCGTTCCAGAGTTTGGCTTTAAGGCTAAACTGGTTCCATCACTTTATATGTAATATTTATAGCTGAGTGTTCTTCATCGGAGATTAATACGAGTCTCTCCCCAGCTTTGGAGAAGGTTTTACAAAACAGTGGAGACTGTTGCAGCAGCTGCTTTTGAGATGAAAGGACAATGTCCTCGCCGAGATGAGTTAGAGCTGCCACAAAGCATGGAAAGGCCCAGTTCAACTTGTGGCGGCACACAAATTGGCTACAAATGTAAACCAGGCCTTAGTTTTCTAGTCTGAGGCCCGAGAGGGAGAATGCTAGACCAGCCCAGCTTCCCGGCACATCCTGTAAAACTGTCCCCGCTGCGTGATCAGGTTGGCCGGAGAGTCCATCTCAGAAATGTGGCCCCTGTCCATAACAATGACCCTGCAAATAAGACAAAAAAAAGTATTTATAGGTTTAGATCCCACACCTTCCCGTCCTTTCCAACTGATAAATGTGTTGAATCATGTTCTGTTCATCCATTTCTAGCAACGGACACATGATGAAGGGCTGTCTCAGCTAACTGACTTAACTGAAAAAGAGTAAGTTCATGAAAAAACAGAAAGGGGTTTAATGCAATAGTGACAAAATATGACTAACACCCTTTGACAATTATTAGCATCTCTCTTTAAAACTCATGGTTTGTTGTTAAAAGAACATCTAACTGGACCTCAAACTTGAAACCCTGATCAGTTCTAGGGAGGACAATAGGGTGAGACTGTTTTCCTATTCCTTGTAAAGGTACACATGGCAGAAAAAAGTCATTTTTGTGACATTTGAAATATAAAAATATTCAGCATAATTAATATAAGGATTTTGTCATTGAAATACAAATAGTAGCTGGAATCTCGAATGTTAGAAATGAACTGCCTTCAAAGAGAGTATTCTCAGTTAGTGCTGATAAATGCTCAGAAAAATGGCAAAGACTTTCTGAGGATTTATCCGTCTTTTCATTATCTCTGTTTATTGCGTAATTTTGCATTTATTATCCTCTGAAGGCGCAGTTTAAGGCAGACAGTTATATCTCCTCCAATAACACACAGCTCAAAATTGTCTAAATTGTAAGGAGATTAACTAAATCCTCTAACCTGAAACATGCTCTCAGTCAGATGTTTGTCATAAAATAGTATTGTGTACAAAGATGCATGTTTTAATCTTCCCCATTTAATAAAGACCTGTACAAAACTGGACTGACAGCAGACTTTAACCCTTTTATACCAGAGGTTTTGCCAGCAACATTTAAATTACAGACACTCTTTGACATACCGTCACTCCTCAACTGTTCACACGATCAACATGAACCAGCTGATTCTGATGGGGGAAGAGCAGCTTTACATATCAGGTTCGTACCGATATGCAACACATTGCACATGTAAAGTGTTGCATCAATGCGCAAGCCCAGGTTTTTCCACAACAGAATCAGCTGATTTGCATGGATTGCATAATCACTTCACTGCTATACAGTGTTGCATGTCAGCGCGGGGCTGCTTTTCTCCACTTCAGAATTTGCTGGAATTATGTTATTTGAATACATGGTTGAAGAGTTACGGTGGTCAAAAGAATGTAAACAGTTAAAGCTCCGATGTGAAAGGGTTAAAAACGCAGGTGGAGTGACATTTCTGGATTAGATTTCTTTTAACAGACACATCTTGGGGCTCTACCTTGTGTAGTCCATGATGGTGTTAAGCCGATGAGCGATCGTCAGGACGGTGCAGTCCTCAAACTGTGTGCGGATGGTTGACTGGATGAGAGTGTCTGTCTCCAGATCCACAGCTGCTGTTGCTTCATCCAGAACCAGGATCTTGGTTTTCCTGAGTAAAGCCCTCGCTAGGCACACCAGCTGGCGTTGACCCAGACTTTAAAGTGCATTAAAGACAAGAGAAAGGACTAAACACATGGCCTAACACAAGGTGGGCGGTCTACATGAATGCATAATTCCCTACCTGAGGTTTTCTCCTCCCTCTGAGCACTCGTGGTTGAGTTTGTCGGGCAGGTTGGACACAAAGTCTTTGAGGTGAGCGAGCTCCAGCGAACTCCAAATTTCTTCATCTGTGTATGTATCAAATGGGTCGAGGTTCATCCTGAGGGAACCTGAGAACAGCACAGGATCCTGGAGCAGAAGAAATTGGATTTATAATAACAATATTAGGACTGCCAGGGTTTCACTTACATTTGATTCTAGGATCGGTACCTGCGGAATGATTGTGATGCGAGATCTGAGATCGTGGAGTCCGATCTCAGCAATGTTGACTCCATCTATGAAGATCCTTCCTTTTGCTGCCTCAAGGATTCTGAAGATTCCCAAAGCAAGTGAAGACTTCCCAGCTCCAGTTCTGCCAACAATTCCAATCTAAAAAGGAAAGTTTCAATTTTGAGATAACCAGCAATTTCAGTGTTTCAGACTGGGAATGGCCGCTTTCACATTTAACTAGATGAGTCACCTTCTCTCTTTTTTGAATCTGCAGCGTAATCCCTTTCAAAGCCAGCTCCAGGCCTTTTCGGTACTGCAGCCCGTAGTCCTGGAACTCTATGGTTCCGCTCTGGGGCCAGGCCAGAGGCAAGGCGCTGCCCTCGGTGTTCCAGCTGGCCTGTGTTGGGCAGTGAGACAGTGTGAGCAGAGAGCAAGAAAAAGACTCTTTTGAGCAATGCTTTCCAAGTTTTGCTCCAACCTCTTTCGGAGTATCAGCGTACTCGTTCACCCTCTCCACAGACACAATGTTATTTTCCACGTCAGTCCAGGACCGCACAATCCAGCTCAGGATCCCAGTCACCTGCAAAAAGAAAGAAAGTGTGCTTTACCAAAGAGACATGGAAAATTCAGGCAATGATCACACAAACCAGTTGATCTGCTTTAAAAAGACTCAAAAGATTGCATTGTTTTCACTCATGATTTTTCTCACCTGGAGGGAGTGCGACACAGCCAATCCCACGATGCCTGGGCTCAATGTGCTTTTCCCAATCACAGAGAGAATGGCAGCAGCCAAGACCACACCGTTACCAACAAACTCCAGATTGACTGCCAACCATCTGCAGAGTAACAAAAGTTTAGAAATCAGGCAGACAACTTTCAATGTCCGCTATCATTACAAACATCTCCTCAGAAGATAAATGAATAAAAATAGAACTCCTCAAAAACTACAAATATCTCACCGGGTGGCAACAAATCGAGGAAAGTAGGATGTCTGATTGAAGTCGACCCTTTCGTTAGCCTGCATAATAAACCTGGACTGCTCACCGAAGGCCCGGATCACACTGGCACCCTGTACCGTCTCATTGAAGTGGGTGTAGATGGGCGAGCGGCTCACTGCCTCCAGCCTGCGCAGCTGACAGGATGTGGCAACATAGAAGCTCTGTGGACCACAGTGGAAAAGTGGAAGACCGGTTTTAGGAGGCCGCACTAAAACGGAGGAGGTCGGGCTTTCCCATAATTAAAACTGAATGTGTGTCGTGTGTGTCAGAACAAGGCAAAATCAGCAGTTGGAGCTCAGAGCTTTCTAATAATACATCGTAATGGAAACCAGCTTTGCTGAACCGCATTGGATTGAAAAATCCTCAAAAGAAAGAGAGAAAAAAATATGCAAGGGATCAACTTTTTACTTTGATAGTTTTTGAATAGCACAAACCTGAACAAAGGCATAGAGGAAAGCCAAGGGGAGGATGATCACAGCTGCAATGGGGGTTGCTATGAGCACGATGATGCACACCTCCACAAGTTTGAAGACATAGCTTAGCATCATCTTCAAGCCTTCAGGTACCATGCAGTCGATGGCATCAATCTCCTTGACGAAGCGGTTCAAGAGGTTGCCGCTGGGTGTGGACTCAAAAAAAGCCATTGGGGAGCGCAGAACGTTGACAAGCAGGTCCGTATGCAACTGGCGAGAGGCGATGATGCCGCAGATAGAAATGGCAACAGTCGTGCCGAAGATAGCAATACCTGAGGAAAAGGATATGAAAATGAACAAGTCTGTTGACAAACTTGTGTCTCTTCAAAGGAGCCAGCAACTGACCTTGTACAAAACCTAGAGCTCCAAAAACAGCAAGTTTTAGATCTCTATCTGTCTGGGTGCCGTTAACAACTGGATCATCAGCCCACATGCTGAGCCAGTAACTGTAGGCCAGAGAGGCCCCCTGCTGGAAGGCATACAGGAAGACGATGGGAATGATGATTGCCAAGCCAATGGTCTTGAAGTACTTCTTATACATATCTAGTTTCACCTGCAGTGGGAAACATTAGAAGTTCAATTCATGTATTTTAGTTGAGTGCAATAAATGCTTAAAACCACGGTAAGGGGAGCAAGGCACAAGTTTTAAAATTTAGACTTACTCGTCCGGTGTGAGCTTTGTCAGCCTCAGTCAGTTTCCCCAAGTCCTCAGGTACCTGATCCTGGTCGGTTTCTGACACAGGCTCCATGTTTTGCAAGTTTGTATTTGTGGTGTCTCCTCTGAAAAATTAGGGCAGGTCAATTATCAGTTTTAACAAGAGAACATGCCTTGCGCCTTAGTCACATGCCCTCATCGTAGACAGGAGCGGCTGCATCTTAAGGGGAGGACAGGTGTGCAGTTCCCTTGAGGCGCCAGAGTCCACCTCATGAAAATGGAACGTACCCTTGTTGTGCGTGTGGTAAATGTATTGTGAAGTATTTGTACGAATAATGTAAGTTGCACGCAGTTATAACGTATGGGTGATGCTGTTGCACGGTGCCCTTTACCCAGCATTGCAGATATAAGTAAAATGCGTGAACTGGCCCCTAACTTACAATTGCTACATGCACAAAGTGTGTATGTGATATGTAAGTGCCTGTGAGATACTTGTAGGATTCCCACGCAAATTATGCTCTGATTGTCTAATTTTCTGATTTCCACGATCTTAAGATTTAGCGCGAGAGCTCCTGCATTCCCCACACGGATTTGCCATTTTTCCCCTACAGACAGCCCGTTTCCACCCGTTAGGGCAGTTGTGACTAAGGAATTTGATTCGAGTTCACTTCTACTGTTAATGTACCCAATGAGTTGCTCTTGTGACAGGTCTCTGGAGAATGGCATGAAGTCGACCATACTCAATCGAGCATTGGATCTCCTGGAACCAGCTACACAAAAAAGAAACAAAACAAAAAAAAGACTTGTTTAGTGCTTGCAGTTTGTGGGCTATTACAAAAGTTTTGACAAGTAAAATCTTGTAGATGTTCCAGTACCTCTCTGTATGGCACTTTCTTTTTTCTCTGTGCTTGCAAACGTGTGGATGAAATCAGCAAAAGCCCCGTGGTGGCTGAGAAGCTCCTGGTAGGAGCCACTCTCTGTGATTTCTCCATCTATCAGAACGAGGATGAGGTCAGCCTGCGGCAGGAAGCTCATCCCATGGGTCACCAGGATGCGAGTCTTTAAATACAACCACACAAGAGAAAAAACTAAGATTTCCAGCAGCCACCAGACGGTTTCCTTTACACAATTTCAGCAAAACATTGGTTTCCGTATAATTTTAACAACAGCAGAGCTTTGGGTTGTAAATGGTGGCATTCCAAAGTTGTGTCTGAACTGATGCAAACAGCCTTTTGTGTGTTTTGCATGGCTTTACCCTGTCTTTAAGGACTCCTTTTGGTCCAATGACTTTGTCGAAGATGTGCTGACCAACATGAGCATCGACAGCCGACAGTGGGTCGTCCAGGAGGTACAGGTCAGCTTTTCTGTAGACCGCCCTGGCCAGACTCACTCTTTGCTTCTGTCCACCTGAAAGGTTCAGTCCCTGCAAGATAAAAAAGAAAAAGAATGAGGGCCTATGGACAGTCTGGATCAACTCAAGTGAAGTTAAAAAAACAAACTGTAAGGTGTTTTCCATACTTTCTCTCCAATTTCTGTAGCATCCCCTGCAGGTAGAATGTCGAGGTCTGGCAGCAGGGCGCAGGCCTCCAGTACACGTTGGTACCATGTTTTCAACTTCTCACGGCCAAATAATATATTGTCTTGGACAGTGGCATTTTGGATCCAGGCCTGCTGGGGCACGTAGGCCACAGAACCCTGCAAAGACACATTCAGAGAGAGACACAGGGCATCAATATTTATTAAATGTAACCCTGGAACACACATGGAACATTAGCTTTGTACCTTAACTGTGACTTGGCCGCTTCTTTTTTCTGTTTCGCCGAGCATGGCGGACAACAAAGAGGACTTTCCACTGCCCACATGCCCGACCACAGCAACAAGGGAACCTCGTGGGACACGGACACTGATCCTGTCAACACAGACATGAGTCAGACCACAGGCCTCCTTTGTTACTGTCGATGTTTTGAACCCTCATTGAACAGCACACACCTTTTGAGACACGGAGGACCCTCTTTGGACCAACTGAAAGTACCGTTCTCTATGACCACATCTTCTCCATCTGAACAAGACAGAAAACCACAAAGAACGTAACCTGCAATGAGCTCTCAGAGAGGATGTGTTCTTTCAGACTGAGGCACAAGCTTTCAAAACAAAGTTTCCTTCTGCAGTTACTCATCAGAAAGCTTTCTGGGTGTAATTACATGTGAATCTGTTTAATCAGACTAATTACAGAGTTGCTGCCTTTTCCACAAGCTGTCTCAGGAAGTGTTGACAGATCATAGACAGATAAATACTTTTTTCTTAATTTCTCGACGAATCATATGTCTATATCCATGCCACGATTTTAGTTTAACCAGATGCTATAATTACGCCGTCTACCAGTCAGCCTCGGCCCAAGGAAGTGACAGTGCACATGATCCAAACAAGGCTGTGGTACCTTGCAATTACAAACAACATCATCTCACAGGCTGCCTATATTGATTATGGCAACTTGCAATTTCAGGCTGCATGTTCTCAAAATTGTGGAAATCTGACAGCATGTAAAAGCTCATTTGAATGGTTTGTACTGTACATGAATGACTGGTTTACCAGAGCTCGACAAGGCCTTTGAGACGCCATCCACCTTCAGCTCCTCTGAGCACAGGTACTTTCCCAGACGCCTCAGTGAGACCAGAGCCTAAAAGGTGATTATTGAAACAAATTGTTTTTCAGATGATACCATTTTAAAGAAACCACATTGGAATCTGTGAGAAAACTCACTCACCTGCATGGTGGTGCTTATCGCAAATGGAAGCTGACTTAGTGGTGTCTTCAAGATGTTGATCAGAGCCATGGAGACAAAAACCTTCTGTGCATCCAGAACATTCCTTTCATCCAGCATCACATAGACTCCAAACATGGCAAAGGCAATCTTGGGAAGAGAGAAGAACAGCAGGGCATTGGGTCAGGCTGAAACTTGTACAGATGATGGAGTTTAGACAGCTTCAGTAGCATGTTGCCTGATTACTAAATGTCTTCTTC
This sequence comes from Oryzias curvinotus, assembly GCA_023969325.1. Taxonomy (NCBI): domain Eukaryota; kingdom Metazoa; phylum Chordata; class Actinopteri; order Beloniformes; family Adrianichthyidae; genus Oryzias; species Oryzias curvinotus. The sequence continues at coordinate 23,969,827 of CM043706.1, forward strand.
ATTTGCAGCTTAAATGCAAACGCAAGAAATGCTAACATTTCAACATTCTTGCAATTAAAGCTTTCAAATAACGAAATCTAATGATGTGATCATATGCTGTTTTCCTCAAACAACGTGTTCATTGTGTGTTCCAAGGAAGCAAAATCCTTAGAAATCACCAAATATATTATAAGAAATCTTTAAATGTCTTTACAGTACTTCTAAGAAAATTGAAAGGACTTTGATAAGGTCAAAGACTTTGCTTAAACACAAAACAAACATGAAGAGATTTGTTAAATGTTTTGGCTTACTGCTGATGATGACACAGTCAAAGCTCTGTTTGCCAAAGTAAGCTTCAGCATCTCATAAACATGATCTCAAATAGTAAACAAAATGTTGCATAACAGTGGCATCCTTCGTTGCTTTTTTCCATTTTTTTGTGTTGTGTATGTATTATACGATGGTAAATGATGGGCACTAAAACAGGAAGGGCATTTTGTAAGGATTATTTGTCTGCTATATATATATATATATATAGATAGATAGATAATTTAGTCAAAAGGTTGGTAAAATTCGACTCAACTGGGAGGTTGATCTGTGCAGCTGAGTGCAAAAACTGCTTACAATACTAAGTTTGGCTTAATTCTCATGTTTGACAGATTGTTATTTATTTAAATAAAATCTCTTTATATTTTTTAAATATTAAAAAGAAAAAGTATTCTCTTCACATGAGAGATACATATGTTCAGCATTTGGTTAAAAGTGATGGTTATGGTCTAAACTTTGAGGTTGAATTTAAAAAGTGACAAGACACTGTTGTCAAAATCCTGCTTTTGCAGTATAATATCTCCAAACTGAGATGTCACATTAACTTCATGTGCTATTGTTTAACCCATTAAAGACAAGAGCTAATGCTCCATTCTGGTGCATCCACTTGCAGACGACTGTGTACGTCTTTGTTCTGCTCGTCTGATCTGGCATCTGAATCAAAACTGTTCGGCTGAATAGCTCCGATATTTCTTGCCGCTATTGTTGCATTAATAATGATAGGTGGGGTGTGAGAGACTGTGAGCTAGCGGGAGAAAGTGTAAACAGATGGATGATGGGAAGTGTACGTGGGCTAACTCCATGCCAACAGTTCCACCCACAACTCAGAAGTCAATTTCTGACAAACTCCTGCTACTTTGCAGAAACTATGTCCTAAAAAACAACACAGGTTTCTTGATTTTGCACAAAAACAGCTTAATCATAATTAAAAGATCACTGAGAACGCTTTTACAACAGATCAAAAGAGGATCAGAGTGGTCTTTAAATACTAGGTACAGCATTGCAACCTATCATTATTGCTAAAAATGAAAGGTAGTGATTGTGAAGATTTATGCCATTTCTTCATTTTTTTTGTTCAGTTCAGTTATAAAGTAGACTTCTTTCCTCAAGTTCTCTTTCCGCACTTCTTAGCTTCACACCAGGTTTCCTTTGTATGTAAATGTTAGTCTTCCAGCCTGGCTTTTGTCAGGTAGGCTACGTGTCAAAAAAGGTAAATGGCTAGCAGGAAAACATTTGCGCGTGTTCTCTAGCAAACTTTCAAATTCTATATTAACTGTGTTGGCATGTGACAAGGTAACTTGGTCTCAAAGGGAAACTGGGTTACCAGAGAAATCAGTCTACTGTTCTACATGCATCCATATCCAGAGTCATCATCAACAACAAGCTGCATTCCAGTTTGTGTCTTCTGAAAATCCTGTAGACCAGTGCAGATCAAACGAATAAAATCTAGTCTGCTACAGACAGGGCGGCTTGATCAAATAACAAGTGAATTCTGGTCTAATTTATTTCAGTGTGAATGCACTGCACACTTTCCCAAGAGTGAAATCAAACATAGGATGTACTATGAGCCACATTTTGAAATAAACTTTAACACGTTCCTTACTTAAATATTCTTACCAGGAAAGAGGAGGAGTTAAAGGATGCGATGGAGATGGAATAAAGGACCTGGGACTTCTTCAAGGCTTTGAGTTCTTTTTCTCTGTAGCCCAAAACCTGGTCCAGGAAGGCCTTTTCCCAGGCATAGAACTTCAGGATCTTTATTCCATTCAGGATCTCGTTCATTAGTCTGACACGGCCGTCCATGAACTTCATCTGAATCTCCTGTTGACCAGACAGAGAGGATACTTTTTACGGCTTGGAAAACACGCATCTGAGTTAAAACTAGGACACTATAAGAAGAACCGCAGCAAAGCAAATCCATGAAGTTGTGCACATTGCCCTGATTACAACAACAGTCCTTTTCCTGAAGCACAGAATGTGCTTAATTCGGTAAGAATTTGCAGCTTCTTACATTGTAGTGAGTTTTATTGCAAGTAAACAACAAAGAGCCAGGAATGTGGTCAGTTCATTGAAAACTAAATTTGATTAAACTGCCAGCCAAATTTACAGAAACCTCTGTACTTTTTCCAAAGAAATGAAAAATGACGCTCTCCTTGTGCCAACCCTTTCCTGCCATTGTTTTTTGAACACATTATATGGGTCAGACATCAAAAGGACAAGAGAGAATGCAGCATCCATGCCAAACACCCACACAACTTTTCAGCCACTATCTAAACCAGCTGTGGTGTTCCTTGACCTGACGTGCCAGATGTTTTGGCTTCTGTGCTGCACACATGGAGACTTTTACCTGCAGCTTGCTTCTTTTCTTTGCAATGAATCCGTTGAGGGGAAAAATCAGGATGACAGTGGCAATCCCTGCCAGAGCTGACGGGCCAAGATGCTGCACAGAGAGCAAACCGTGTGAAGGGAGACTCAATTCATTTGCATGTGAGTGAGAGTTAAACTACATTTCAACTTACCTGCCAGAGAAAGAAGAGGCATAGAGCAATCTCAATAGGAGCCAGCCAGACTGCGTTGAAATACACCACAAAGTCCATGAGCTTCTGAGTGTCTGCTGAGACCAGATTCACAATCTCGCCCACAGTGCAAGTCCGCCTGGCAGCACTGTTTATCACCAAAGACTGCAGTGACACAAAGAAGGCATTTCAGCCCGTGGCTGGAAGTATGTGGTTGGTATAATTTCAAATCCAGATGAAAATTACACAACCTCAGTCAATTCAGTTGAGAAATATTGATCGTTTTACAATAAGTGAAATTTGAGACCTGATGTCTGTCATGTTGAAGGGATTAAACGACAACTCCACCTTTACACACCTTTCTATAAACCAAGCCCATCACAGCTGTCTTCACCCTCATGCCGACGGTGAAGCAAGTGTACATGTACTGATGATTGAAAAGAGACTGGAGGCAGGACAGCAGGAACATCAGAGTGGCATAGAAGTAGCCTTTCCACTGCGGAGCTTCGGGATCCCTTATGAATCCCAGGAGAAGGCTGTGGAGGTGGGAGGAAGGATGTTAGTGGCTCAGCAATTTTTGCTTTGTTATCAAAACCCATCAAAGCCTGGGATTTTCTAGAAAGAGACCTGCTCTCACTTTGTCTACCAAAGTGTAACTCTCTTTAAGCGCCTTTAACTTTCGGCCTTGAGTGACTCTTTGCTAACTGGTCCACACTGAGTGGTTAAAGTTGCACAACAGAGCTCAGCTTGTGGCCAGGCTGCACTCACACTTGGCCTGCGGCACCCTTATTGTGGTCCAACAGCATTTCTGGAGCCTCCTCTCTCTTTTCTGCCTGTCCTCCATGCTGGAGCGCAGGGTCTGTGGTCTCGTCTGCTTTTCTTGCTCGCAGCTCCATGGCCGTAATTAACACTTCCAGCGATTGTGCGCTGTGCATGAACAACAACATTCCAGTCTGACTGGCAGGGTGGCGAGGGAGTGGGCAGTGGGTCAGCCGTGACCCATACCAGCTGCTGCCAGCCGCTGGTTTGTCGTGTTGATTGAGTCATAAATGTTTTTATCTTTCTGTTTATCCGTCTGTCCTATATAGTGGTATTTCTGTTCCTTCAGTTTGACAGGAATAGAATGTCTTTTTAGTCAAGTCTCACAACTGAAATTGACAGATAAAACCCCAAGAGTAAAAAAAAAAAATCAAAGCTATTTTTACTGCAGCCTGGATTCCAATGTATTAGAGTATTTTCACTTTGAGCTGAGGTTTGGAAAGTTTTACTTTAGTTAACCTAATACAGCACATTCAATGCCATTTGGTTTGTGGGAAGCAAAGTGCTGCCAAAGATATATTTGACAGACTCAACAACATAATCTTCCTCCACACCATTATGACACTGTGCACCCAACAACCTTCTGTTGAGACCTTTTACTGATGCTTTCATCTGGGAGACAAGATGTTATCATCACTGTAAAACCTGAGCTTCTGGGATTTACCTGAGCACCTGAGGGATGGCGAACATGAAGGCATCGTGGAATATAATACACAAGGTGCCAGTCAGGAAGTATGGACCAAACTTTCGTGCCAGGGTCCTGAGAAGGAAGAAACCGGAGCTCTGCTCCTTCTGCAGCTTTCTGAGGAGCTGGGCTTGATCTGGCAGTCTACTTCCCAGCACAGGGGCAGACTCCAGGGATTTCTCCTGCCTGGAAGAGAAGGAAAACTCACTGGTTTCAGCATTAACATGAAAAGTGGAAAACATTGATTTTTTTTTTCTTGCTGGCATCAATGAATCAAAGAGTTCACAGCTGCTGTGAAAGGGGATCATCTGGTGGGACAATGATCAGACTCAAACAACAGACCACTGTCAAACACGTGTGTCTACCCTTGTTCTGACTTTATTTTGCATTTATAGCCTCAGGAGGCTTCTTTGTGCATGTGTTCTTTTTTTCATTGTTGTGGTGCTGGATGGAGACTTTCAGTTTCCACAGTAAGGCCATGTTGGGCTCTGTTTGTGCCATTTTTGCAGGTTTGACCCAACCGCAGGAAAACTGAGTTTATTCAGAGGTCACGAAGTTCACTGTGACAGAGCAGGAAACTCTTTGAACAGAGACAACACATCTGATCAGACTGTAAGGCCCAAATATTCCAGGGTGAAAACCTCTGAGTCGAGCCTATTCATCAAACCTGGCAGAAGATCTGCATTGTGAGTGCTCCTGCATGTCTTTACTCATAGAAGATGGCGATTAGAGGTGGATTTGAAAGTTCAACGCTGTGTGTTTGCCCTTTGAATTACCCCTTCTCCAAAAATAAAAATAACTGTGTTGAGTTTCATGCGTACTTTGAGTTTAAATGAATCCAATGATTCTTCCAGCTGCTATAGCTGCTTCATACTGTTCAGGATCATCGGAGGGGATGAGCAGGGATCCAGCATGGAGAAGCTGCCAGGTTTCCAAGCCCACACAGAGACAAACAACTCACTCCAACAGACAGCTCAGAATGACCCATCGACCAAAAATGTATGTTTTTAGACTGCGGGAAGAAGCTGGACTGCCCAGAGAAAACCCCCACTTGAATGGGGTGAACATGAAAACTCAAACTGTGACCAAGTTTCAAACCATGGCCTTTTTGATGTGAGATGACTGGGCTAACCACTACACCACTGTGCAGCTGATGATGTCACAAGGATGTGTGTCATCACGATTATGTGAGCTTAAAACGACTCAGGAAAAATCCAAAGCATCACAGTCCAACAATATGACAGATTTACACCACAGTCCACCGAGTGCTGTGGCGCTGAAAGGTCCTGCTGTCAGTTTATTGTTTCAACAAATACTCACTTCTGGAGTTTGGCACATTCAGCTCCCCATTCCTGCTGCAGGTCGGAGATGATTTTGTGAGACGTGTCTTCTTCCCTCAGAGTCCACAGGTCCTCAGCTTCCAGTGGGGTGCGATATCCTTTCACAACAAGCCTGAAGAGGGGCCATGGAGATGATTCACAGTCCATCAGCAAAACTCGCGTGTTATTGTAAACAAGCACAAATCTTTGCTGCAGTGAGTCAGCCTGTGGCAGAAAATGAGGGCTTTTCAAAGAACCATCTTACCCAGTGAACCACCAGAAGAGGATCTTTGACAGGAAAGAAGCATCTTTCACGGGACAAGGATTCTGCAGCAAATTAAAGACCTGGTTCAGATTTTATCTCGGCAAATAATTCACTGCCTAAACACTTCATGAGCCTCACAAGGTGTCTGAACGCTGGTACAAGGAGCAGGTTAGAAAATATTACTGTGTATAAACAACGGGGTACATTCAGGGGGTCCATTGTGAGGAGCAGACGCTGTAAACTCCCACCACGCAATGTAAATAAGAGCTACGGAAGGGGGAAGGTGGCATTTGAGGTGCAGACAGAGGAGATATGTGTCATCCCCAACAAGTTTGCTCTTTCACGAAAACTAAATAGCATCTCCTCCGCCCTACCACCCCCTCACCGGGGTGTTTGCTCTCCTCATTACAGCACCACGGCTTTTACCTCCCACTTCCCTTCCTCCTGTGACTAACTAACCAGAGCATGAGGAACAGAGGCGGAGAAGGAGGTGGAGGAGGAAGAGGAGACGCCACCGGGTGTGTCCACAATGTCAGACTGCGGCTTCTACAGCCCAAGCCTCCTCCCTCGCAGGCAACAGTTTGTTAGGGACTTTTTCTAGCTCCTTCGATGGTTTATCATCAGACGGAAATTACCTCACGTGTCACTATGATGTATTAGAAGTTCATTTTCATTCAACTGCCAGAAGTCCAGCTTCAGCGTGTTACTCTGAGCTTAAAAAACCTTCTGCCACACTCCTGGTTGGAGGAATATCGGCTCTGGATCAAAAACTTATCCTGGATTGTGTGGAAAGGTGAAGTCTTGCTCAAAATCCCACAGTTGCACTAACAGTTTGTGTAAGCACAGAATCAAGCACATACACTACTTCACACACCTGTTACAGGTCAAGTGGTGAAGTGTGAGAGAACATCATTTCCTCCAAATGGCAAACACTTTTTGAGCAGCAGTGTAAAAAAAAAAACCCAAACAGCTTGCCTTGCACTTTTCTTTTCAGGGTTTTGGGACACAGAGGACATTTTTGATGGATGCATTCTTCTCTGCCTACCTTTTCCAAATTGGGTTTTCCTTGTGGGGGCTGGTCAGCAAAGCAGCAAAGAAACAGCTGTGCCATTTGGATTGTGAAGTAGGAGAAGAAGGCGAGGTACCGAACAATGTCTGAGGCGATGCCCTGTGGAATAAAGTGCATATGATCGGACTGTAAAGGCTGTTGCTTTGTAGGCGTGTGAAGGTGAACAAAGAAAGTCCTTACAGGAATCCAAACGATTTTAAAGAGTCTCAGTGTGCCTCTTCTAACATGACTTCCTGTATTATACTGCATCATTTATTGTAACTGTGGCTTTGTTTCACAACAGAACTCTGACGATTATATTGCTTTTCTTCTTTTGTGTAGCACCGCATGGTTTACGCACAAAGATCACAAACACAATAAAGAATAATTTGGACCGGTGAGCTAAATCCAAGTGAAACCCCAGAGATTTTAATGGAGTACTCCACAAAAATGAAGCAATAGTTGAAGTTCCTCAGTCACGCTATCTGAAAATAGTAAGATGGGGGTTTTACAAACCAGCACTCTTACTTTTAATCAAGAGTGCAGCTGCAGTATTATCCTCAGAGAGTTCTGCACTGCAAAGGAACGGACTTGCATGTTATTCTTGACATGCAGAAATTATGGTTTCTGGCAGAGAATACTGTTTACCACAGAGTAGTGCCAAGGGCAGCCTGTTGTGCAGCAGTGTGTGTGTGAGGGAGACAAAGTGGCAGCCCTAGTAAACAATGGCAGTCAATGAAGTGCTGCACCCACAAAACATATATGCAGAGCTCAAATAAATCCAGTCACAAAAACAGTCAAGACGACCGAAGAGTGGGTGGGAAAATGTGGGTCAGACAGCTGAGGCTAGAGCTGACACAGACCGTAAGCTCCAGCTAATTTCAATTAGATATGGAAATTATTTAGAAATCTTCATCATAGTCTACAGAAACATCTACTGAGCTGTTACCTGAAGGAAAATAAGTTCGCATGACAATGTAGCACTACAGCATAAGTATTGGTATAAGGGTTAAGACAGGGATGTCCAAACTTTCTGCAAACAGGGGCAGATTTAGGGAGGTTTAACTGTGTGAGGGGCCAACCATTCTGCCTACATTTAAACCATTTTATAATATTACATTTAAACAAACTATTTACCGAACATTTCTTGCAATGGCATACTTTGATTTTCCCCCAGAGATTACAAATCCATCTAAAAACAGGCTTTGTTATTAGGAGATAGCTTGTCATAGATGCGTCATCTGGTACGTTCTCTTGATGTTGAACTCCATAAAAACAGCTGCAGTCTTAGTCTCTATTAGGATAGACACAGTTGTTTCATATTTCACTGAAAAAGTGTGCCAATTTCTAATTGTCCAAGTTTCACAGGAGGGTCCCAAGATAAAGGTTTGCCTTAAGTTTACAATCAGTTAAAATGTAGTTCAGGCAACTACCATCAAGAAATCCTGAACGTTTTTTTTGTGTGGAAAATACTGAGGGCCACATGTCATTGATTTCATGAAAGTAGCCTGGCGGCCGTTGGAAATTTGAACTCAGGCCGCATAGGGCCCCTAAGGTCTTTGGACATGCTTGGGTTAAGGGGTTTGGTAAAACAAAATCTAATCTGATGTTTAAAAAGATGATGCCTCCACCCTAAATGGCTGCTACTGCAACATACTGCATGTTTGCATATCTTACAGCTAGTATCTCCACCATTCAAATGCATGGTGGCTTCTGCAATACCTCTATGCGCCCAATACGTAATGGTTTGTTGATACGAGCTATGCTCTATTGGGTTGATATCAATTAAAATTTTAAATGATAGCTTCTTTGTTCACTAGCTAAATAAAGGTTTAACAGTGTTTAAACAGCCGACTTCAAACATTTCTTTGAAGACTCCCGTTTATTTAGGATGATTTACAAAGGAGAAAACATCTCTTATTGCCAACTTTAAAGGTAAATAGAATGCAACAAAAAATTCTCAACATTTAATTGCATAGAGGGGCTTTGGGTAAATTGTCTTTGGTATTTTTGTAGTAGGTTAACATTTGAGTAGGATACCTTAAAACCTCTGAACAAGTGTTTTCCAGTCTACTGATAACTCCTCTAACTCCAAATATGGCAACATGAGAGGAATTTTTGTTGCATCTTCACCTTTTTTAAATGCCACTCTTAGTCCTACTCTGTCATTTTACCCAAATTTGGTCTTCTTTTGCATAGATGAATCTAAATGAAGACATAGATTTCAGCATGGATTTACACTGGTGCTTTGCTGCTCTTAGTAATTGGAAAGCATTTTGTGCTCCAATATTTTGTATGAGAAGTGCAACATTAATAATAGTCAGTTTGAGGTCATTTTGAGTGGAGATCTGAAAATGTTGGAAATGACCTGTTCCTGCTACAGACGATGAAGGTTCAATCCTCTTCATCAACCAGCACTAAAGACGCAGTCTCCTTCAGTGTCTGCACCCTAATAAACATCTGTAAACAGCACTGTGGAGAATCTTGCAGGTTGTAAACATTAATTGTGTTATGTAGCTATCACATGTATAGGATGAAACACAACCTTGCAGTAAAGCTCTCTTTTTTGGTATCTTTTTAGTCCTTGCCTTTTGCCTTCAGAAAAACAGAGAGCATCTTTTGTAATTTTTTTTTCAAATGTATTTTAATGTTTCTAACAAAAAATTTTTAGATTGGGGTCTACTATTTGCAACAAAATAAGAGCCAAATTCCAAGATTTAGATTTGGCTTTAGATGTTGATAATTTGGTTAAGAGAGGGGGTTCATAGAAAGGTTGCCATGTGTGCTTCTTGTGTCTGCCCACAAGTAGCTGTTTGCTTCTAAACTGTACAGGCCTTTGCATTATATGCGGATGCATGGATTATGATCTGGCAGTGTTTGCAGCAGTGTAGGGCCATAAACACAGCTCTGACGTTCCTCTGGTCTGACCCCAGGCTGCCATGTCTCACCAGCATTTATCCCTAGCCCATCATTACTCCCCCCCTAAGCAGTGTGGGAATGTCACACTGAGGACGATAAAATAGAAATATGGATGTGTGGATGTGTTTTTATAGAAATGCAAATGGAACTGCCCCATGGCTGCGTGCACTGACCTACCCCATTCAACAATGATTGCAATGTCTGACAGGAGACTCAGGAAGAAAGGGAGCCCTTAAACACACACAGACTTGACCAGAATTGGCAGTGTCATCCTCCAAAACTTTGTGTTAACTTTAGGTTACCTTGGCTAAAACTGGCGATGAAAAAATACTTTTTGCTGACACAGGATACATCTCAAGCTGTGCTTCTGGAGGCTGTCTAGACTTTGGGCAGGAGCAGGACTGATTAAATATTCCTACACTATGTTTTGACACTGGAAGTTCACCAAGTTCAAAACAAATACACAAACAGATTTCCTTCCTCAGTTTTGAGAGGGCTTGAGCTAATTTGATGCTTGAGAGTGTATACCAGCAAACAAAAAATGAACATTATAAAAGCATAATATCAGATGCTACGGTGTTGGCGCATGTCTGACCTCATCCACGGCGAGTTGGATCTTCGCTCTGAGAGGCACCAGAGAACAAACGACAGAAAGGACCCAGAACAAAAAAAGAAAGATGGAGGAGCGGCAGCCCCTTATTCTTTCTAACTGGATGATGCATAGGGCCAGGATCTGCACAGAGAAAGATAAAGGAAAACAAGAAATACACTTAAAAATCTATAGGTAACCAGAAAACTGAATGGGAAATGTTGTGCATGTATGTGGAAGGCCCAAAGCGCTTTACAGTAACAGTCCCATTTACCCACCCACACACACACACACACACACACACACACATACATGCACACACAAACACTCATAAACAATATTAAAAATGTTCTCTCATTTGAAAATGTAATTTTCAAACAGCTGTTTGTCAATCAAGTTTGATCCCATTCGGTGCATTCCCAAAATTCAGTAGAAGGCCTGAAGTACTGTCCAGTTTTCTGAGGCAGTGCTGGTGTCTAACTAAAACTTCATGGGACACTGACGGACAAAAAGTCACAAAAAGCAAGGAAACACACTGTCAGTTTAGCAGAGATGACTAAATAAGGGCAAAAGTTATGTCACCCACTCTAGACTAATGTTTACCATATTTGATTGGCGGTAATTGCGGTAAATCCCTCTATATTTATAGAATTAGTGCAACTGTTTTCTGCTACAATTAATAATTTACGTACAGTTATTGACCTTGAATTCTTTCCTGTTTGCATGAAAAAACTACATCACAGTCTCACCAGACAATGACAAAATGAAACTTTCCCAGTCGTGTCCTAATATAGATTATCATATCTCAATTTTAAAAGTCATCTAAACAAAATATTAGTCACCTGGGGGAAAAAGTGAGTCGATGCAGTTTTTATTTATGCGTACCTGTGTTTTTCCTGTTCTTGCTTTTTGTGTTTGATTGCTTCTTCTGGTTTACTTAACTCGTTTTTCACTACTTGTGTTAAATGCCAAAGCTATGGGTGTTTTTCCTGACCGGCCTTTGGAACAGAGAAACGGTTTAAAAATTGATTACTGCAATCCTGCATCCAGTCTCTGGGATCTGCTACCTCCACTTCCTCTGCAGTAACAACAGCGGATGAAATCCCCTCTAGCAGCTAGCATTAAAGCAAGCGTTTTTGCCTGATCTATTTCAGAGGATTGATTGGTTGACTGGTTTATTTCAAGCAATTTCACGAGTATAAAGGTAGACAGTAAAAATACATCTAACATATTTAGGCTGTTAATTCATAAACTGAATTAAAAAATAATCAACGAAACTATGCTATCTTCTTGACTTCATAATTTATCCTATACCATAAAGTAGACATGTTCACACCTGTACCATTCTTTAGTACTGTGAGGTTACAGTGTTACTAAAAAATGAAGTGTGTAGCATGTAGTGATCAACTTTAACTTGCACTATCCTGAGAATAGAACGTGGCCCTGTGAAATGGGCTTGTTGGGTGTTTGAACACCGTTCTGTGTGGTTAGCCAAGTGCCAACTCATCAGGAATTGTGGGTAAGTCGCCTCTAGATTTTGTAATGAGCAGCATTTTGTTCATAATTAGTTCTTGGATAAGACAAGGCGACATCTTTCCATCATACTGCAGTCTTTCATGGTTCCCCCACATAAAAAAACAGTTTTTTGCCCAGCAACCACGCCATCCAGCAGGTTACATTAGCCGTTGCGATATTCTTTCATGTACTTCTTTTTCGTTATTCTCGTCCACACACCAACATTTGTGAGGAGACCCTTTAGTCACACCCATGGGGAATTTGCAGCCTACCTGGCCAAAGATACTGCAGCAAACGGCAAATGTGCTGTGTGAAATGAGCATAAAGGCAACAACTGAAGCCTAAAGCAGATCACACACACTCAAGTCTGATTAACAATCTCCCCTTTAAATCAGGAAAAGGAGTGAAAACGTCCCAGCTGAGAGCTTAAGACAGTAGCTGGCCTGGGGTCAAAGGCCCCCACTGGCTCTCTGCTTCAACATGCTCCAACAAAACATCAGTCCATCTGTTTACATAACTTAAAGGGTGGGGCTATCTGCATCACTAAGGACTGAATCAAACCCCTACCTTGTAATTAGATGGGGGTTGAAATGAAAGTTGACGTCACCGTATCACCGCTGGAGGGTTGTGCATAACGACCGTGCTTGGGTCATGGCCTGCCTGGCTTTGGTTAAAGCCAAACCCTTCTGCAGTTTGACTTAAGGGGCAACAAAACAAGCGGATCAGGGCAACAGGAGAGCGACATGTCAGCCCTGAATCCCGGAAACGAGTGGAGACGTGTAGTTACAAGCATCATCCTGGCAATTATATCCTTTTAATAAAGACAAGCCTGACAAGAAGATTAAAAGACTTGTGACAGGCTCTTCACATGATTTAGTGTGTCTGAACCCCTCTTATGGCAAACAGTGAAATTAAATAAAAAGTTTTTTTAAGATGCATCTGTCAGTTTAACAAAGCACCCACTGTGTTTTCAGCCAAACACACGCTGGTGTTTACACAAACGTCTGAGAAGACCACAGGTGGGCATGAGCGTCTGGCTTAAGGAGACCAACGGACCACAGCCCGTTCCCAGCTGTAAAAGAGGATCTGTTTAGAGTTTGGGGCTCAAGGAGCCACAATGTCCTGCATCATAGTTCTTACGTCGCTCCCACTGTTAGATAAACAGCTGTGAACCACCCATGGTACGCTGCGCTCCTCCTCTATTTTGTTTACTTGTACCAGTTATAGGTGTAATTTCTAATCTTCTGAAAATTAGTAGTTTCTGAAATTTCCATTCACTTGTGGCTCAGAAAAACGTGATTGCATGTTGTCTATAATCAATGTAATGGAGCCCCCCCACCCACATGCCACCCCAGTCCAGGCCAAACTCTCTACAAAAAGTTTATTTGTTGGTTCTCTGACAGTTTTGACATTAAATATATTTTCTGTTGGCAGATTCATGAGTTTGTTATAATTGTTTGAGTGTCTTTTGTTATAGTGATACATAATTTTCCCACTTAATTTGTTGAAATGTATCCTGTTAAGTTTAATGTCGAGTCAGTTTAGTTTATCTAATTAAAAATCTACCAAATGTACAGTTTTTGCAGAGCTGAGGACATTAGGGTTTAATTTAAGTACTCAAGGAGGATTTTCAGGGGTTAACATCTTCTCAGTTGGAAGATAAAAACTCAGATTGGATTTAAAAAATCGATTTATCTTCATGTTTATTTTTTAAATTATTTATCTTTTTTGACTTTACCCTTTCACACCTATTTTATGTCTTGCTTGGTTGCACTAGAGCATAAGACACCCAAGCCAGATTCCTTGTATATGCACTGTACTTGGCCAGTAAAGCTGATTCGGATTTATTCTACCTTTGGGCTGAGCTTTTGCTAAATGTTAGAACTTCTTGTAAGGGAAGGGTGACTGAAGGTTTTACCTATTTTTTTCTATTGGAGCAATAACAAACCAAAACATTCTTCTCAGAACTATGTAGTTAGAGGAGACCCTAAGTCTTCGCTTTTTTTTGTTGCACATAACACTTAAGACTCCAGATCAAATAGTAACTGACATTTCTACATATGTTCTCTGCACGACTATAATACTTACATTGCATGTGATGCAAAAGAATCAATACCAGGTGAAACATCTTTGCATCTCAGCAATAGGCAAACCTACAACACACACACACATGCACGTGCACACCCATGTCCACACACAGTATGCTTTTGTACTGACACCAATGAAATGTGTCCAAAACTTCTCAGTAATTGAGGGAGGATGTGAAAAGCTCAGTGCCAGCGCAACAGGATGCTTCATCCTGCTGCTGTGAACAGTCTCTGTATTTTGGGAGACAGACATCAACATGTCTTGATTGCTGTTATCCAGTTTTATTTCTTTTTTCAGAATAAAACCAAACATCTTTTGGAAATTTGGAACAGTTGTCTTTATGCAGAACACAACCAAGCTTCCAATCAGTAAGTCTGATGCCGACTCCATGCATGCATTTGATGTTTTTAATGAATCTTAGCCATTGTATTTACCACAGTCATGCTGCGTATGATGGGGCTGAGCAGGAAAACCATGTGATGGCCAATATCCTGGCTTCGCTCCAGCAGGATGTAGAAAAACTCAACAAAACCAAAGGAGGCCAGAAGGAATCCCAACACCTGAAAGACACAAGCAGGTTCTGGGGTTCTGGAACAAGTATATTTCCATGTGCAATTTGGGATTTTGTGAATCACAGACTGATGAATTGACCCTACGATTTCTCACCATTTTTGCCATGCAGAGGCAGGACATTCGGATCCGTCCACTGTCGTGACAGTAAAGGTGAAGACAGTAGAAGGGCACCAACAACCACAGGTAGATGCATGGTACCCACACCAGCACCGTGTTCTGGAAACACTGGGTGAGGTCAGGGTTGGCTGTGTACCAAGTCCGATTCCAGTCCTGCCAGACACAGAAAAGTATTCAGATTTTGAATATAAATTTGAGCAGGCAAAGACTGGAATAATAAAAAAATAGCATTCAGAATAGAAGCTGTACACTGAGTGTTAGGAAAAAACCTGCAGCAATAAAAACTGGTTAAAAACAATTGCATTTTTTTTCTGCTGTTCTTCTAAAAGTAGAACGGTTATGTAACAGGTGAGGCTACTCTCAAAGTTAAAGTTTAGGAAATTTGGAGAGAAGGTTTTTGTGTGAATAAAATGCTGGGAGTTGAGAGGCTCATTGCTGCTCTTGTTTATCACCTCTCTTGCCAAATCAGGGTCCGGGTGTCTGGCTGTGCTAACGAGACTAACCACAACAGGAAGTGGTTGAAAACTCCCAACATGGCAGCAGAGTCTGCTGGACTCCCAACCAGGATTAGGTGGCATGACCACAATTGATGGCAGCTGTAAGATCATTATGTAACAATCATCATCACCCATAGGTCTGCAAGTAAGCCATGTGAGTAACCCCAAGTAACCCCAAAAATGCATCCAGCAACTGCATATCTGAGAACCCTCCGTTTGAGCTGTTTGGTGCCTGTGGAGCCTCTGATAAACTGACTGAATCTCAAATCAGAAGTGCATCTCTCATTTCCCTGTTACAACCAAGCAGAATGCCTTCATAAATCTTCAAAATTTGGCCAGTGAAAGTTGCACAGTGATCCCACCAATTTGCAGGTAGACGAAGACCTGTTGCAAGGGCAAATGTCTGCAGACGCTGAGTGGGAGGTGACTTTCACAACCACTTCTGAGTCCTGCGGTCAATGGCAGGCATATGGTCAGAGCACCTCATGAAAAGAAACAGCCTGCCAAGCCCTCTCCAAGGTCTTTCTTCTAGATTTTACTCAGGCTTCATCCTGAATCTCACCTTAGCCTGAAGTGGCTGCCACAAACTTGTGCAGGCTGGCAGCTGCTGCATGGGGTCTATTTTTACTGGGCAAACACAGAGTTGTGAAAGTGGAGGGCAGAGACCTTTTTTTGCACCAATGCCAATTTGCTGAGTTCACTTTTTTTACATTCCCAATTTGCCAGATATGTCACTGAAAAAACACCCGTGAATAAACCATGAGCTCAGGATAAAAACCTTTGCAGAGAATCTTAAGGAGGACTGAACTGAGTACTGTGCAAATTCACTCTTGTAGATCAATTTTCAGGATGGTTTAACCCAACAAAACCAAACTAGGAGACAAGGCAGTACCTCAGACGTGCACGGTTTGATGTGATGCTTGTCCTTAGGCAAACTTTGCTCATTAATATGTAATTTCAGCTTTGTAAGGGCTATGTCTACTCCACAGTTTTTAGTTGGCATTTTAAACTGGACTTAAAAACATCACTTTCACTTATTGTTAGTTTTTAAAAAAAGTTTAAGGAAGATTTTCGCTTATTTTGGAAAAAAATCTTGATAACCATTTGCCATGATTTTTGCAAACCTAAGCACTACTTTTGTGCTTCAGTTTGTGTGTTTGTGCTAATGCATGAATGGATATGTAGGCACCAATATGCATATTTGAGTCTAAACTCTGTCCAGTGTGATTCAACATTTGAACTTCCAGTGTCCAGCTTACTCAGTAATGTGACCCCAGCAGTGACCTTTCATACTGACCTGTTGAGTGTGAACAGATGAATAATCATCTGACACTCAGCTTTATGTAACAAGTATTGACTGTATAAGAGAACTGGACTGAGTGACCCCTCCCCCTCCCATTCCAAACAGGAAGTACCGGTGAACTCCAAAAAAAAAAAAAAAATCGCGTGGATCTTATTGAGACACAAACAGCTATTCCTCATTCTATTTGTCAGAATAACCATTCTTTCTCTGATACCTTTTTTTTTTTTACTAGTTCTTGCTCATCTTAATAATTTTTTTTAATTATATCTTTTACAGTGCAAATTTTATTAAGTTATAATCTTCCCAGCAGCCTCAATTAAAGTACATTCAAAACATTGGATGGACATATTCTCCCGAGCCAGCTTTCCGGTTGTGGACTTCCTAAAAGCTCATTCCTGATTGGTGAGAGAGAGGGGTGCCACATAGGGTCTGCCGGTACTTTAACTGGGCAAACACAGAGAGTTGTGAAGGTGGAGAGCAGTGACCTGTTTTGCACCAATGCCAATTTGCTGAGTTTCACTTTTGTTAGATGTCAATTTGCCAGACATGTCATTGAAAAAAGATCTATGAATAATCCATGCGCAAAAGGAGCAAACTTTGCAGGACGACTTAAGGAGGACTGAATTGAGTAATGTGCAAATTCACTCGTGTAGACCACTTTTCAGGACGGTTTAACTCAATGAGAGCAAGATAAAACACAGGTAGTACCTCAGATGTACACTGTCCTCAGGCAGAGAGTTTGCTGATTATGTGGTGCTATAGTGTAGTTGCCATAGAAACGTTGACTCAGACCAACTCGGACCATTTACTGCTGAAAACAGCTGGCTCCAACATGGCATTGTTCATATCATGCAAAAATAATGACTGAATTGACTTCATTTCCTTGGAGCTGGAATTAAGCCACTCTCTATGGGTGACGTAACGCTCCCTCTGTCCAGTTCTCATATACAGTCAGTGCTAACAAGTGACTTGGCTTAACAAGTGAAGGAGCTGCACAGCCAACACACAAAAAGGTTCCAACACCGTGTAGCATGCTGTAGATGAAGTAGCAACTGCACATGAAAGAAACTTGCACTTTCACTTGCATGATATTTGTTGCTGCTTGTTTCTGAGTTTTTCTAAAACATTTGGTCTGTAATGAGATCCAGAACTTGAGGGATTAAGGGAGGAAGAGACCTGCTGGGAATTGCTGTGCTCGCTTCCAGCTGGATTTCCCCCATTCTGCTTTCTTTTTTTTTTTTTTTTAGCTCAGATCCAGAATGTGGAGGTTTACTTCCTCACAAAACTAAAAAGCCTTTGGAAGCACACAGGTCCAATCAGTGAGATGCTTTCCCGACAGTCAGGATCTCACGGGACTGAGTCACAGAAATGAAACACATCTTTGACTAAGCCCCTCTCAGGCCACGACAGGATTTACCTCCTGTGTGACTGAGTGCTGCCGAATAATGTTTTTCACCACACACACTTATTTATTTTGTCTTTCAGTGGTGGGGGAGAAACTTTCCAATGTTTCTAATAGGGAGTACCTTGGGAGGTGAAACTCTAAACAGAGTCAATTACCAGTCAATTATCTTTAAGTTCAAGAAGTTTCTCAGTTTTAAAGAAAGTCCACATTAGTTGTGGGGTGGAAGAAGAAGTTTGGAAAATTTGTGAGATTATTCACAATTTCAACAAATTCTGTTTTTTTGTCCACACTTTTTCAATGTCGATATTTTTGTAAAATCAATGCTTTATTTGCTAGTTTTTTCTTTTTGATTAGATCTTCTGCATATTGTAAATAACTAAAATAAACAAAGGAAAACTTACATCAAAACAATCAAGGGTCATTGTGATAAACGCTAGATAGCAAAACCAGACAAAGACCTCATTGAGCAGAAGGTCACTCAGGACAAACATTCATTGAAAAGCAATGGGTCTTTACAAATAGATATGCATAACCTACCAGTGATATCAATCTCCTCAGCGAGAAAACACTCATTGGAGGGTCAGTGAACACATCACACACTCACCCACAGGGGGTCCAGGCCGCTGAGTCTGCAGAAGGCATCCATCCACTTGCTTGCTTCTTCCTCCTCGCTGCACAGCTGCTTCTGGTCAGTCAGTCCTGCTCCTCAGACTGGGCTCTGCTTTCTGCACCAGAACTGCTTCAGTTATGAGTGTGTTAAAGCGACTCTATTTCTCTGATATTTACGGGTTTAGTCTGCTCTTGCTTCAGTTATTTGAAGGTTTCGCTTTATTTGTGTAAAATGTAAACTTTTCCTCCGCTTTAGTAAAACATCTTGCGTCAAAGAGGATCTATTTCTGCTAAATTCTCTGCAAAGCTCTCAGTGTGAGCTGCTGCTGCTGCTGCTGCTGCCCTCGGGTCCTGTGTCTTTCTGACTCCGCCGCAGTCTGCTGGCTGTTTAAGAGCGCGTCTCCTCTCTGGGTGGGTGGAAATATGTCTCTCTCTCTTCCTCACTCACACCCCTCTCTCGTCTCCCACGTCTGCTGGATCTGGATCAAAACACCACAACTACACCACTGAATGGGATGACAGTCCCACACCCAGACACACTCCTCCCATTTTCACTTGCTGCCCCCTCACCTCCTTTCTTTTCCCCACATCCCACACAGCCAGTTGTCTGGCCACAAAGTGTCTGGTTGTACGTAGATATACTTTTTGAAGCCAGGCTTGCCAGACTCGAATGAATACAACTATTTCGCAGGTTTTACTTTTAAAACAGCAAAAACAGGGCCCTCAAAAATGCTTAGCCCATTGGGAGATTTTCTTTAAATAAGTAAAGAAACCTGGCAGTGGGCTACGAAAAATGGTCTTACCAAGAAGTCTTATTTAAAAAAAAAAAAGAATTCTAGTAACTAAAACCTGTTTTCTCAAACTAAGATTATTTTGCTTTCTTGATGAGGTTGTTTTTCTAGAAAGCAAGACACTTGTTCTGGCAACGAGGGTTTTCTTACTTTTAGTTTTTGCAGTGAACCCACATGCAAGGCATTCACAGCCATACCAGTCGTTGTTTACCATTTTCTGTGAAAGCTTTGGGCCGCCATAACCCTAAGCAGAACCGTGGAAGGCATGCTGAGCTTCCCTGCAAGTGGACACCCCCAACATACCCTCCTATAATTAGCAGAGGTGAAAGCGTAACTGAGTGGAAGTATGCGGAAGTTTTCATCTCACTTTCCATTAACATTTCAGACATTATGATGTGTTTTGGAGCAGTTTTTGCAGTGGAGGCTGTTAGCTTGTTCCTGAGTGGACCTTTACGAGTGCTTTGGGTTTCTTCCACACCTCCAAGGTGCCGGGTTTTTAGATGACATTAAGGTGGACTGCCTTCACGGGAGCCCGAATAACCCCATGTGGCTCTAGACATTATGGAACCCTTGTGACATTTTAAATTAAAATGTTCGTCTTAAAAAGCTTACAGACATTCATGAGAACACTTATTTAGGTTCACACCTAAAAATGACCAATCACCAGGTCAACCAGACTCTCAAACCATCTTCCAGTATGTTCAGATCCCTACAGAGAAACAGTCAGCTGAATGGTGGAGAAATTTTTCAGGTAATTAGTCCAGAATCATTTGTGGTTACACTGTCTCCACCTCAGTCAGCTGCAGAAAATAAAGACCTATTTTACACTGAATCATTCAGCCCTGGACTGTGAGTAGTTCCACAGTTTAGCACCATCCAAATGTCAGGCCCCCGCATTTCTGTTGTTATGCTTCCACGGAATCAGACAAGTCGTCTGGAGCTGACTTCTTAAAGTCCTTTAAAGCTTTTCCTGGCACACATGTTCCCTCTTTACTTGGTCACTTTTTGATCTCTAATGGTTTTCAGCATAAAAATGCAACAAAAAGCCAGAGTTTTATATATTTGGATGGAAAATCAAGCAAAGGATGAGCTTTAAAAGCTTGAACTTGACTTAAAATGGGTAAAAAACGCAGCAACGGGTTAATTTTTGTTGGTCCTTCAGAAAACAAGACTGTTTAATCCACTTTTGGGATAAGAAAGTTTCTTATTTTGAAGCAAAAAGCAAAAAATGTGGGTTGTCTGTGATTTTCGGACAGTAGAAGATAAAAGTATAACAGTAAAGGAAGAATTTCTTTCATGTGGCACATTATGCACCTATGACTTTACTTCATTTCAATTTCCAATATTTGTATTTCAAACGTTCAAGTGGAGTTTTTTTTTTTTCAACTTTATACTGTCAAAAATGATCTCTAAAGAGTCAATGCAGACATATCCTTTTGACATGCCTTCACATTTTGAAAGCTGAGTGGAAAATGTTGAGCCATCTTCTTTGTGCAAGCCAACTCCGGAGATTGGAAAACCTGCTGATATGGAAAGATCAAGAAGCTAGCTTGTTAATGGGTCATCTTGTTGCAGAGAGACTTGCACTGTCAGTGGAAAAAGTTCTGATTTTTCTCACCGGTGTCATAATAAAAAAAAAAAAAAAGTTAGCTTTAAAGTGTTTGTGACATCAGCATTGGGTGAGCTTGTGACCCTGGAGTTTATTTCAGGGCAGATCCTTGAGCTAAGTTTTCTTGAGAAACAAGAATCACACGATAAATACTAGATTCTAAACTTGTCAAAGCTCTTTGAAGTCTGCTTGAAGGAATTGTCAAATGGTGTGACGCTGGTCAACAGAAAGACAGGCATTCAGCTGCAGGAAAGTATGACGCCATCTGGCCAAGCAGCATCATCAGTGCAGAGAAGAAACATGGAAAGTTCAGCAGAGTGGCAGACCACCACCGTCCCATGTCTCGCCATGAGTAAAAATGGCAATATTTGCTTTAAAAAATGAGTCATCACTTTATGGTTTCAATTTCGGGCAACCAAGTCAGAAAGAGTTTTGTGTAGAAGGACACATGTTATGCAACGTGGCAGATGTTAACTCAGCTTGATGTGAAACTGGTTAATTAATTGCAAATTGTCAGTTCAGAGGACAAAAATAACCAATTTTTTGTGCGCACATGCCAGAAATCCTTTTAATTAGAAGTTAAACAAAAATATTCAAAAAGAGTTTCTGATTTCCTTGATGTCAAAAACTTAGATCGACGAGTATAAAATAAATTCAAAAACATTAGTGTAATGCTGCTGTCAGACATATCCAAACAAAAAAGGCATTCAAGGTCTGACCAACTATTGTTATGTCTCAGCCCAACAGCCTTAGTGTTGCTGCTACTGAGAAATTGTCTGAAACTCTTTATGCAATGCACCACAGCCAAATAGGTGGGTGGTGTGTGTCTGTGTGCGAATGGCTCTGGTGTGTACCAGGTGCCCAAAGGTTGTCAGGGAACAGCTCTTTTCCTTTTTTAAGCCTTTGCAGTTGAAGGTGTTTTTTAATCAGCTGTAGACAAATGACAAAATCTGAATGTTGGCAACAAAAGGACATTTGTAAAGGAGTTTTTGACCCACCTTAGAATGGTCTATTTCATTGCGGTTTGCATATTTTCTTTCCTAAAGCTGTCTCATAACTATTGCCTGTGCAGCTTGCCAAAAATGTACAGCCATGTTCACCAACATGAGAGGGGCCAAATATCTTTTACTTTTATGTCCAACATAAACTTCGCCGAGACCTCTGGGCCAAGTCTGCTCAACTGATCATTCCCAGACTGGAACCAGAGGCTAAGAGGTGTTGCAATGCGAAAAAGCAAAAGACACAAAGAATCTGCACAGTCCATAAGAGGAGTGTGCAAACTGTGCATACAGGCCCAAACACAAACATACACATGGCTGCCCAGTAAAACCGACCCAAATAAGCTCTGGTACAGCCGAAGCCCAGACAGCAGACTGTTTACAGCAGTAAAGAAAGGGAAAGCACGGAGCATGCACCCAATAGGAGGCTGGTGCTGGAACAGGACCGCTTGTGGTCATGGTATGTAGTAGTAGTAATGCGGCCCTGGCAGGCGGTGGATGCAGGGGTGGCTTGGAGGGGGAGGCATGCTTTCAGCTAGTCCGTGGCTGTGCAGCGGTTAACCAGTCTGGGTCACCTACACTTCCTCTGGCCTCTTTCTCCCTCTGGGAGGAAAAACAGTCTAGTCAAAGTAATGCTGTCATTTTGGCTTATTACGTTCGAGCATAGAGCGACAAATTTAGCAGCGGCAAAGCAAAGCAAAGGGAGGGCCCTGAGAGAGTGAAGGAAACAAACAAGAAAAAATCTCTGCAGCATTTTTTTTTCTCACAGCTCTCAAGTAAGCAGCTCTAAATGAGTACTGCACCTCCAGCCGTCTGAAGGTTCAAAAATGTTGGCTCACGCCAGCAATCAGAGAGGCTCCTTCTCCCCCCGTCACAGCCTCTTTGGAATTTCTCCTCTTCGCTTCATTAGGCTTTGTCTCTGACCTGCGTCCTGCATGTCAGGATGACTGCTCCTCAGTGAGACCTCGTGTGACGACAAAGATGAAGGTCCAATCCACCTGTGCATCCCTTTGTCGCAGCTGGGCCTCTTCCGTCTGCAGACTTCAGACCTTTCTCACATGCCTACGTGAGTGAGTGCAGCGCAGAAGTATTTAACACCATGCCGACATGGCACCTACGCATTCACAGGAAGTCCAACCTTTCCCAGATTGATCATCATACATACTGCACTGTATCTCTTTTTCACAGAAAGCAGAGATTGATGACTGAAGATCAGGGTGGAGCAAACCACCTGAGACTGAATGTGACAGAAGGAGAACTTTTGTCACATTTTGTGACTGCATCACTGCATAGTGATGCAGTCAAGGCTGTTTACACCCTTTTATATAAATAGTGGGAAACTTTAATCATTTTCAAATATAAAGCAACTGAAGTGAGTCATTTTTGGGTGATTGTAAGGGTTCTATAATTTAGTTTGGTTTTCATGTTGTGTTAGGTCATGTTCGGAGTGGCCTTTTGTCAGTTTCACTAGTTTCAGGTTAATCGTGACCCACAGCCGGTTTCATTTTAGTTGTTAACCTCAGTCTATATAAGTGTCTGGTTTCAGTTCATCTGATCTGTTTTGTCACTCATTTGGTTCTCCATGTTTCATTTTTTTAATAGATGTTTTAGTTTCTGCTTCCAGGCCTGATCTCCTGCCTTTTGGGTCCTACACCACCAGCTCCAAATGGTGATTTTGAGCCAAACCCATTTTAAACTTAACCCTTGATGAATGTGACTCATTACCTGCATCCTTTGTTATAAAGAGCCTATACCAAGCAAAATCAAACTTTTGAGCTTTTAAGTGTAGTCTTTTCATTTCTCACAAAAAGAAACCCTGAAGCGGTATTTTGATCCATTGACCCATTTCTGAGTATTCCTCTAAAAACCTGCTCTATGAGCACCAGCCCCTCCCAACCCCTTGAAAACGAAAGGATTCTCTCAAGCCGGCGTAGACCACTGAGGAACAGCCTCTTCCAGGAAGAGTCTGCATTGCCAGCCCCGCCCCCATTCTAACACACCCACCCACTTTCTCCGTGGTGGTCGGCGAAAACGCTTTCCTTTGCTATGCAATATGCACATCAATCTTTGCAAAAGTTTGAATTTTTGTTTTCGTGGGTGAAACGCAGACATGGTGCCGAGGCCGACTTTAGGTTGATGTCATGACATGGGCGGCACCCACAAGGAGGGAAAGGCGGAGCCTCAGAGATCAAGTGGACTTACTTACCGTGTTGGAGAAGAACTCAGGAAAATAACTAATATTTTTTTAAGAAAAATTTTTCTTTTGTGTGCCAATGGTAATATATTATTATACACATGGGTATTATTTACTATAAAAGACTTAAGAATAGCATGGAGTCTTTAAGAAACCAGTTTGCCTTAATACCACAGCCAAACTCTAAGTGACAGCACGTGATATTTTGTTTTATGTGAAGTCAAGCCAAAATCTCCATCCCAGAAGCTGTAGCCATGTTCTTTTATTGGTCACCATTAGTTAGTTGCAAAAGAAAGTCAATGATTCCTATTTTAAGCAGGACTAGGCCTAGGTCTATATTAACAAGTATCATGGTTTTTGGATCAATGTTTTGCTATTTTTTAAAGAAATCTTTACTTGCTGGGTTTTGGAGATCATAGCAGGAAAAATACCAATAAATATTTTTTTTTTTTACCAGGTAGCAGTTTATTTTTTAAATGACAAAGTTCTGCAGGTTTGTGCCCTGTCTTTGAGAGAAGCTTAGTGAACAAATCCAGGCATGAAGCCAAAACTGTCATGACGCTGCTTCTGACATCAGGGCCTGTTAAAATGGCCAATAGTTTGTTAAAAAAACAGTAAGTCAGTAAGTCTGTTTCTACTGAAAGTACAATTTTGGAGAAAACAAAAACTTCACACACTTATGACGAACACCAAAACCTCTACATTGATGTCTAACAGAAGCCAACCTTTTGGGAGACAAAATTTGAAGAAATATGGGGAAACGGTAGCAAAAAGCCCTCCTGTCAAAAAAAAGCTCCTGTCACTTTGAAATGCAGTTCAACAGCATAAAAACCTGTTCTGGCTCTGTTTCAACAGGGGATTTTATTATGGTACGGGTAAATACTGGCTTCTGATTGGCTGCTGGGTGTGGATTAAAGACGTGATAACAGACAGTGAAAGTGTACACCTAGAAAAGAAGTTCCGGTCACACAGCTTAAATGTCCTTATCACTGCACTGGCCTCTTTAAAACAAACTTTTGCTTCATCATCTGAACAAAAACAAGTGGTAAGAGGTGAACGTTCTCTCTGAACTGATGATTTGTTTAACTCAGGGGTATCAAACTCATTTTGGTTCGGGGGCCACATTCAACCCGTCTGATATTAAGTGAGCACTAACATAAAAGCAAAATAACAGCTTTGTTTTTGTTTTTTTTATTCAGTTGGAAAAAATTCCTCAACCAACATGGTAGCCTACTCACTTATTATTACACATTCAATCACAGAGGCCAATGGATCTCCAATAAAATGCATTTCACTGTAAAAATAAATTGGTTTATTCAATTTTATATAGACAGAATATTTTACATCTGAAACTGAAGCAATCCTACGATGGAGTTTTAGGGCCACAGTTAGAAAATAAATTCTTGAGGATATTTTTTTTCCCCTCACTTGCAGGAAAGAAAAAGTTGAAATGACAACATTAAAGTCAAAATAAAGTTTCGAGAAAAAAGTCAAAATGTTGCTAGAGAAATGTGAAGCCGAGTCTTTATTTTGGCTTTATTAATTTTTTTATTGATTGATTGGTGGCTTGCAGGATCTCTGCAGCCCGTTGATGAAGACTTGAATCCTTTCTTCCTCCACCAAAGACTAGAGAGATCTCTAGGTCTGTGTGACGCTTTTGTCTGAGGAGGCACACTTGTTGGCCTTTTCAACATTCTAATGCTAAAAAAACAGACTATTTTCATTCTTCTTTGTTGTTTTATGTTTAAACAACAACAACGTTTAAACATGCCCCATTGCCCCCCCCCCCCTCCTCCTACATTGGTGATCTGCGCATGAAAGGTAAATGACGTAAGGTGACAAATGGACTTCTGGGTATTTGAATGAAGAGTAAAATAAAGTTGCGGTTCTCTTCACTAAAACGTGTCTCTGAGATCCTTATTTTACATGGGAAACTCCGCTTTACCAACAATAGCCATTCTGTTTTGTGAAGACTAAATTATTCTTAAAGACTCGGCTTTACTTCTCTCAAGTGAGGAGAAAAAAAAATATCCTCCAGAATTTTTTTTCTCACCGTGGCCCTAAAAAAATGAATCACGCTGCCTAAAATGTAAATGTGCAAATCAATGAAAAATTAAACTAAATTAAACTTGCAAACATTTGTGAACATAAAAAGAATTTGGAGTTAACCTCTCTTTCTCTCCTGAAACTTCAGCTGGCGATCAATATCAGGATTCAGATCTTGTGCAGCGACAAATTTCACTGTCATTCTATTGTGCAAAACACAATGAAATGTCCAAGAATCTTCCTGGGCGGCTGACTGAATTTTGTGGCAACACCTGCCTTCTTCCTGACTTTTGATGGGTCGCCATCAGTGACCAGACGGACATCATCACATCGTCCAGTGCGCTAACTAGAACTGACTGTCATCATCACTGTCCATCAACTCAAGAAACTCCGTTGTGATGGTCAAAGTCTGAAAAACACCTCTGATTAATATGCACAGTTGTATATAACTGTAATGTCGGTGCTTTCATCAATAGCGACCAGAAATGCAATAAATGACTGGATTCCTTCATTTGGCCGCCCAAGTCTCTTCAGAGATGTTTTATCTGTAATCATAATCCTTGACAGACTTATGCTGGCAAAGGTCCACTGCTTTTTGGGGCACAAGACTTCTGCCGCCTTCAGTATCTTTTCCATAAGTTCACCATGTGGTTTGGATGTTTGCTCCAACTGGTTTGCAATAAGGTAGCTGTCACTGCTCCATCACTGACGTCACCGATGGCTGCAGTAAATACAGACGGTTGCTGTTTCAGTCCAGCTAATAGGTGGTAAATTTTCTCTTTTCTTAACTGCCCCTTGTCAATAAACAAAATTAACTTTATTGCACCAACAATCAAATCTTTAGACGTAGAAATATTTAACTTCCAATAACTGAAGTTGTTTGTCAGTCAGATTTAACTGTAAATGTCAATAGTTTCTTGTTTTAAGAATGCCCTTTCAACCTACCACATGAAGCAATCCCTGCTGTTACCCTATTTAACTTTTTAAATAGTTTTATTGGTAAAGTGAATCAATTATTTATGTTAGATGATTCAAAATTCATTCGAAAAGTGCTTAGTGTCGGTTTTTGCGTGTATCTCCTTGGTTGGCTTCCCTGTTGTTCTTGCTGTGAAATGCTTTGCCCTCAAACAAACTGGCATTTAAAAAATCTCCAGCCCTTTTAAAATAAAATTGTGTCAAGAAAGGTAATTTTTCCTCTCCGAGTGGATGGAGTGCCTCTGCCCCAGGTGGAGGAGTTTGAATATCGGAGTGTGCGTTCAAAGAAAACCTCATCTCTTGGCTGGTCTGTGAACACCTCAGGGTCCGCACACATTCACTCACTGATGGTGACAGCGTCCCACTCACCTGAAACGCGGGGCTTATCATTGCTGAAGGTAGTCTCAATGCAGAGAGATATGTAGACCAGATCCTGTAACCAGTGGCAATCCCACACTTCCAAAGTTTGGGGATGAAGTCCATCCTCACCCTTATTTCCAGAGAAAATGTTGTTCGAGATGACCATCAGATTTTGGGAGAGGAAAGAATGGAGCTCTGGCCAGAAGGACCGACCTCAACTCTGTGGAACTTTTGGGAGATCAGCTCAGGTGTGCTGTTCATGACCAACACAATCCCAGTGGTTGACTATGACAAATGTTGGCTAAAGAATAGGGATGCCATCCCACAGTGGTGTATGAGCAGAGCCGTGACCAGCATGAGGAGGAGCTGGTGTGGATGTGTATTGTTCCTCTACATCCTATTAAGGCTCATTGTTGTCCAACAATAAACTGTTGCCTCTTAAGACTTCAATAGTCTGATCCACCAAACAACGAGACAATAGCAGAATCAGTTGTTTTGAATTGGTACTGGAGATCAACTATATTTTTTCATTGAGTGAAGCATAAGAAAATTGCCTGTCTCTTTTTCCTGTAATGTGATAATCAGATGGAAAACTAAACTTGACGGCACTCCAGTTTCCTTCAGAAATGGCTCACGGATTAGGTAACAAGTGACAAAAGGCTGACGTCTTCTTGGTCAGTTTGGTGCAGCCACACAAACAGGCTGTGAAACCAATCTGTTTTTTTCCCCCTGACAAAATAGGACAAAATTTGCATGCTAAAGCTGGTGGTGTGTGTTCATAAGATGGTTTTGGTGATCATTATATAACTTTGCAGGAAACCAAACAAAAAACAAAAACAAAAAAATCTAACCAGTTTTTGTGAAATTTCTATTTATACTGATGAAAAAAGCTTCAAGTCTTGGTTGCAGCAGATACAACCACACGCAAGCAACAGTTACTCTTACTTGGCTTGCATGACATTAGGAGACAGTTTGGTTCCACAACCAAACTAGAATTAGTAAGGTAATTGTTAGGCTCCAGTTTTTGTTTTCCCCCCTCTGGTGACTCTGATCACAACCTGACATCTTCAACCCACAGACACAGTAAGGCTGCTCTTTTCCCTTTTAGACAGCAGATGGTCGCCATCATTTTCTCAACTGCTCTGAGACGAGAAGGTGTCTGTATGAGACTACGCTGTGATTACTCTTTAGAGGGAAACCGCACTGGAACATGGCTAGTCCAAGGAATGGCACAGATACCACAGAACTGCCTAAGAGCGTGGCATTCCAAACAAACAGTTTAGGTATTTTGTTTACATTTGTAGATGTGCTCATATTCGTTTTTTTTTTTTAAAGATCCATTTGCCCCTTCAAAGAAAGGTAAATTTCCTTTTTTTATATACATTACTGTTGATATGTTTTTCCATCCATCCATCCATCCATCCATCCATCCATCCATCCATCCATCCATCCATCCATCAGAGATCGCCAACCTTTGCAAAGGCTCAGCTACTTCAATATTTTTTTTTTCCAAAACACAAAACAGACCTGCTTTTCAGCAATTATCTATGACTTAGAGCCTGTCGGTAGTTTGCCAAATGACCAGGGACAGTGGCTCCCCCCTTAATAGACACCGGAGCCTAACGCCCACTCCTGCGGCACTCCTGTGACGTACAGTCACCAGCTCAGTTACTGCAGTGGTAAAAAGAGGCATCAACAAAACAACTCTTATGCTTTTCTATAGAGGATTGCGGGCAAATGTCCTCTAAAAATATCAACCCTAAAATAAAAAAACTAAAAAATAAAAACTGAGGGAGAGGTCTGAATTGTGGTTGTGACATTTATTAGGGTATCATCCACTCCCTGCTTGTTGTAAAAACACAATGGCTTTCAGGCTAAAAAACAAATAGAATAAGCACTGCTTTGTGGTAAAATGATGAAGTGATGACCAGCCCTTTTTTCCTCTTAACCACTGGCTGTTATATAATATTCCACCACAGAACTCACGGGTAATCGCCTCTGTCTCTCATTTTTATGACTTTGGGAGAGCTTCTAGCTGTTAAGCATCTTTAGAGCAGCTTTTCAGGAACTCTCAGACTGGTGAAATGTGGTTCCCGCTCACAATAACATCACCTGAGTCACTTCAGTGACTTAAGGACAACATGAAAGGCTATGTTGTCTTGTTGTGTTTGTGCTTCAATGAACAGCAAAGTTAGGTCAAGTCAAAGCAGCCGGAAGCAAAAGACCTTATTTCCTCACTTCCACATGTAACTTACTTCTATATAATCTGGAAAAGTGAGCACTAAATCACGTCTCTCTATGTGTGAAGACAACTAAATTCTGCAGAAGCCCTCATTACTTGGCTTCCTCTCGCAGCAGCATTTCTATAAACTGTTATGGTGGAAACCTACACTTTGCACTTTGTAAATCAGAGAGTCGAAACATAACAGACTTCCGGAATTCCATATAGGACAGCAAAGGCTAGGATTCCCAGAAGAAATGAGCCACATCCTGTGGGTGACAGGAAATGTTGATTAAATGACAGGTTTTAATGTAAAGGCCTGCTGGCCTTTCCATCACACACTTTTTTAAATACATAACTTCCTGTGCATTCTAAAAAGGAATATTCCTCAAAGCCTAATTACTACAGACACAAATCATCTGACAAACTCTCGTGTATATTACATAGCATGGTGAATCATTGTGCCCACACTTATCTTTTGTTTTTGGTTATGACAAATGTGTAAAACCTGTAAAAGGTTTAACCCTTGTGCTGTCTTGGATGACCCCGCCCTTACTTTGACGTGTTCTCCCTACCATAACAAAGGTGGATAAAGGTGGACAAATTTCATGTAATCCATTGAACCAGTGAAGATCACAAATCATTGAAAAAAAAAAGGTTCAGAGCTCTGTCTAGTGGGTCTAGATGACCCAACTTCCAACGGTAAAGTGCCTAGGATAGCACAAGGGTTAAGCAGCTCAAAGTGTGTGAGGGCCCCGAAAAAGAACTTCAGGTGGAGTCAGATCATTCTGCTTTTCCCATTGGAGGGCACCATGTCTGTGACTGTAAACAGAACTCATCATCATTAAGAGTGGGATATCGCCAGACAACACTTGTTGTAAAGGCGGCGAATCAGTCCTAAAGATTGCTCAATTCAACGCTGAGGTTCCTGGTAAAAACCCTGAGGGAAAGGTGCATTATGGGAGTTTATGATCTTATTTTGTGTAAGAGGTGGTTTGTGTTTTTGCTGCTTTTTGGTAGAACATTTAGAATATTTCTTGGTTTCACTGCTGACATTCAAACCTTATTAGAATTTAAAAGTAGGTAAATTGTGTAAAATATGTAGCCGCACTAGCAAACAGTAAATAAAAACAAATACAATTATAAATTAATTCCAAGGAGATAATGAGACAGGTACTTTCCCTGAGGTCGAGAGTAGCCCCTCTGATTTAAAAGCTTTATAGCACTAAGAATAAAAGATGATGTGTACCTGTTTATTCATCTAGCTGGGACGACAAAACGACAGCCTAACATTGAAAAACTGGTGGACATTATGTGATCATGTGTTAAAATAGTGTTTTTTGCTTTCTGAACCACCTGCCTCTCCCACACGGAGTTCAAGCTCTTCTGTTGAATACCAGGGATTTTAGAACAGACTTTAATGATGTTATTGAGCCTGTTTTTGCCTTTAACAGACAGGCCATCAAACCAGCAAACATTAAAAGGGTCTCGATAACAGGCTGATAAAACATACATAACAGTTTGTTACTGTCAATTTATTTGAGTAATTATTTTTAGAAGATATACAAATATATTATATCATTTTTCTAGCATTTTTCTAGTATTACTAGCTTAGTTTAGGATATTTTCTATTCAAAAAACACATTTAAATGTACCCAGACATGTTTAAGAGAACTTTTGTACATTTTTTTATTTTACCAGTGCTGGCTTCTTTTAATTCTATGTGAGGTATATTTGGGTTTTTATCAAGAATAATTTAGTAAAAAAAAAGAACGACACAAAAGATTTCTGGAGTAATGCTGACCAGCAACAAAAATCATTTATTTTGAAAAGCTTTGAATTACTCAACCTTTTTCAATTATTTCTTGTTCCAATGAACACCAGAAGGAAAATGCCAGACTGAAAAAGTGTATTTGACTTGAACTATGAAGCAATAAACATAAAGACTTTGACGTTGAAGGCATTTTATTTAGAACAGAGAATGACTTTGCATTGGTTTCAATCTTATAAAAACTCTATAAAAAGGGAGTTGGGCTGATTTTTTAGCAGACTTGGTACATTTAAATCAGAAAATAAGTGTCTTTTTGGTGCCTTTTTATGAGACATTTTGCATTTCCGGAGGAAAACCACCAAACCATAAAATGGTTGGACTTTTCAAACAATGTTACATAATTTTAATTTCTCTGTCAACCTGGTTTTGTAACTGTTTAGGATGACTAACTGTTGTTTTCAGGAGGAATATCATGCCTTTGAAGTGTATAAATAGTGTTTGGCAAGCCAAAATGTGTTTGTGAAGACATTTTAGCCTCAAAGGTTATGACTAAACCCAAAGTGGTGTGCGGCTGTGACCATGCCCTACTTGCCTTTTTCTGATCTTGAACTTTCACTTTAAAAACGTAAAGTAAAAAGTATTCGTCCCTTTGAGACGTTTTTGACATTATTGCACCTACATCCAGTGCCCCAGTAGTCCTGAAAAGGACAACCTTTTTTCATTTATGTAGTTACTGATAATAAACTGTGTAAAAAAAAATAACATATTTGTGTACGATTAACCTGTTCACTGAGGATGTAATAAAGGTTACTTTGTGTGAGTTTTTTCTTTACAAAAACAATATGGACAAGATATCTGCTTTTGTCTGCAACATGGTAGAGTACTTTGAGTATTAGCAGAAAAAATGCAGGTGTAAAGTTAAAAAATTAACAGTTTAAGTATCAAAGTCCTTGAAGAAAATGTTTTTGTCTACTTGCCAGAGGTTTAAGTTATTGTCATGGGCACATGGGATAAAAAAAATGTTCTGGGTCCATAGGGGCTTGTGTACTTACCTTGTTTATTAGTCATATAAAATCACATACTTCCTAAGTAAAACAAGTACCGCAATGCCCCTCTTCAGGGAGAAGGGGGAAAATAGGTTAGATAAAGAAAACATGCAAAAAAAAAACAACAAAGAAAGATGGCCACATCCAAAAAGAAAAAACAAACAAGTAAACTAATAAGCATAACAACAAAGCAGGACTTAAGGTTTGAATTATTGAACATAAATTCTCAGGTTATACAGCAAGAACGTTAAACAACAACTACTCAAAAGGTAACCAAAGTACCATTATATAATATAGATTATATAAATACGGTCATTCACAGAGCCACTGAAAAACCCAGGCGTTCTCAAGCTTTCACCAGGCAGACAGCAGGGGCAGGCTGAAAAACAAATTCCTCCCAGGAATTTAGCCGTCCCTGGAGCAAGGGTTTCTGGGAGCTTTTAACCATGCCTCCCAGTCTGGCGATTGGTGAAAGCCTCAATTAGCCCTGCAGGAGACGGGGTCAGCAGCAGAGGGATGGGACCTCTGCAGGAGCTGAAACTCACACAAATGCACACACACACACACACACACAAGACCGCAAAAAATACACCAAGACCATGGTTTGTAACACCCCTCCCCTTAAGCTGCAAACCTTCAATTCTAAAGGCTTGCAAACAAACTAACTGAACTGAATTAAGTGTGTGTGTGTGTGCACTGTCTATGAGCAGAACTTAACTCGGTTGGGACAGGGCACCAACTGACAGGTTCTCCTTCCCAAACTGAGCCGAGCCCCTGAGGTGCAGGTTGTGAGTCCTGGGCTGGAACTCACACTTCTCAGCAACAGGGCAAAGCCCAATGTGCATCCTGTTTGGCAAGCAGGCCAAGCACTCTTTTCTAAGTGTACAGAGTGTAAATGTTTGCAAAACCCACAAACAAAGATTCGAACATTTCTCCGCTTGTCATCCAGAGGCATCAGGTACCCTTCCAAATACAAACAACGTTCTTATCCATGCGCTTGAGGGCTACAATTCCTCTGTCGGGCACCTAAAGATTTCTGTTTCAGGAGAACGCAGTGAGTGATGACTTTTTTCTTTTTGTGAGAAAAGCGATCCACATTGGAAAAATAAACAAGAATTAAGGACTGAAACTGGTTACTATTTATTTCTTTTGTAAGTGACCATTGTATAAGCAACTTAATGGCCTTCGAAGTGTGTATTATCACTTTTAACCCTCACTTAATGTACACTATGTCGGCCGTTAACCCCTTGATTCATCAGTCAGAACAGTTGCTGACATCACAGAATCTAAGTTTTGCTCCAATTAAACCACGAGACGATCGGGTAAACTTCTCGTGAACTCCTTCAACAACAATTCCCGAAGAGAAGCACAATTGTCTACTTTTAGATGCTGCACAACACTTGTCAAAAAGAACACTCTTTTCCTCAAAAACACTCCACACAAGTTTGAGACAAACTTCTTTGCTGTCTGAACCTTTGGTGATAGGCTTTAGGCACTAGGCACAAAACAAACGCACACACAAACACACACACACACACCCAAGACAACAAAAAATTCACCAAGGCCAATGATCACAACATTGTGATTTGTCAAACCTGAAACAGGGTGGAGGGCCCTGTTTCACTACCATCTGAAAGACAGGGACTACCTGACTAAACCTAATGCACAACTAGCTGCAGTCACCTTCTTGGCAGGAGCGGCAGTGCATACCAGGTTATAGAGAATGCATTTCTTTCTGCTCAATCCCCTGGTGTTTAGATGTTTATCATGTGGCCCATCACTTTGTATCACGCAGCATCTTGGCAAGAACTGATGCCACTGATCTCTGACTTTACTGAAAGAAAGCAAATGGGTGGGGCAAACAGGTAGTTGTTGGGGCACGCCCACTAAGGCTGTTGTGGAGCAGAGGACTGAACCTGCACTTGCCAAACCAAAGACCACCCATTACCCCTTTGAGTGTTATTTTGAGATGTGGTGTAAAAAAGTGATAAAAATACACCACAACTACAGATACTATTAATTTGTATTGCAAAATACAAAAAACAAACTGACTTTTCTGTTCATTTCTATTGTAAAGTTAGACGCTCACACATTCCAGCGAATTTCACTGGTGGATTCAGTGTATTAAGTGATTGTTGGGGATCTAATCTGGCTTTCTTTTTGCACTTAGCTCCACCCTTTGATTAGCTTGTTCTAGCAAGAAGAGTTCCTCAACCAGTGTGAGAAAAATCCCTTTCATTAGCGAAGAATGCTAAATACAGTATGACCGACAAGATCAGCTGCACAGCCTTTTAAAGTGACCTGCACCTGACACCGGCTCTTTTAGTAGCAGTTAATATTATTTTAACAACATGTGTAATCAGACTATGTTTTTGAAAAAACACAAAAGGCTTATGAATAAGATGTAGCTCTATCTAAAATGTGTGTTTTTCCGAACGCTCCATACAACGCACATTTGTGCTGTTCAGGTGGAATGTGCATGCTCCTCCCACGTCCCTTGCATGCAGGCTTTAAGTATGGGAAGTGTGATGGAGAGTGTTTTTTCAGTTGTTCCTTTTTTTCAGTGAAGAACTTATGGTGAGTAAGCAAGGGTAATAAAGAACTCAGTAGTTGATTTTTTATTACTTTTTTTTTTCCTCAATCATTTTTGTCTGCTAATAAAACATATATTTCTGCACGTTTTAGTTTTAAATGTAATCCAAAATTCAATCAATTCATGGTGAATTTCTGAATTAGTTTAGTTTAGATTTTTGAAGGAATGTTGGCACTGAAGTATCCCCTCACTGAACTGACCTGTTACAGTTGATACAGATGGAGGCTGGAGCCTATCCCTGTTGTCACTGAAACAGTCAAAAACAATATGTGGGAAATTGAGCTTTTAATGAGATTTTAAGTGTATTATAATGTTAATTTCTCACAAAAAATAGCCCTAAAGCGGTATTTTGCTACATTTACGCATTTGTGAGCATTCCTCTAAAACCCTGCTCTCTAAGCACCGTCCCTCCTAATCCACGTAAACAACTGGGTTCTCACATTGTGACATAAATAAGAAAGGAACAGCCCCTTCCAGGAAGAGTCTGCACTGCCAGCTCCGCCCCCAGGCTACCGTGGAGCTGCCAATAATCGCCAAAACTCTTTCCTTTTACATGCACAATACGCACATCCGCCTTTGCAAAAAGTTTGGATGTTGTTTGTTTTCGTGGACGAGACCCGCTGCCGAGGTCGGCTCTAGGTTGCCCTCATGAAATGGGCGACACCCACATGGAGGGAAAGGCGGAGCCTCAGAGGGCGAGTCGTCTTACTTCAGGGTAGGAAAATGAGCAGCGAAAATAACTCATATTTCATTAAAAAGTCGTTCTTTAGTGTGTCAAAGGTAATATATGATATTGTAAATATGGATAAAGTTTACTCTTCAGGATAGCATGATATAGGCCCTTTGATAGTCAAACACTATTGTTCACACATAATGTCACGTTACCACATCTTCCACATCTACCACATGAAAAAATCTTTCTCGTTCATAGACCAATCCAGACTAATGCTGCTCTTCAAATAGGACTCAGTAAAAACACAGGAAGAGCTGAAGATGGGCTGAAGTTGCAAAAGTTAGAGTTTGCATAAAAAGGCTTGCTGTGAAAACCAACAGTTTTGAGTAGGCCATCACAAAAATTCTAGAAAAGTATGGTTTTATGACCTGTACCTTATGTTAGCCCATCATTATTTGGGAAAACAGGTTTTTAAGGGGGGTTGTACTGAAGAATATTATATAAGTGAGCCAGTCCATTGACTCAAGATTTTCTTCATCTGTTTAAACGGCCGCACACAAGATGAGGAGTCTCACCACACAAGTCAAAGACCAAACGAGACGAGACCTATCATGTCTTCTCCAAGTGAGAACAGACTCTGTTGACTCAGTGAAGTCTAGAGGCGCTTTGGCTGCGTCCCACCACAGTTATGCACTGTCTCACCAGAGCTTCAGAGCAGACGCAGACACTTCCATGGATGCATGCAATCATCACAAAAACACTGCTGGAATCACACGCACGCAGGTACGTTTGAAAAGGAGAGGTGCAGCCTTAAAAGCCTTAAAAAACCTTAAATCCTTTTCTCAACAGCTGCACAAACAATGAAAACATACACTTTTCCAGTTCTCACTCTTCCAGCGGCTCTGTTTTGTTTCTTACTTTTTAGGGACTCTTTCATTAGGAGTAAAGGTGATGTTTTCCTGTAAGGAAATGTCTTTATACCTTTATACCGATTCCTAATTTCACCTGTATAAAAAATGTGGTCAAATGTTTTATCCTTTAATCATCCTTTTACTAATGTGAATTAAACATGTTAGGTTAGCCCCCCCACACCTGTTTCTTTGTCTAGTTTCTATTAACTCTTCTCTCACGTTATTCACCAAGCGTCTGATTTAATCAGATTAATACATTCTTACACGTCTTCGCCTGCTGGATTCTTTTTTTTTGGTGCAAACTAAGACCTTTTTTTTATGTTTTTATATGACTGTATAAGGTCTATATATACTTTACTTATTTCAAGACCTAGAATAAGCAACTAGATCGTTTCTAATGTCCTGAATCATGAAACCACAAGCAAACTCCATCCGTCCATCTTCCAAACCCACTTGATCCCCTTTGGGTTCCCAGAGTAGGCGGAGCCTATACTCAGCTACTGTTTGTACAAGGTCTCACCCATCCATCGCAGGGTCACACAAAGACAAGCAGACACTCACATTTAAGAGACAGTTTAGACTCCAAAGGAAACTCTATTTTTAACATAAATTCAAGTTGTTCTCAACTGTTTGAGTCATCTCCTTCAAAATGCATCCAACGGCAACCTTTACTTTTCCAGAACTCCCCCACCTACTGTTAATCTAAAAAATGATAAATGTAATCTTATGGAATGAAGCAAATGGTTTTTCTTTTTGTCTTCGTAATGGTCTTGTGACCTCCAAAATTGGGGCACAGAAACATCTCTCAACTCTTAGACCTTCTTTGTTTTCAGTATTTTTCCAAACAAATGTAAAGTTTTTATAAAAGCACAAGTACAAACCCCTCCATCTTGTGTTCATCTCCTCTTTTAGTGCAGGACTGGGTCAAGAGGCCAGTGTTTTGAGCAGATTTAAAAAGACCAGTGAAGTCAGATTGAAAGATACCATCTCTGCAGGGAGTAAGGAGTCTACCCTGGGGCGTCTTGGTGGTGGGACATGTCCAAAATACCTCACCTAAAAGTTACTTCAATTTGTTCCTTCTGATGTAGAAGAGAAGCATCTCTATGCCAAGCGTCTCCCAAATAAATTAGCCTTTTTTTCCCCCTTAAAATTCTCTCTAAATGTAAGCGCAGCTTTTCTGTGAAAGCTGAGGGCAACTGCCTATCATTCAGATCTTATGCTCTCAGACATTACCCAGAAGGCCGTTGGTCCACAGGGGAAGGATGGAATGTAGATCAGTTAGATATCCTTGCTTCTTAGTGACATTGCTGTCTGCTGCTGTTGTTTCATCAAGGAATAAGAGAATACCTAACTCTAAAGACATCAGAGGCATTGGTCCACAAGTTCCTGTTGTTTCCTGCTTCTTTTAGTTTTTAAATAACCAAGAAATCTAGTGCTTTGAGAAGATGTCAGTAACTACAGCTCCCGTGAGATGTTTACCTCTCGACCTTTCCCTCCCATGATTCATAGCTGAAGGCTTGACTGTCAGGACAATTACATTCCGACAGAGTTTGATCTTTGAGATCCTCGATTGAGGCATTGCAAAAGAGAATGAATAAAAACTGCTTGAGATGCTGCAGAAACAAATACACTTGTAGACAAAACTGTTGGTGCCTTCCAGTTAATGAAAAGAAAATTCTCACTGGTAAAAAAAATAAAAATAATTCTGACCTTAGTAATAATTAACACACATTTTATGAAGTGTAAATCATGGAAGTCATTAATTGCTTTTTAACCATATATCAACAGCATTATTTACAAAAATAAAACACTAAAAACAGGCATGGACAAAAATAACCCATAACTAAACATTTTGTTACATAACCTTCCAGCTATCAACTGACAACCTATGATTGTGGACATACACATCCTATCTTATCAATTACTAACTCTCATGAGCTCATGACCTGTCATTTATTATTAAATATGTTGCCTCCCCAACTTAGCAGTTACAGGGGCAACTGGTGTTTATATCCAGCAACGTGTCTGTGGTAAGAATAGAAGAGACATACACGTTGAGCTACCGTTAGCTTCATAACAGGAAGGTTTATTCTTCTCAACAATAATATACATTTGCAATAACCTTCAACATGAGTCAAGTTAAAACATATTTTCTGCACACATATTATCGGTCTTGTACACTTTCATCAGTTACTTAAATGTCACATTCTAAAGGAAAATACAATATTCTTATCTCCCTTTAACTTCACCTTTGAAAATTTAAGAAAACTGTAATGTCTATTACTCTATAAAATAGTTTCTTTGTAACATAGAATCATATTTACAGGACAATCAAAACAAAAAAAATGTACGTTTCCCATCAGTTAAACTTGCATTACTTGTACATCCATAAATCTAAATATTCACTATATCTCCTACAATCAAGCATTTCTAGTTTCAGAATTAATCAGAAATCTGCATTTAACAACCGTTATGAACCAGAACAACTTATTGCATTACATTTATTTCATTAAATATAATAAATTAGGTTCAGGGCCGAGTCTGACTACTCCTCAGGTGTTTTGGGCTGGTTACCCCTCCCCTCCGCACTGACGGTTCAAAGCTGTTAGCATTGCCAGCTGTTAGACAATGATGATCTACTCTTTCAACCACAATCTACATTTCATACTTTCCCTTGACAAAATTCATCTCAAAACAACATTTTCGATTATAATCTGTAATTAGCATTTATTTAGATGCTCTTTTTACTGACCTGTGGTAAGAATAGAAGAGACATACACGTTGAGCTACCGTTAGCTTCATAACAGGAAGGTTTATTCTTCTTCCTGCATGCCCAACTACTCTATACCAGCGTGATGATCGCCATCTAGCGGCCGGCCGTGAAACAGCACAATGGTAACTGAGCTCGTACTGAAATCAGTACTTAAACGAAATTTATCAGGGTTAAGACAATATATAAAACAACTTAAAGACTATGACAAAATTAAATAGGGGTGTCTTTTTTTTTCTTTCTGACCCACTACACTCTTCCCCCCTTAAGAGAATGGCTCCTGACATTTGCTATCAATCTTCTAATGAATGAGGGTGTACATGCTATGGTAGTAAGGGTGTGGAGGAAATAAATAAGGACTTGTCAGAAAATTGGAATTCTCCGGCAAAGGTGGGCCCACTAATAGAGGGTTTGCACCTACAGTCCAATGGCAATAGGTTGGCGTACCAAGTGCATCATAAGTGAATCTTGTTGTCGGTCTTCCTGTTCTTTGGGACCTTCTTAATTCAAGTTCTTCCCTGTTAGCCTCATCAATTTCCTCTTCCCCAGCAGGTTCTCTTTCAACTTGCTCCTCACCGTTAATGGAACATCCATCATCTTGTCTACCAGACGGACTGAACTCTCTGGCGTTTGCACGCAGGGTAGACTGGGATTGGGAAGTTAAACAACTTCGCAGGTTAGGTTGTTGTTGCTGAGGAATCGGCTGTGTTGTTACAGGGTCTTGTTGGTGAGCATTTGCGAGTCTGTAACATGGAATACTGCTTCTGAGGTTATGATGGTAAGTGTACTCCTCTTCATCAGAGCTATCAGTCTGTCTTTGGTTTGCATCAGGGGTCTGCTGTTTTGGCTTTTCCTGTCTGATGTTTCTCTTTGGAGAAAGTGCTTCGTCAAGAGGCAAATCATTTACTGACAACAACAGATTTCTATGTACCGCCCTCATGTTTTTGCTGCCTCTCTCTGGCTGTATTTTATAAACCGGTCCATCTCCCAGTCTCTCAATGACTCGATGTACTACTTTTTCCCAGTACGGACGTAACTTCCCTGGACCTCCCCTCTCTGAAAGATTTTTTACTAGTACCCTGTCGCCGGGCTGGAGAAGGACACCTTTGGCACGTTTATCATACTGATTCTTGCCTTTAGTGGAAGATTTCTGACTGTTGCCTGCAGCTATTTGGTATGCAAGTCGCATTCTATTTGCCCATTTGGTTACAAAGGTTTGATGGTTAACTGCGTCAGTCTCTCTCCTAGGATCAAAAAGCAAATCAACTGGTAGCCGAGGAGATCTTCCGTACAAGAGAAAAAATGGAGAGTATCCTGTGGAATCGTGTCTTGTACAATTGTACGCATGTATGAGCTGAGGAAGATGATCTTTCCATTCACTCTTTTTCTCCTCTTGCAGAGTACGCATCATTTGAAGAAGTGTGCGATTTAGCCGTTCCACTGGATTGGATTGTGGATGATAAGGTGTTGTTCGAGAATGAGCAATTCCTGACAGTTGTTGCAATCTCTGAAACAGGCTATTCTCAAACTCTCTTCCTTGATCATGATGTAACTTTTCTGGGTACCCAAAACGAGGAATAAAATCCATAAAGATCTTCTCAGCTGCTGCCTTTCCTGATTTATTTTTTGTTGGGTATGCCTGCGCAAAGCGAGTGAAGTGATCCATGAGAATAAGGATATACTCATATCCTCCTTTGCTTGGCTCCAAGTGAAGATAGTCAATACACACCAACTCAAATGGTGAACTGGTCGTAATGGATCCCATGGGAGCTCTTGGTGGAACATTCGGGCGTTTCTGTTGAATGCAAGGACATTTTTTTGTGACATAATCCTCAATGTCTTGTTGCATATATGGCCAGTAGAATCGCTCTCGAGCCAAATGGATCACCTTTTCAGAACCAATATGCCCCATGTCATCATGCAAACTTTTCAGAACGACTAGTTTTAACTTTTCAGGCAAGACTAATTGTCTGTTTTGGCCAGTTTTCCGATACAACAATCCATTTTCCACCTCTAACTTGCCCCACTCATACAGAAGTCTTCTTGTTTGTTTACACATGCTTCTTTTCTCCTTTTCTTTGGGTGTCCAAGCTTTAAGTTTTAGCGACACAACCTCTTTGATAGCTGGGTCTTCCTGTTGCGCTGCTCTGATATCACTAGGTCTGATGCTGGAAGTGCTGTCTGATGGCATTGCGTCTCCATCTAGACAGTTAAGCTGTAATGCCGCCATCCAAGGGACATCGTGGTCATGTGTTACTTTGCTACCCTGCCACACGGCAAACACTACCTCTGGTGACACTGTCTCTATGTGATCATCTATCTGTTGTTGAAGTTCGACTGGGTACCTGGACAACATATCGGCATCAGCATTGCTCTTCCCCGATCTATACTTGATGTCAAAATGGAAGTCAGCCAACTCCCCAACCCACCTGTGACCCACAGCATTTAGTCTTGCAGAGGTAAGGATGTATGTCAAGGGGTTATTATCAGTATAGACGGTGAAAGTTGGTGCATAATATAGATAGTCCCTGAACTTATCACAGATAGCCCATTTGAGTGCCAAGAATTCGAGTTTACCAGAGTGTAAGTGGTAACTCTTCTCAGCTGGTGTTAATGTTCTGGATCCATAACCAATGACACGTAGTTTGTTGTCTTGGCGTTGGTACAATACCGCTCCCAGGCCTTCGTTTGAAGCATCTGTATGCAGCACAAATGGAAGGTCAAAATCTGGGTAAGCCAGAATGGGAGGGTTAGTCAGCATCTCAACCAACCTGGATACCACACTTTGATGTTCAGACGTCCAAGTAATGGGTGTGCGAGAAGAAAGCTGTCCCTTTCCTCCATTTTTTTCATTACTCTTCCTTTTAGTCTTTTTCTTGTTGACATTATTTGTTTCTCCTTGATTTTTCAAGAGTTCAAACAAGGGTCTTGCCAACCGTGAAAAGTCTTGAATAAAGGATCGGTAATAGCTCAGAAATCCCAGCAATGTTCGAATCTCTCCAACTGTTTGGGGTTTCTTTTCCTTCAAGGCTATTACTGCTTCCAAATCCTTTGGATCAATCTGGATTCCATCTCCTGAGACCATCCGGCCCAGATACCGAATTTGTCTCTTAAGGAGGTCACACTTTGCTGGTCGAAGCTTAATGCCATGCTCTTGCATCCGACGAAACACTTGGCGAAGATGATCAACGTGGTCACTAAAAGTTTTAGAGTAACAAAGAACATCATCCAAGTATGGCACACAGAATTCATCTCTCATGCCCTCTAGAACTCCCTCCATACACCTCTGGAATGCAGCTGGTGCATTTGTCAACCCGAAAGGAAGTCTTATCCATTCATAGAGCCCCCAGGGGGTGCTAAAAGCAGTTAGGTGCCTTGATTCTGGGCTCACAAAACCTTGATGGTATGCACTTCCCTGGTCGAGGATGGAAAACCAAGAGTTGCCTCCCAAGCTGTCCAACAGATCCTGAATCCGTGGCAGCGGATGGCGATCAGGGATAGTTTTGCGGTTAAGCTCACGGAAATCAACACACAATCGCAGGCTGTTGTCTTTTTTTCGAACACACACCACTGGTGAAGAATGGGCTGAGATTGACTTACTGATCCACCCTCTGTCCAAAAGGTTTTGAATATAATCCTTGACCTCTTTATACAGCGGTCGTGGAATAGAGTTGTAATTTTTCTGAACAGGAGTGTTGTTTGTCATTTTGATTTTCACTTGTAAGTCAGGAATGCATCCAATATCTCCATCCTCACGAGCAAACACAGCAGATTCCTCATAAAGCATTTGCTGTACAATCTCCTGCTCATGTTTGGACAGGTGATCTAGATTTACATTTGGATGCCATTTTTCTGTCCCCTTATTTGTCTCTACATCATGGAAACTGTCACTGGTAGAGTTTACATCCGTCGTGCAGATGAGAATATCCTCACTGGGCTCTGGTAAAATCTGAGTAGATGACTGAATGTTTACATGTTCACTTTCTGCAATATCTTCAATGGAACCCAATATTGTCTTTGCCGGTAGGAAGATATCATGCTTTGTTATGTTCTGGATTGGTATTCTCACTATTTTTGTAACCCCAATCGGCACATCAACAACAGTAGGGAACGACTGCAATCCCTCTGGCAATCTGCATTCT
This sequence comes from Oryzias curvinotus, assembly GCA_023969325.1. Classification (NCBI taxonomy): domain Eukaryota; kingdom Metazoa; phylum Chordata; class Actinopteri; order Beloniformes; family Adrianichthyidae; genus Oryzias; species Oryzias curvinotus. The sequence continues at coordinate 24,013,500 of CM043706.1, forward strand.
ACCTCTGGCTCAAACAACATTACTCCTCCTCTAGGGAAAGATCTGACATAGCATTTCACTTTACAGATTTGACCACTAGAAACAGTGAGCCCTTTCCTTCCAACCCTCACTTCTACTCTTTCTGACTCCCTCTGCAATGGTACTGCATGAGCAACTGAGACAAGAGTTTCAATATTGCTTTTCTGAATTTTCAAAGCTTCGGATAGTAAATCTACTAAACTGATGTCAGATGTTTGGTTCCCATTTTCTTTGATTATCTCTTGAATTACATTGAAACCTAATAAGGGACTATTCACTTTCTCTTTACTGACCAACATGGGAACATAGATGGCAACTGAGCCATGTTGGAGGCTTGTGATTTCAAGAAGAACTTCTATCCATCCCTCAAATGGCACATCTGTTCCATTAGCTGCTGTAATTCTGAGAGAATGATCAGGCAATAGACTTTCAAGTGGATAGATAGTTGCATCTGGCAAGACTTCCTGCACCCAACCCTTCTCTACTATGCTCACTTGTGCCCCACTGTCCAGTAACATCTCAAGTTTTTTTCCATTGAGATGACAAGTCACCATGCACCGACCACCAATCAGTTGTGCCACACCTGTTTCCTTTGAAACAAGATTTTCTCCTTGAATTTGAGAAAAATGAGTTCGTTTGGTGAGGGGCTTTGTGATGGGGGACTCCTCATTTGGCCTGGTCACTGGTGGTCCCCTCCCAGTGACCTCCTCTGGTTTCCCGACAGCTGTTTCTTTTGTAAGCATCCAAAAGCTCTGTGTCCCTCTTTTCCGCACCGGAAACAATGCGTGCAAGTTTCATTCCCTTTGAAGACACACTCCTGGCACTTTCCTTTAACCTCTGGTTTAAGTGTCTGTTTTGGTTGTAATGTGTTCTCTGTTGCTGCATTCATTACTGGTGTAAGAACTTTTTCTATACTTTTTGTCAGAGATGAAACTTGTAAAGTTAACTCCTGTATGGCTGTGCGGTTAGCTTGTACCTCTGCCTGCATATGTGTTACATTTTGTTTGTCTTTTTCCTGTACAGAATAGGCACTGGCTGTCATATGCTTGTGTGTCTGTCCTAACCTGTTCTTCCTTTCTGAGTCCTCACTAAAGGACCTGGTTATCACTTCTAAGATGAAGTCATCTGTAACACCTGGATCGGAGATGTGAGGCTTGATATCTCTGCGAATAAATGAGCATTTTTCATTCATGCCCTGGTAAAGTGAATGAAGGAACACACCTTGGACTAGTTGGTTATCGTACTGGAACCCAGTACTTTGTCTAGATGCAAACATTACCCGTTGCTTTAGCCCCATTAACCGGTACAAGAACTGTTGTGGGCTTTCTTTTTCGAATTGTTTTGCATTATTCAATTCCTGGAATAACTCAGTACTACTTTTGTCTCTGAGATGTGCTCTAAGAAAACGTTTTAACTCTGTTACAGTTAGGCTGTCTTTGGTAACAAGCATCTCCTTAAATGTACCTGGCTTAATAATTTTAAGCACAGTCCTAATGACCTCAGTCTCTGTGAAACCTTCAACTAAACCATCATCAATTTGTTTAGACAAGCTGTTAAAACTTACATCTGAATCAGAATCTGAGATTTGACCTCCATGAATCTTAAATTCTCTGCGAGGTAACAGTGTAGCAACATCAGTCAGCCTCACCAATCCTGTTATCTGGTCAACAGCCGATTGTGCTGATACTTTTGTCGGAAATACAGTTGCTGGTTCAGTCACCGAACCCATCGTAGTAACCTCCTCCTGAGCTGGCTCCCCATGACCTTCCTCTTGCTGGAACTCCTGCAGTTCATCAATGAGGTCACGGAGCACAAGCAGGCGAGACATCCCTTGATCTTCAAGACTCTTCAGGTGTTTACTTCTCAAGAAGTCCACGATGAAATCAAAAAGTTGAACTTCAGTGGCGTCCTCACCTGGCCAATCTCCATCGCTTCCATCTTGACACGAAACTGCCAGCTTGTGAAGCAGATCTCTGTTAGCTGCCTTGACCAGTTGACGAAGTTCATCCTGAATTTCCCACTGTAGGCCATGCAAAGTGGTCATCTCTGGAACCCTGAATTCTATCTCTCAGTCGTCAGCTCGGAAGATCAAGATCCCACGGTTCTTTGCTGATTAGCACCAATCCAGCAGGAGGCGCTAATCCCGGACGAGCCCCCAAAATATGTTGCCTCCCCAACTTAGCAGTTACAGGGGCAACTGGTGTTTATATCCAGCAACGTGTCTGTGGTAAGAATAGAAGAGACATACACGTTGAGCTACCGTTAGCTTCATAACAGGAAGGTTTATTCTTCTCAACAATAATATACATTTGCAATAACCTTCAACATGAGTCAAGTTAAAACATATTTTCTGCACACATATTATCGGTCTTGTACACTTTCATCAGTTACTTAAATGTCACATTCTAAAGGAAAATACAATATTCTTATCTCCCTTTAACTTCACCTTTGAAAATTTAAGAAAACTGTAATGTCTATTACTCTATAAAATAGTTTCTTTGTAACATAGAATCATATTTACAGGACAATCAAAACAAAAAAAATGTACGTTTCCCATCAGTTAAACTTGCATTACTTGTACATCCATAAATCTAAATATTCACTATATCTCCTACAATCAAGCATTTCTAGTTTCAGAATTAATCAGAAATCTGCATTTAACAACCGTTATGAACCAGAACAACTTATTGCATTACATTTATTTCATTAAATATAATAAATTAGGTTCAGGGCCGAGTCTGACTACTCCTCAGGTGTTTTGGGCTGGTTACCCCTCCCCTCCGCACTGACGGTTCAAAGCTGTTAGCATTGCCAGCTGTTAGACAATGATGATCTACTCTTTCAACCACAATCTACATTTCATACTTTCCCTTGACAAAATTCATCTCAAAACAACATTTTCGATTATAATCTGTAATTAGCATTTATTTAGATGCTCTTTTTACTGACCTGTGGTAAGAATAGAAGAGACATACACGTTGAGCTACCGTTAGCTTCATAACAGGAAGGTTTATTCTTCTTCCTGCATGCCCAACTACTCTATACCAGCGTGATGATCGCCATCTAGCGGCCGGCCGTGAAACAGCACAATGGTAACTGAGCTCGTACTGAAATCAGTACTTAAACGAAATTTATCAGGGTTAAGACAATATATATAACAACTTAAAGACTATGACAAAATTAAATAGGGGTGTCTTTTTTTTTCTTTCTGACCCACTACACATGGTTATTGTTCCTCAATAGAAAGCAATTTACTGTTTCATGCAAATTCTAATCAGAAGACCCCAATATTTTTAGCACCTGGTTTACCAACTGTTTCAACAATGCAAACCTTCATCTACAACACCCCAGGAAACTCCATTCTGAAGCCATTATGTTCTGATTTAAAAGAAAAGAGGTTTACATCTGCACTCATAATACTAATCACCGGGATTCTATAGAGCAGACCTGTAAAAATGAGGTTGTTAGTTTCTGTCACAAGAACAGGCAAACAGTGGATTCCAATTACAGCAGGTTTATTAGCTCAGCCAAAAGTCCACAAAGCTACATTGGGGTCAGGAAGATAGGGGTCAACAGCGAGTATAGGAACATCAAAGGAGAAACAGGAGAGGTCAGGGTCCAGGTGGGAGTCGGGGCAGGCAACAGGCAAACAGAGTCAAATACAGAACAGGGTCAGGAAAGCAGAAGATCGAGCCTGGATATAACACTCAGTAAAGAAGGCAGAGTGGTAAACAATACTTTGCACTGAATGAGGCCCAGTGCGGTGCTTAAGTATGCTATAGTTGATTGAGTGAATGAGAGTCAGGTGTGCGGCATCCAGAACGTGTGCGCTGGGGTTGCTGGGAGATGTAGTGTGGTTAGAACTCTGGGGACGGCTCCTTCCGGTGACCAGAGGGGGAGACAGAGTTCTGACTTCTGACAGTTTCTATGCAAGTAAACCCTGTTGCAGTCTAAAAAAATGTGAATGAACAGAAGAGCGGAATGAAAGTGAAGTAAAAGCAGGATGGGTAAAGAAAAAAAAACGGCTTGATATGTTTTTCTCTCGAGTTCAGTGTGAAAGCAAACCGTGTCATTTTCAGCCCTCTCCGGCTTTCCTAACATCAAAGAACCCTCCTATTGTTGTAATGGGCAGGGCGGGTGGATGGATCAAAATAGCAGTCAACAGGCTAGTGGGGTTCATAGTTTATTCTGAAAGCTTACTGGCCCAGCAAGAAGGACCTGGCTGCAGACAAGATGGTTCCTGACATCATCATCATCATCATCATCATCATCATCATCATCATCATCATCATCATCATCATCATCATCATCAAGTCATTCATCCCAACAGCCGTAAGATTGTTCAATGCCAGTTTAAATATGCATGTACAAACCAGTTATCATATATCCATAGCTCATCTGTATATTCAGTATTTTTTACTTTATTTATTTAATTTTATCATTACACATAACATACATTATGTCGTAATAGTGTACATAAGTCATTACTTACTTTTTCTATTTTTGCACTTTTTGAACACTCTTCATTCTTTTGCACATTGCTGTCATTCTTCTTCTCTGCTTTTTGAACTGCTGTAGCAATTGAATTTCCCCAATGTGGGATCAATAAAGAACATCAATCTATCTATCGGCCTAAAGTGGATTTCATACAACTTTACCCAAGTGTTCAGAATTGTAGAAATAAAACGTTTGTTAAAGCTTAAAATGAGAGAAAATGTACCTGTTGGGGTCGCCAGTCAAAATAAAGTGATTTTAAAGCGATATGTGGGGACTTCCGGTTCTGGTGGAGGATTTTCGGTCCTGGCTGCTGATGCCTGCAGCCAGATCCTCTTGGGCCCTGCTTTGAGCTGGGAGTATAGGACTGAGAGCTGGGCAAGTAAGGGCAGGGCAGAACCAACAATCTGGCACTGAGTGGAAGAATGAGCTGGGTTATTACTATTGGAACTGAGATAAGGAGGTGAGAGGGAGGTGGGACTGGTCAGGAACCCCACCCAGCTCATGCAAAGGGACAGAGCAAGGGAAAGGACAGGAATTCTGAAATCAGCCAATAAAGCAGTCTCGTTTATGATGGATAGGTAACCTAATACACTGGTTTTATGGCAACATTGAATAGAACGCACTGGCCTTTTACTAAACAGCCAATATCAATAGACAGATTTCTGCATTCCATCCTTATGCGCTGTCTAAAGTTTGGACATCCCGTGTATTTTTCATGGCTCAAGAGCTTCAGTAAGTCAAGCTTTTATTTAAAAAAAAATAATAATAATTTTGAAAGAGTAATACATTTAATGTTGTAAACTTTATAGAAAACAATATCCACACAAAAACGTTTGCACAGAAAAGAAGAATTTCTTTTATTAAATATTACTTTTTTCCTGAGCTCTTTTCCGACCCTGAAGCAAGACTCCTTGATCTTTGAGGCTCCGCCTCTCATTCCTTGTGGGTACCACCAATTTCACAATGTCAACCTAGCATCTGCCTTGGCAGTGTGTCTGCGTTTCATGCATAACATTCAAATTTTTGCAAAGATGGATGCACATGCTGTGCTTATAAAATTAAAGCGTTTAGCCGATCACTGCTTGCTCTATGGAGAAAGTGTGTGTGTGTGTGTGTTAGCCTGGGGCGGTGCTGGCAGAACTGACTCTTCCTGTAAGGGGCTGTCCCTCACTTATCCATGTCACAATGTGACAACCCACTCGTTTTTGTGGGTTGGGGGTGGCTGGTGCTCAGAGCGCAGGGTTTTAGAGGAATACTTGAAAATGCGTGAACGGATCAAAATACCTCTTTGGAGGTTGTTTTTTTGCACATTAAAATACACTTAAAAACTCCAAATAACTTTGTTACGGTATTGGCCCTTTAAAACAGGTGAATCTACAAATACAAAGATAATTACAAGAAGCAGCTTTTGAAAAACCTAAATAGAATCAGGCGAAACAATAAATTCATTAAATATGTATAAAATGAATGTTGGTTTATTTTAAGACAATAAAGACTCTTCTGTTACTTCCACTTTAAACCCTTTTTGACAGTAGTTTTTTATTTAAACATTCGAGCTGTTTTTTCTTTAGTCTTGAACATTTTTTTTAAAGAAAAGCAAAGCTTTACAGTGTGAGGTCTTTTTTGGGGGGAAAATCCTCAAATTTGATTGATCATTTGAACCGTTGTTAGTAATTCAATTCAATTCAATTCAATTTTCTTTGTATAGCCCAAATTCACAACAACAATCGTCCTGATGGGCTTTGTAACTGGTGATTGAAAAAGTTAAACATAAAATCAAAAGGATCATGAATACATAGAATTCAATAGGAAAATACTAGATTGAACTAACAAACTGACTAAGCCAAACTGGACATCCCTGCCCTTAGACCCCCCCCCTTCGCGGTAAGGAAAAACTCCTAAATAAAACGGAATCCGGAAAAAATGAAGAAACCTCAGGGGTGCCCATATGAAGGAGGGATCCTCCCCCAGGATGGACAGGCGATTTACCAGAACTCATAGAGCAGAATGAACTTATCTAACTATACAATTACATATTTAAAGTTCAGCAGACGAGCTTCATCCAGCCACAGGGGGACGGCCGTCGGTCCGGAGTCGAGCCGGAGACAGGATTCACAGCCAGGTGTAGGAGCAGGAGCAGAGACTGAGGTCCACGGCCAGAGCAAAGACGAGCCAGAGGTAGGAACCACAGCTAGGCGTAGGAGCAGTAGAAGAGGCGAACCAGAGACGAGGTACACGGCCAGGTACAGAGCAGAGACGAGCCAGAGACAGGATCCACAGCCAGGTGTAGGAGCGGGAGCAAAGGCGAGGTACACGGCCAGGAACAGGAGCACGGATGAGCCAACTGGAGTCTGGAAGCACTCCCACTCCCCAGGAGGGGAGAGGGAAAGAGGGGCAGTACATGAATCGCACTGCACCAAACAGAGGCATGGAAAACTAAATGACAATTGATGAGCAAAAATAGAGAAGAGAGGAAGGGTAGAAATAGATGAGAAAAGAGGACAGAGCCCAGTGCACCATAGTTACCCCAGCTTCAACTTCTAGCAGCCTTTTAAAACAAATAGTTATTGTTATTAAGTTTAATTTAAACACATTAACATTAAAGATGAATAATCTCTGAAAACTAACTAGTCTGATAATAAGCCTGTCCAAAGAGGAATGTTTTCAGTCTAACTTTGAATGTAGAAACGGTGTTGGCCTCTCTTACGTGAGCTGGGAGTTTATTCCATAAAACAGGCGCTTGGTGGCTAAACGCTCTACCTCCAACTGTACTTTTACTAATTCTAGGAACCACAAGCAGTCCTGCATTTTGCGAGCGAAGTGTTCTGATTGGATGGTAAGGGACTATGAGGTCATTAATATAGGACGGGGCCATTCCATGCAAGGCCTTATAGGTTAACAGGAGGATCTTGAACTTGATTCTGGAATCAACCGGGAGCCAATGGAGCGAAACTAACACAGGAGTGATGTGATCTCTTCTGCTAGTTCCTGCAAACAATCTAGCTGCTGCGTTCTGAACAAGCTGGAGACTTCTTAAGGAACTCTTAGGACACGCTGCTAACAAAGAGTTACAGTAATCCAGCCTCGACGTAACAAATGCATGGATGAGTTTTTCAGCATCACTCTTAGAGAGTATATTTCTGATCTTGGCAATATTCCGTAGGTAAAAAAAAGGCAGCTCTACACGCCTGAGATATGTGAGCCTTAAATGATAAATCCTGGTCAAATAAAACCCCAATATTTCTAACTGTGGAATTGGGGGCTATACTTACACCATCCAGGGAGACTATCTGAGCAGACAGAGCATCTCTGAGGTTTTTAGGACCTAGTATAATGACCTCAGTTTTTTCTGGGTTCAGGAGGAGGTAATTAATTGTCATCCAGGTCTTGATGTCTCTGATGCAGGCATTCAGCTTCGGAAACTGCACTAGTTAGAACTAGTGCAGTTTCCGTACTGTGGTGGGGTTGGGAATTGGGTCTAACAGACAAGTTGAGGATTTGGAGGACGTAATAATTGATGCTATTTCCACTTGATCCACAATAGTGAAGCAATCTAATGTTACAGAGGTTTCTATGGATGCCTCCACTTCTACCGCTTCAGCCTGCTCTGGGCTGATTGCAGGAATAACTTGATTTAACTTCTGTCTAATAGTTAAGATTTTACTATCGAAAAATTTAAGAAAATCATCAGAGCTGAGAGAAACAGGAACATGTGGTTCTACTGTGCTCTGACTGCGAGTTAATTTAGCAATAGTGCTAAAAAGAAATCTTGTATTATTTCCATTCATCTGATATTAAGATTGAATAGTACTGGCTTCTAGCTCTACGCAGAGCTTTTCATAATTTAAGAGGCTATGTTTCCAGGTATTCAGAGACTGCTCTGAACTGGAGCGACGCCATTCTCTTTCCAGCTTACGGGTTTCTTGTTTGAGAGAACGTGTTTCAGCGTTAAACCACGGTGCAACTCGGTTTTGTCTAACGAACTTAGGTTTCAGGGGGGCAACAACATCTAGTGTACTCCTGAGGGCTTGTAAGGCATCATTAACAAAGTGGTCATTTATACTAGGACTGATACTAGGACTAGGGGGGTTGCTTTATTCAGTCTAACACAGTCATCCTGTTGGAGCCAAGTTTCTGTTAAGGCTAGAAGACTAAGGTTGTTATCATTGATTAACTCATTGACTAAGAGGGACTTAGAGGAAATGGATTGAATGTTTAATAAACCACATTTAATGACATCACAATTCTGCTTGTGAGAACTGCTGTCAGTCACTTTAAGGTTTCTATGATGCGCTCCTTTCACTTCTTTCATCACATAAGCTAATCTAGGATCTGTTTGACTTTCCCTGCATTTGTTTTGGACCAGCACTAACCCTAAGGGAGGCTCAGAGGAGCGTTTTACACTGCTGCTCTGCGCCCGGGTTTCGTCTCTGGGTTGTCAGGTTGCACGACTAAGGCTAGCAGAAATGTTTCTAGAAAGAAGAGCGGCACCGTCCAGCGTAGGATGGACACCATCTCTCCGCATGAGACCGGGCTTCCCCCAAAACGTGCTCCAATTATCCACAAAACCAACGCCGTTTTCTGGGCACCATCTAGAGAGCCAGCGGTTAAATGATGAAAAGCGGCTGTACATTTCATCATCGACTACGTTCGGCAGGGGACCAGAGAAAACAGTGTCGGACATCGGCTTAGCCAGTTTACACACTGAAGCTACGTTTAACTTAACCACCTCCGATTGTCTCCGTCGGGCATCATTACCGCCTGCGTGAATCACGACTCGACGGAACCTGGACTTACTCTGAGCTAACATCCTAAGGTTCCCCTCGATGTCACCAACTCTGGCTCCCGGATAACACCTGGCTGTAGCCGCTGGGAGCTCCACGTTTCTAACTTCAGAAGAGCCGATAACCAGAGTTGAGGGTTCAGCAGGTGTGTCGCTGAGGGGGGAGAACCTATTACCAATGTGGAGTCTCGGGTGCTCTAAGTTTTTGCGTTTAATACTATGTTTCCTCCCAAGCCTGCAAACACCTGTGACTGACACGCACTCAGAGCAGCAGAGAAAACCAACCAATGAAATGTCGTACAAACATAGTATCCCACAGTCAGACAGACAGATAGGGAAACACATAACCAGTGTCTCACCACAGGCACACACACAGACAAAGCCGACACACCCCACCATTCACAGTCTTGGCCTTGTTTACTTGTGACTATCGCAGATATGAAGCAGCCAACCTCACCATTCCTGACATTCCAGTACACAAGCTATTTAATGTGCACTTGAGCTTTTATGTGCACGTAAAAGCAGGTGTAACTTAGTTATTGAAAATGTTGCAGTGTTGTGTGCATTAAAAGGCATAGTTTGATTCAACTTCCAGTATGTCAATATTCTAAAGCAACAATAAAAGAGGGTGCATGTCTCAGAAGGACTGAAAGTAAACACATGTGGGATGAACTGGAACCAGCTGGAGCTCACAGGAAATCCACCAGAACTGCCTTTATCTGTGCAGCACTGCCATCTGTGGACTACCAACAGCAGTGACACTGCTGTACAGAAACCATCACTTCTTCAATAATCATTTCAACCAAAGAAACACACTTGAAAAACAAAGTGTTCTGCCAAACAGTCATGTTTAACTCTAACATCTGAGAGATGTGGATTGCTTTACATTGTGTTTTAACGCTAAAATAACTTTTCATAGATGCTGGCATAAGTTGACCTCAAAGTTACACTAGAACAATTCTTTGTGAGATGGGTTGGGGGTAGCTGGTGCTCAGAGCGAATACAGAACAACTAGTTGTTGGAATGTTTGTCAGCTCACAACTAGATTACTGCCAGACGTTAAGGGCTGCTGCTAAAAAGAGGACGTAGATAAAATCCAGGTAATGCAAAATAAAGCCCCCCATCTGCACTCAGATGTAGATAATAAAATAAATGAGATCTCAGATGACTAATAGTTCAGGACAGACCATCGTGAACATTTGTCACTTCTTCTCTTCTCTATTCTCGATCATTTATTTATCATTTAGTTCTCAATGCCTCTGTTTGGGTCAGTGCGATTCATGTGTTGTCCCTCTTTACCACTCCCCTCCGGGGAAGCAGAGATGATTCCAGTTGGCTCGTCTGTGCTCCTGTACTTGGCCGTGGACCTTGCCTCTGGCTCGTCCCGCGCCCCAACCTCCATCTGCTACACTATTTAAACATGTAGTTGTAGAGTAGGCTGAGCTAATTCTTCCCTAAGAGTTCTGGTACATCACCTGTCCATCCTGAGGAGAATCCCTCCATCAAGTGGACACCCTGGAGGTTTCTTCTCTTTTTTCCCCGTTTCTGTTTTTTTTATGAGGTTTTTCTTACCGAGAAGGAGGGTCCAAAGACAGGGATGCCATCGTAGCTTAGTTTGTTTAGTTTAGTTTAGCAATTACCTGTTGAATTTTATGACTTATTTCATGTTCCTATACAATTGCAGATATTAAGCCCATTGAGACAACTGTTGTTGTAATATTGGGCCATATAAATAAAATTGAATTTAATTGAAATATTAGGCATTAAAGTGGCAGAATCTAGTCTTTATTTTTAACCTTTTTAGGAGACCCAAATGGCCACAGGAATGCAAAACATGGACATTTTTAAATTCCAAGAGCAAAGACGAATTCAATTCAATTGTATTTATATAGCCCAACATTTACAACAATAGTCATCTCAGTGGGCGTCATACCAGTAATTGTGTAATAAACATGAATCATAGAATACATAAAGTCACATAATTCAATAGCTGATTGCTAAACTAAACTAAACTAAACAGACTAAGCTAAACTGGGCATCCCTGCCCTAAGAACCTCCTTCTCGGTAAGTAAAGACTCCTTCAAAAATGGACTCCGTAAAAAAAAGACGAAATCTCAGGGGTGCCCACATGAAGGAGGGATTCCTTCCCCAGGACGGACAGATGATGTACCAGAACTCTAAGAGAAGAATTAACTTATCTAATTCTACAACTACATGTTTGAATATTCCAGCGAATGAGCTACGTCCAGATAGGTGGAGGGACGGCTGGGGGTGCGAGACAGGCCAGAGGTAGGGTCCACAGCCTAGTGTAGGAGCAGAGACGAGGTACACGTGTATAGCCTTGTATAGCTTATATATAACTTGTATAGATATACTTAATACTTGTAAGTAGTTGTATGGATACAGTGTGACTGTGTGTGTCTATATTATAAACAATTGCGTTAATAATTATTGTAATAATCCATAATAAACCCATTGTGACCCGCATTCCATACCAGTAGGTGGCGGTAATGCACCTTTACGCGGTATAACTTCCGTCATTTAACTACAAAAGAAGAAGAACAAGGGGGATGGTTCAGAGCGCGATGACGTCATAGACACTAGTCGCGTGCCCGTCTTGCGACGCTCAATGTCATCCTACACGCTTAGTTTCACAAGTTTTTTCTTTTCTTTACATTTATAGCGCAGGTAGTTGAAACATTTAAAAACTACCATGCAGAGGACACTTTCAAACTGCTCCCGGGTTCTCTGTCCCGCAACGTTTCAGCAGAAATGTGGAGGTAAGGGCTCCTGATGCTAACATGCTAAAAACATGTAACGTGCTAATGATGTAACAGTTCTACATACATATGAACGTCGGTGTTATGGTTGTCTATGCCACGTTTAGAACACAAACAGTTCTGTTAGTGAGTACGATTCTGGTTCCTGTTTGGTCCAGAGTCTCCCCACTCTGTTTCCATCGCTGCCCTACTGTCTGCAGCTGTGACTTGTGACAGGTTAACAACACTTAACATGACTTTTATTTTCGTTATTTTCTTTTTTATTATCAGCGTCCCTGCAGTTAGGCGCGCGCGCCTATAGCGTTGTTCCAACGCCTCGCGACAAGGAGGAGAAGGAAATGGTCCACCGCATCTTGCGCGTGGACCATGCTGGGGAATTCGGTGCGAACCGCATTTACGCGGGCCAGATGGCAGTGTTGGGCCGTTCAAAGACCGGACCTCTCATCCAGGTATGGAACAGACAGTCACGGCACGAGACACGTTTAAACGGGAGGGGGCGGGGACATCGAAGATGAACACGTGGTTTGTTTAATTAAATGTCAATCCACCTCAAATATTCAGTACACCCCCAGAGAAATTCTAAAAACAATCGATCTAAAGCAGAAAAAAATATTTCAATTCTATTAAGCTTAAAATGAAACTTTAAAAAAGGTAAACTCTGAATTATGTGAGACAAACACTTCTTAAAGACTGCGGGGCAGAGGGATCTTGGCTGCAGATTTCCCGCTCTAACAGCAGACCTGTGGAAGTTATCTAAGTAGTTCTCCATATCCCAAAATAATCTTCATCAGAAGTTCAGATGTTGAAGTCATCAATACCTCAAATTTGCAGTTGGAGAGCGCGTCTATCCATTCATTATCTTGAACCACTATGTCTCTTTTGGGGTCACTGTTGGATGACCCACTGGACAGGTGGCCAGTCTGTTGCAGGGCCACACAAGCACTTCCACACGCACTCACACATGTAGGGACAATGTAGAGCAGGGGTCACCAACCCTGTGCCCGCGGGCGCCCATGCGCCCCCGAGCACCCTCTGTGGCGCCCGCGGGGAAGGCTCCAGAAATAGCAATGCTCTTATTGCAAATCAATATACACGCATGTGTGCGAGATACTGAGATTTACAGCAGATCCTTCCACATTTCTGTTTGTCTCGTTACAATTCATGGAAGACACATGATGTTCAGATATCAGATTTATTTATCTTAAAAAGCTCTACAAAAGCATTGGTAATCGTGTCTCCACCATGCATGTGTGTGTTCATTCACATTGCGGTACGGTCTCCGTTCTCCCGCTAAAGTCGCTTTCTACCGCTACTTCCATGTCTCCGTGACCCACATTAGTTTAAGAGGGGTAAAATAAAAACAAGAATGATCCATTTATTATTGTTTCAATGGAAATAAGAAAAATATCATAAGATTTAGGATGCCCGAGCTTGCTGCTGATGATACCGCAGCTGGCTGGCCGGCAGACGGACAGCCAGCTGCCCGAATGCCGGCATGCCGGCAAACGAGCCCCGGCCCGCCGCGGGGCTCGTTCGGTTGTCATGCCGGCATTCGGCATTCTGGCTGCACTATGTTATGTTGTAGTTTAGGGGCAAATAGGATTAATAATACTCAGGACATGCTGAGGTAACTTGTCTTCGATCAACATTGTTGTTAGCAGTCACTTTACATCCGAAAGCTAAATGCTATGTAGTATCCGTCTCATCCCACATTTCCCATAATGCCCCTGTACCTGTGGTGCATTCAATTACAACAGGATACATTTATATCAGAATACTATTTTGTGGGAACGCATAATTATCGCGTGGGACCGAAATATTATTTTGTGGGATCGCTTTATTTATTTATTTTACCCATAAAATAAATATATCTAAGGCTCTGTATTATATAGATTTTTAAAATATGTTATATGGAACTGAAAAAATTTAATGGAAATATTTGATATTGAACTCTCCTTTTTCTAAGTCAAACGTCATTCGTGCGCGGCCATGTTCTCATTTTTTCGCGGTCATTCCAGGTTTTCCTGACAGGCCAACTGGGTGAGGTGATGATGAGGAGTTAGCCTGCTTGCTGCCAAAAATATGACAGAAAAGCGAAAAAGAGTATACCATTTTCAAGATGATTTGGAGGTAGAGTTCTTTTCTACATCATTTAATGATAAATGTGTGTGCCTTATTTGTGGGACAGCTATTGCTGTACCAAAGCGGCACAATGTGGAGAGGCACTTCAAAACCTGCCACAAAAACTTTGACGCTAACTACCCGCCCGGCAGCACATTACGGACAGAAAAAGCCCGTGGGTTAAAGGCAGCTTTGGACATGCAAAGGACTTTTTTCACGAGGCCAGCAAAAAAATCTCACAACGCAACCGAAGCTTCGTTTAGAGCTGCACATTTTTTGATTAAAAACAAGAAACCTTTTTCAGATGGGGAGGTGTTAAAAGAAGCTATGATGCTTGTCGCTAACACACTATTCAAAGATGAGAAATATGCTCCCGATGTCATCTCTACACTCTCCGATGTCCAGCTTGGAGCAAGTACAATTGCTAGACGAGTCACATCTTTGTCTGAGAACTTAACAGAGAAGCTGGACCGGGATCTCGCTGCCTGCAGGTGGTTTAGTGTCCAATGTGATGAGTCGGTAGACAGCGCCAGCACGGCTCAGCTAATGATATTTATCCGAATGGTGTTTGAGGATTTTTCTACAAAGGAAGAACTACTGACACTTCTGCCACTGAAGACAACAACACGGGGAGTTGACATATACACCACAGTCAAAAACTTTTTTGTGGAGAAAAAGGTGCCGGTACAAAAGTTGGTATCTGTAACAACAGATGGGGCACCAGCTATGACGGGCCGGCATGTGGGCTTCATTGCACAATGCAAAAATGATCCAGACTTTCCAAAGTTTCTGCACTACCACTGCATCATACATCAACAAGCGATTTGTGCCAAAGTGACCGGCTTTGATCACGTGATGACTCCTGTTGTAAAGATTATAAACAGCATCCGCTCCAAAGCTAAACAACACAGAATCTTCAAGATGCTAATGGATGAGCTGTCTGCAGAATATGGTGACTTACTTTTACACACCGAAATTAGATGGCTCAGCAGGGGACGGATTCTTCAGCGTTTTTTGTCACTTCTGGGTGAAATCAAGGAGTTCATGAAATCCAAGGGGGAAGACACATCTCTGCTGGAGGACCCAGAGTGGGTACTTGACCTTGCCTTTTTAACGGATTTGACTGGGAATCTGAACCATCTTAACCGGGAACTGCAAGGTAAAGATAAGACTGTGGCTCACATGATCAGTGCGGTAAACGCATTTAGAGCCAAGCTGAGCATTTTCTCCACGCAGCTACAGAAGAAAAAAATGCTGCATTTTCCCTCTGTGCAGGCAGCATTAAATGACAATGTTTCTGCATCTGCAGCGTTAAATGAAGCTGTAAAAAAGTACTCCCAAGTCATAAACAGGCTAGGACAGGAGTTTGAAGACAGGTTTTGTGACTTTGAGCAGCTTGAACCATGCGTGTCATTTGTTACAAATCCTTTCATGCAAGTAGATGTGACATCCACTGCTGAGCAGCTCAGTGCTTTGTTCACTTTGAACGCTGGTGATGTAGAGATGGAAATCTTAACATTACAGAATGACCTCCTCCTCAAAGCTCATCAGTCTGCACCAAACTTTTGGTGCCTTGTGGACAAGGAGAAGTATAGTGGTGTGTGCACAGCAGCTATGAAAATAGCCTGCTTTTTTGGTTCAACCTATCTCTGTGAATCAGCCTTTTCCAACATGAATTTTATCAAGAACAAACACAGAACATGCCTGACTGATGCACATTTGCAAGACTCACTGAGAATTGCAGTATCAAATTATTCACCAGATTATAATGCACTGGTGAGCAGCATGCAGTGCCAGACCTCTCACTAAACGAGCAGACGAATCACAGATACCATTTTTCTGTTATTTACATCAACAACATTTATCAAAAAATATTTCACAAAATATTAAATGTTCAGAAAGATCTTGTTCAGTTTTTTTGTCAGTTTGTTTCCTTGGCCTAAAAATGTTTATTTATGATCAATTACATTGCATCCAGCAGGTGTTTATCCTGACTTTCAAATGTTTGAGCAAATAAATATAAATGTTTGATTATAAACCTGTTTTTCTGATTTTTATTGACACGTAAATCACTGATAATTGTGTAAAATAATTATAGATATAGTAATTATTTGTAACATAGTACATAACAATTTATGTATTATTGATTTGATTTTTGATATTATTGAATCACTTCACATAGTGTTATAAGTGATATTAAAGAAGCAGTTGTTAGTATAACAGTAGTTATCCATCCAGTTATGTTATTTAGGAAGTTTTTAGTAAACAGGTCCTGTGGCGCCCTTCATACGACTCGGTGGCCATGAAATGGCCCTCAGTCGCAAAAAGGTTGGTGACCCCTGATGTAGAGTAACCACTCAACCTATGAAGCACGTTTATGGACGTATAAAGTATAAAGTCCACATATAAAGGTCCCAGTTGGGATTTGAACCAGGGCCTTCCTGCTGTGAGGCAGCCCCAGAGCATGTCTAAAGCATTCATATTGGTTCAAAAGCAAAAATAAACTTTTTTGAGCTTCTAAGTGTGCTATGATGTTCATTCCTCACAAAAAACAACCCCAAAGTAGTATTTTGAGCCGTTCACACATTTCTGTGTATTCCTCTAAAACGCCATGCTCTGAGCAAACCCCTCCCCCCAACCCACCAAAACCAGCGGGCTCTCACATTGAGATGTAGATGAGTTCCGTTCCAGGAAGACACTGCTCTGCCAGCAATGCCCCCAGGCTAACACACTTTCTGTACGGAGCTAGCAGTGATTGAGAAAACCCTTTCGTAAGGCTCCACAGAATGCTCGTTCATCTTTGCAAAAGTTTGGATGTTTGTTTTCGTGGGCGAGACGCAGACATTCCGCCGAGGCCGATTCTAGGTTGACGTCATCGCCACCAAGGAGAGAAAGGCGGAGCCTCAGAGATCGAGTTGTCTTAAATAACTGATATTTCATGATATTATCTATATTATCATATATATATGAATATAGTTTACTCTGAAAGGCTTAAGAAAAGCATGATATAGGCCCTTTTAAGTCTCTTCACAAAGCTGGCTTTGTTTTTCTGACATTTAAAAAATGTCAAAAGATTAAAAAAAAAACATCTGCTCACGCATTCTTTCAGCTGCATCCTTTTTGCTGTCTGTTTTTCTTTAGCAAATGTGGGATCAAGAAAAGAAGCACTTGGCAAAATTCAATGAAATTCTTGCAGAGAACAGAGTTCGTCCCACAGCACTGCTGCCTTTCTGGAACCTTGCAGGGTTTGTATTAGGTTGGTAGAGTCCATAACACGCATGTTCCAGATGAAGAAATGACAAAATAATGTTCTGTTTCTAAAAAAAATCCAATTTACAACTTTTACAATGATGCTTTGGACATGTATGTGACCCATGTTTAATCCTTAAGGGGCCTCTACTGCGCTGTTGGGTAAGGAAGGAGCTATGGCCTGCACTGTGGCCGTGGAGGAGAGTATTTCTGAGCACTACAACAGCCAGATAAGAGTTCTCATGGAGAAGGACCCAGAGCGGTACACTGAGCTGCTGCAGGTGAGCGCTGAAGTTCTGTACCACAAAAATAGACAGGCCTATATGCAGCGATGGTAGCATCTAGCAAGCAAACAGGCTGTTCTGGAGTCTGGAGTGATGTAGTGATTGAGTAGAAGAAACTGCAGCAGTAAGGTATTTACACGGAGTGGTACACACCCAAAAAGAAGACAAAACTGTGTCTGTGTGACCAACTTTCCATCCTTATTGTAGTATTCTGAAGTTAATTCAGAGTTCATCTTGGATTGGAAACAAACCATTTTTATTTCGATTGGTTTCCATGTTTTGTCAGTTTTTTCTCTCTCACGGCCCCCATGCAGAGGAAACAGTAGTTGGGGGGTCCTGGCCCTGGAACATTTGCACTTTAAAACAAAACTGGGACACAGAGTTAGTACCAACAAGTGATGCTGATGTGACGTCCTCGGTTTAGAGGGTGTAACGATCATTTTAACAACAATCTGATTCATGTAATAATTTGTGGGCATTGAAATGATTCAAAATCAATATTGGTTCATTTTGTGTACAAGTAAACAAGAAAGAATGTTAAATCCATTCACATTTTAGTTTCCTAAAGTCCAGCCCGCTGTTGCTTTTCCACATCAAAATAATCCAAATTATTAGAACATTCTAGCACACTGTATGGTCATGTCTTTGCTAAAGGACTGGAATGATGGACTGATCAGTTTTTGCTGATGGAACTTGGTTGTTTTTTACGTTAGAGTAAAATAAACCCAACGTGCCTCACAATATAATCGATTTATCTTATTTTGAAACATTTTAGAATGGTATGGGTCGATTTGATTAACTGCTTCCCTCAGAAAGGTCGATCTGGTTGGATTATAGGGATATAAATTGATTAAGATGATTAATTGTTACACCGCCATCAGTTAAGTTGGCAGGGTCAGCAGAAACGTAAGGAAAGTACATTTATAAGTCTCTTGAGTGTCTAACCTTCAACACATAGGTGTAGCATTTCTAGTGAAAAATCTGGTGTTGAATCGGTAACCGTCAAGGAAAAGTCATCTGTGAAATCACAGGTGGATCGAATTATGAGGACAAACCTTCTTCTAGGATATTTAAACAGATTTTTTTTGTGTAGAATTTACTCGCTACCCCGAACATGTTTTATTTTGACAGGTTATCAAGGAATTTCGAGACGATGAGATGGAGCACCATGATACCGGACTGGAGCATGATGCTGAATTGGTGAGTCTAGTTTCATTGAAGAGAGTCCGTTTGAATGTTCACTTATGGCAAACGGAAAGTACCCAGTCTTTCATTGTTTCCACTTTAAACACTGGTGCATCAATACACAATCACTGTCTGAATGAGTCTTTTTGTATTTGTATTATTTTATTTTATTTTTTTCCAGTCTGCAGTCCGCAAAACGTAAAATTTAGAATGACCTCCAAAACCTTAAGGGCCAAACGAGAGGAACAGATTAGTTTGTCTGTGTTCAAAACCAAAGTGGTTTTTAGTACTTAAAAAGAAAAGTATTTGCATTATTTTCATGTTCACGTGATTTACATGTAGAAGTTTACAGTGAACCTTTCATAGGAACCCAAATTTAATGTTAACAAAAAAAATGTTTTTCAAACAGACTTTTTCTTTCTTTTATTTTTGGTCCACAAATAAGTTACAATAATTTAGGTAAAATATATTTAGACATAGTTCAGTTTTATTTGTGAACACAGGAAAAGTGTCTCATTGCCATTAAAATGTCATTAAGTAGTTCATTGACCTTTACTTCATTGGCCCCTTACACCTTTTCACCTCACTAAACCTGTCCCTCTTTGCAAAGCGTTTGGACCCCCCTGTCTGAAACAGAATGATGGTCTCACATGAAGTTTCTGAATTTGCAAACCGTCCTCAGATGTGACTTTTGGTTTGATGTCGTGTCTTGAAGCATTTCTGTTTCATGGAACAAATGTGCTCTGCAGTTTAAAAGGCTTAGCTTCAATCGTAAGCGTTTTGGGGGTCGGCACACACATTTTTAGTGTGGATTTTCTCTTCTGCGTCAGCTACATTTCTGAGCAGTCAGAATTTTACTGATAGACAGTGATGATGTGGCCTTTCCTTTCTACCAATGATGCATCCAGCAGGGAAACTTTTATGCGTTGGAAGACAATCTTGTGTGGAAATGTTTACTTGGATATTTGCTCAGTGCAGTCAAACCCAATGGGACATCCAAACATGCAATGCTTTTATGCAACATTTTTTTTGTTTCAGTTTATAAATACATTTGTTATTTATAGTCTGGAGTCTATATTTGGATGTGCTTCTCTGGTGCATTGAAGACTGTCCTTATATGTTTTTTCTTCCTGTTTTTCAGGTACCTGGTTTTTGGCTTCTAAAAAATGTTATACAGCTTGGTTGTAAAGCAGCAATAAGTATTTCTGAGCGTGTCTAACTACATTAAAATATTTTTAAGAATGGTATTTCTTTTTTTCCTTTGTTAAATGTACAAACATTTACTTTTCCTAGTATTTCACTTTCTTTGAACATCTTTTAGTTCGTTGACTCCAATCAAGTCTTTATTTGTGAATATTTTCGCTGCAGTTCTCTGAACATAAATGTGTCATTTGTGTGTGGGATTGTTGAGAGGTGGTGTCATTAGCCTGTTTCTGCAAAAAAAAAAATCAACTTAATAAACCCACTAAATTCAAAACTGTTTCAAATGTTTTCTCAACCTGCCGTGTTAAATGATTCATTCAGTTCAATTTTCTTTATATAGCCCAAAATCACAACAACAGTCGTCTCAATGGGCTTCGTACCGGTACTGGTAAAGTAAGCATAAAACCGTAAGGATCATGAATACATAGAATTCAATGGGACAATGCTAAACTGGACATCCCTACCCTTAGACCCTCCTTAGATTCATACGTTCTCGTTTTCTGTAATAGTTACTTCTTGATCTGACCTGAAATACACCCAGACGTGTGTAGAAAGTAGGAGTGTAGTCACACCGTTGCACTCTTCAAGTAACTCTCCTGTTTCACATGTAATGGTTCATGAATCAAGCTGAGCAATGGCTTGTCATCCTGGCGCGCTCGTCGGCGTGCTTGCACAGCTGTTCTGGGAACATTAGGTCATGAGGCACAAAGGAACACACAACGTTGTGAATCTGTGCTCCTGTTCAGGTTTAGTGCTTTAATGCTTTGTCAGTGAACAGATTTAAATAAAACTGCATTTTTGGAGGAAGTTATTCTCAAATCCGTCGTGGTGAAGATTGAACTGCTCTCAAATTTCAAGTGGGGGTTCACTGTTTGAGAATTGTGTTTAAGAAAAAAGAAAATGGGCGATATAATATTTTTTTAAATATATTTTAATCTGCAGCTTATTAAGATCTAGTGTTGTAAGAACACTTGGAAAATAAAAGCTTTTCAAAAATGTTAAGCGATGAGAATTACTTTAGACCAAATTGCTTAGTTCTTTCTATTGTAAGTGACTTGTTAATTCTCTTTTCATTTCTTAGATTTTGATTTAATATTTGCAAAGTGCTTCAGTTACAGTCATCATGCAGACCTATGGACATTTCACCCAGACGTATGTCTCAACTATCCAGGGTTACATGGCAGCAGGCAGTCTGTTGCAAGGTTGCATCACACGCACTAGCTCGGGTCAATTTTGAAGTATCAGTTAAGTTTCAAACCATGTTTTGGATTAGGTGGTCAGGATTTGAACCAGGGCTTTCTCTTTATCATCATAATTTTAGTACTTCGTCATCAGTTCCCCCCATTTTCTATCAAATATAAACACAACCATGTTGGTGTAGAATCCTTTTTTATTTACACATGTAATTGGAATTTTATACTTTAAAAACTTTGCCTTTAAACACTAACTAAACACTTTTGTGCCGCAGAAGGTAAGATATTCTAAAAATAAGCCACCACAAAACTTCAAACCCATTGTTGTTCACCTTTTAGCATTTACTTTTCTAAGGGTCACCAACACAAATCAGCTTTCACTTATTCGCACAGGTGGTTTCTGATCTTTCTGACACAGGCCTGTATTTTATTCGGGTTGGGGGGCCGGCACAGGGGGACCCATGCTTGGGACCCCTTGTGGCTACATAGATAAGCAATAGCGTGAAGGGTCGTGCCCAAACTTATTATATTTAAATTACAGTAATAATAATTTTATTCAAACTCAAAGATCCATAATGGAGGGCTAAAAGGCTCCGGAGCCTTGGGCTTGACTGTCCAAGACCGTCTTCTCTACACACGTCCTCCAGATTTGCCTGGGGAGCCCAAGGCATGTTGACTCCAGCTCTTCTTGGGTCTAGCCTCTGCCAGTGGGACATAGCTGAAACAGCTGAAGGGGATGGACAAGGGTCCCAGGGGGAAGTTCCTCCTGCCCCGGAGCGTTGACAATAATGAGCTTTTAATCCGCATCTGTGTCTTTAATTTACAGGCCCAGTCCAATGAAAATTGTGTTGTTTTTTTTATTTTTCAACTTTTTATTTTTGCTTTCTCATCACAACAAATAAACAACAATTCCCTGAGATACATTTGATCATAAGTCCACATCCAGTAAGGTGTACAATGTTTTTTTTTATTTTTTTTTTTTCAAAGTTAAAACAAAATTCGCATTGAGGAAATATGAGACAAGTAGTTCAGTTAAACAGATACTTATACAACCATGAATAAAGGTACATATTACAGTTACAACCCCAAATAAAGTTTAACAGTGTGCCATCTACGTTCAGAGACATCAGTGTTTAGTCGTAGGGACGCTGTCATTTTTTCCACCAAATAAATATATCTGAGTCTTTGTTTCCATTCTGTTAAAGATGGTGATTCGACCTTTTTCCAATTTCCTGTTATAGTTTTTTTGCTACCAATAATAAAATGCGCACTATATATATCTTATCAGAACCTAGATTCCCTGGGAATACACCCAGCAAACACGACATGGCACTCCAAGGAATGTTTTGTTCTAACATTGTTTCAATCTCCCTCTTAATATTTTTCCAAAAGTCGCTAATAACAGGGCAGTCAAAAAAAATATGTGTGTGATCCCCAAGTTTTCCGCATTGCCTCCAACATATGGCTGTATTTGAACCCCTAATAAACTTAGAGGTCGACAGAGGGGTGAGAAAGAATCGCATTTTGATTTTCCAGTCAAATTCTTTCCATAGTTGGCTTTTAGTTCCTTCATGACTGTCCTCACACAATTTGTCCCATTGTTCGTCTTCTATTATACAGTTGGATTCTAATTCCCATTTTTTTTTATATTCTGTCTAGCAGTAGTTGAGAGTCTCTTATACAAGTTAGAAACGTGTTTATGAGTTGGAACATTTTGTTCTGCAATTGTAATAAAATATTGTTCTATGCAGTTTGGGTTTTTTATTATTCTGTCTCTCTCTTTGTGATTCATGATGTAATGCCTGATTTGTAGATATTTATAAAAATCGTTCGGCAGGAGACCAAACTGTCCTTGAAGCTGTGAAAAAGTCTTAAATTCTGCTCCATCGAACAGCTGGTTAAGAGTAATAAGCCCTTTAGCGGCCCATGTCCTAAAACCGGGGTCCCGTGTTGTGGGCAGAAAGTCTATATTACCGACAATAGTCATTGCTCTGGAAATTGACCCTGTGTCAAGTAACATTTTTTTAACTACGTTCCACGTCTTTAAAGTATGTTTGATCCACTCATTTCCAATTCTAACTTTGTTGACAGATTTTAGGTCAATAAATGGAAAAGTAGACAACCGCACCCCTTTAGTTTCACCTTGTTCCACTTTAATCCATTTTACTTCCTCATCCTCTCTGATCCAGGCCATGATAGCTGTCAACTGAGCCGCCCAGTAGTATAACTTTAGATCTGGTAGAGTCAGACCCCCTTTATTTTTTGGTAAAAATAATGTTTTCAGTTTAATTCTAGGTCTTTTTCACTGCCATATAAATTGAGAAATCATTTTGTTCAACCTGCTGAAAGTTGATACAGGAATGTTTACCGGAAGAGATTGAAACAAAAACAGAAGACGCGGAAGCACATTCATCCTCACTGTTTCTACTCTGCCCAATAAAGACAAAGGTAGAATTTCCCAACGGGTCAAGTCGTTCTTCATCTGGTTTAGTAGTTTTGTATAGTTGGCGTCATAAAGTTGTATGGGTTGGGGTGTCAGAATCACTCCCAAATATTTGAAACCTTGTTTAGACCAATGGAAAGTTACTGCTTCATCAAGTTGGGAGGGCCACCGTCCAGATGTCATCATTGCTTCTGATTTATTATTGTTAATCTTACATCCAGAAATATTACCATAATTATTTAGACATTGCATACGTTTTGAGGTGCAACGCAAGACAGATTTAACATGGACCGGGGGTGGTATTTTCTCTTTAGTAATGATAATAACAATAATAATTATAATTTTCCCCTTGTCAAAGCAACTTTCTAAAGAAGTTTGTTTTTTGCTCATTTTGGTTGTTTGGGTTTAATTTTAGTGGGGTTTATCACCTGATGTTTGGTGTCGCGACTTTGACGTGCGTTAAGTGTGACAGATGTAACAAAGTGAATCCAGTCACTTTTCAAAATAAAACGTCTTTGTCGGGAAAAAAAAAAACAATAAAATGGAAATTATTTTTTCTTTCTGTGCGTCCCGGTGCAAAAATTTCCCGCGGCCCGGTACCTGCTCCGCGGCCCGGTGGTTGGGGACCACTGGTCTAGATGACCCAAATCCCAATGTTAAGGTGGCTAGTATAGCACAAGGGTTAAATGTTACCTACAAAACGGTCTAACCTTCAACTCAGAGGCGAATTTCTGATGAACTCCTGTCGTGTTGCAGAAATTATGTCCTAGGAAATTATTTTTTTTTTAATTTTGTCTAAAAATGGCATAATTATTATTTATAGACCACTGGGAACACTTTAAAAATAGATTTAGAAAAAAAGGGTGCTGAATTGGAAATTTAAGGTGATTGATTAGAGCACTTCGAAGTCCCCCAGCCTCTGGTTCTATGGAAGGTGTGTCAATCAGATTGAGGTGATCCTCAAGTGTTTCTTCCACCTAACTTGAATTGTCTCTTTTGGTATGCACCCTTTTTGGGTGTATAGGAGTGAATTAAAAGTGTCAAGAAATCATGCTTTCCAGGGCATCAGCTAAACTTCTCTTTGATATGCAGCTCAGAAAGCCCAAATAACCCAGGGAGCAGGGTGGCATTGTTTATTGATTTCTTAAATGAATGTGGACTCAGTTTGCTTACTTTTCTGGAAGGAAGTGAGGTGGGGGGTGCTTTTTGAAAACCACCCAGATCAAAGAACAGTCATGTTTTATGGCTGTTTGAAGCTATACTGCTCGAGACAGAAAATTGTAACACTGTACTTTAAAAGTATGTAAATGCATTCTCCAATGGCAGAAACGATCAGCACTCCCCCACTGCAGTGCTGGACAACATTTCCAAACAAATGGTGTATGGAAATGTCCCAAATGTATTATTATTTCCTCCTATGCATTTCCTTTTGAGGTCACACTGATCTGAGCTAGACTTCTCTATAGTTTTACTGCATTCTAGAAAGTTGTTCAGCTGTAAAGAGAGCCATACAAATCATAAGGTGTTTATCAGGTGTTCATCATCACATCAACATCAACAACAACTTCATTGTGAAACACACTGATCTACTACAACTGTGTTTTGAGTTTACAATCAAGCACTTCTACAGGGTTGATCTATCTGCCTGTCATGCCATCCCTGTCAATCATCCTGCTTCTGTCTGCTTCTCTGCCAATGACAGTCAGGAATTCATTCGCACTAGTTGGGTTCTTTTCTCAGAATAACGTCCAGAGGAATCTGCTGAATCACTGGCTTCGAAAACGGCAACAAAAAGTATGTAGACGGCGATAAAACCTTGCTAAACTGTGACTGTCTTGCTATCCGTGAAAAATTGCTGTTGTAAATTCTGAACAGCACGAACAATAGAAATCTCTTCACATCCTTTAATCTTTCGGATACAGATTGTATTGCTTCTTGGCTTTGACATTGTCAGACTTGCCAGAGGTTTATTGCGATAAATGGCTTAAATGAGATGTGTGCCTTTTGCTGATGTGAGAGTGGAACCAGGGCAATTTTTGTAGAAGAATCTACAAAAACCTTTAACTTCACTTTTTGAAATTCAGCGCAATGCATAACTGTTTGTTAGAGGTAATATTTTATGTGATAAACAAACTAAATTTTGAAATGTGAACATTTATAAATACATTTCTCAGCCCTCATCAGCTTTGAAGGATGACTTGTTTATTTGTTGGTTATAGAGTGGGGTGTGTTGCACAATGTCTAACTAATGCTCTTCTCTAGGTGACACAAAAACAATGGAGCCTTAAAACAGAAACATCAAGGTATTTCACCTTACAGCTAACTGCTGCAAAGATCTGACCTCTTAAGCAAAAGCGGTGTTGAAGCTCAACCTGGTTAAAACCACACTTAACCAACTAAATAATGGAGGCAAAATTATACCTTGTAAATGTACTCATGTTGACCCATTGTATACATCATATATATGTGTTTAGCTCATCGAACCCAACTGTGTTGTTCAGGATGGTTTGATATAACTTATACAATTTTAGATTTCTTAATCCTTCCTTCTTAATCCTTCCTCCCATCAAATGGAAAGACTCTATTAATCTAACAGTATCAACCTTTTCATTTTTTATGTACAGCACCTTGAGCTGTTTTTTTATTTGCATAAATGGTGCTATAATTAATTTGAATTTGAATATATATTTATAATCTTAAACTACATAGGTTCATTTTTACACTCGGCGCCCCACAGACATAAATACCTGCAGTTTGATGTCAGCAGGCTTTTTAAGTCACCGTTTAATCACAGTTTTCAGTTTCAGTTTATTTTTTTAAAACACAAACAAATGAAAAACAGAACAGTGGTTTAAAAAACATAATCATGTTTACTGATTATTTTGTAGTGATAGAGCATTAAAACTACAGTTTATATGTTTTTACAACATGCATGTTTAAATAAAACTGAGCAGTTACATTTTGCTGTCAGAACTCTGTCTCCCCCTTTGGTCACCGGCAGGGACTGCCGCCAGAGTTCTGAATGCACTTCATCTCCCTGCAACCCCAGCACACAGTTTCTGGATGCCACACATCGGACTCTCATTTGCACTCATTTACAGTATACTTAAGCAATGCAATTAGCCTCACTCAGTGTGAAGTATTGTTAGCGTAATGCCTGATCTTCTGATTTCCTGACCCTGTTTAGTCTCTGACTCCGTTTGCCTGGCACCTGCCCCAAATGGTAAATGGCTTATATTTATATAGTGCTTTTCTACCCTCTTTTGAAGGCCCAAAACGCTTTACATTCACAGTCCCATTCACCCATGCACACACACATTCACACACTAATGGCAGTGTAGGTACCATAACCGTTCGGCCTGGAACTTTCGTTCGGGGTCCTTTCGACTGAAGGTGACGTCACACTACGGTAACCCCACCTGGACAAACTACGTAGCGTGGAGATCTTCTCGGGCTCTACAATTTTCATTTCCCATTTCCTTTTGTAACCTAAAGTTATTTTCTCTCATAAATTAAGTCTGACAATATTCTTCGTAATTTTTTTAAAGAGATTTTTGCCACAATCCGCTTGTTATTCCAGTTTAAGTTCAACCGTGGCTGCAAATGTTGTTAGTTGAGCTAAATGTTGTTCTTCCGGGTCTGTTCTGCCAATAATAAAGCACTGGACGCACAGATTAAAATAACTATAAGTGAACATGTATTCAATAATACTCACAACAATAATAAAGGCACGTTTAGAAAACAATCTCGCTCTATGTCGGAGCTCTGTTTGTTAACAACAGACTTCGTAATATTTTCTTCTATGGTAGTATCGTAATTAGTCCAGACCAATCACTATCTGACAAGTCATCGGACCAATGTACAGCCAATCACATTATATGATGTCAGCATTAGTCCTTGGGATCCCGAAGGACCCCGAACGGAAGTTCCAGGCCGAACAGTTGTGGTACCTACAGCGGCTCCACTGCAGAACACTGATGCAAACCAGAGGCAAGGTGGGGTTCAGTGTCTTGCCCCAGGACACTTTGACACTTGTGCGTGCAAGGCGGGAATCAAACTTGCAATCTTACAATCATGGGTCGACCTGGACCACGGCCGCCTCTACAGTCTCGCCCGAATCTCGTCTGTTTCTTCACTGATGCTAGTCATTGACCCCGGCCTGCCTGATGCTATTTTAGCTTTATGGACTTTTAGCTGAGCTAATAAACTTGCTGCAATTGGAACCAACCGCCTGCCTGTTTTGTGACACTTGCAGAGAATGTGAGCGGTGTAGCTGAGAGACTGTCTACATATCCACATTTCTTCATAGCATGAGGTGACAACACATGATGTAAAGGGCTGACATCACTTCATCTGGAATCTATGAGTTATAGTCTGTCATGCACTGATGCCAACTGCTATGGACAGAGAAGAAACACAAACCAAGGTCAGTCTTTCAAGCATGTTAATATGTATTAAACAAGTTATCAGGAAGATCTATAAATTCTTTTTTCAGCCTGTTTTCAAGCAATGATGATCTTACGTCTGAGTTGTCCAACTAAGAATTAGGATCCTTTAAAACAAATCAAAGCAAGAAGTAGACCACAAAAAAGACAATTAAAATGGAGGAAAGGAAATAAAAATTGAAACCTTCATCAACTGCCACATGTTTAATACATTTTTCTCCCAGTTAAAAAGTAAAAAAAGTAAAGATGTGATATGAAAAAACAATGCATGTTTGACTTTGTCACATGCAGTATTGTGAAATAAACACTGAATGTGACAAAGACCAACAAATCTATGCCCAATCAAATGAACTTAAAAATGGCAACATGCATTAGTGGCTATAAATTCATTTAAATGGTTTTGTCCCTTATTAATGCTGAACATTTGATTAGTGACAAAATTTAATGCTGTTTACTTTTGGTGGGTATTTTTTTTCTTCAAACTGTTTTGAAACTGTGAAAGAAATCTTTTTTTTTAAATTATTATCATTAAATGTTAACTCATATTGACCTTTTTACCTTTTTAACAGAAACAGCTCTGTGTTTTTCCATCTGCTTCTCATCACAAGCTAGGATGAGCGGGTTTTACAACACACTGTCCTTAGCTGATAAGGAAGGCTGTTTTGATTGAAAACCCTCCCAAATAGTTAATTATATGACACCCCTAATGAAACTTTCAATTTGTTTCTCTGTTTGGAAATTGTAACTTCCTACTTGGATTATTAATAAAAGGAGCATGAATGGAGCATTCCTTTTTAGAAAGAGAAGGGTGCTGGAAGACCTCCGTCACCCTTGCTTCTCCCCCCTTGTGCACAAACTTACTTGTGAAACTTACTTACTGTTGTGGTTTCTTATTTTTTTTTTCTTCACTGTCTAGATGCATTTATCTGACAGAAACCAACCAGAAAAATTATGTGATAATTGTCCTTTTAATGAGTGAAATACATTCACTGGCCACTTTATTAGGTACACCTGTCCAGCTGCTCGTCAACACAAATTTCTAATCAGCCAATCAGATGGCAGCAACTCAATGCATTTATGCATGTAGACTTGGTCAGGATAATCTGCTGCAGTTCAAACTGAGCATCAGAATGGGAAAGAATGGTGACTGCAGTGACTTTGAACATGGCGTGGTTGTTGGCGCCAGACAGACTGGTCTGAGGACTTCAGAAAATGTTGATCTGCTGGGATTTTCACCAACATCCATCTCTAGGGATTACAGAGAATTGTTTGAAAAACAAAAAAATATCCATTGAGCGGCAGTTCTGTGGGCGGAAATGCCTTGTTGCCAGAGATCAGAGGAGAATCTCCAGACTTGTTTGAGGTAAAATAAAAGTAACAGTAACTCAAACTTAACACACAACATGTCAAACCTTGATGCAGACGGGCAACAGCAACAGAAGACCAAACCAGGAGCCACTCCTGTCCTCTCAGCACAGGAAACTGAAGCTAGAATTGACACAGGCTCACCAGAATTGGACAATAGAAGATTGGAAAAAGCATTGCTTGGTCTGATGAGTGTTGATTTCTGTGGTCACATTTAGGTGGTAGGGTCAGAATTTGGCATCAGAAACACGATAGTATGGATCCATCCTGCTTTGTATCAATGGTTCAGGCTGGTGGCGATAATGTAAGGGTGTGGGGGATCTTTTCTTGGCACAGTACTAATTAAACATGGTTACAGCAACACAACCCATGTGAGTATTGTTGCTGACCATATCCATCCCTTTATGACCACAGTGTTCCATCTTCTGATGGCTACTTCCAGCAGGATAAGGTGCCATCTCATAAAGCTGGAATCATCTCATACTAATTTATTTAACATGACAATGAGTTCACCGTAGTTAAATGGCCTCCACAGTCACCAGATCTCAACCCAATATGTGTAGAACACATATATTGGAACCATGTGGTGGAACAGGAGATTTACATCATAAATGTGCATCCGACAAATCTGCAGCAACTGCGTGATGTTATCATTTAAAATGGGCCTAACTCACTTAGGAATGTTTTGAGTACCTTGTTGAATCAATGCCACCAAGGATGAAGGCAGTTCTGAAAGCAAAAGGGGTCCAACCTGGTACTAGCAAGGTGAAAAATAAAGAGGGGACTGTAGTTATCGACCCCTTTAGCATAACAGTAATTAGTAAGTAAGGGTACAAGGCTTGTTGATAATCACATTCTGCTCATCTGGCTCCAGGTTGTGGAGGCAGCAGTTTATTAGACGTTCCCATGCCAGTTAAGAGACAAAGTCTTTTTAGCGGGTCCTAGGTATTCCCCATAGTTTCTGCTCAGTGGGATATGCCCGTTAAAGCACCCCGGGGAGGCAATAGTCCCAGATGCCCGAGCAACCTCAACTGTATGTGGAGGAGTAGCGGCTCTAGTCTGAGATCTTTTTAAGATGACTAAGCCCTATCTCTATGGGAGTGTCCAGCCACCTTGCAGGGGAAACTCATTTTGACCACTTGACCATAGGTCAGTATTCGAACAAAGATCGACCAATAAGTTGAGAATTTTGACTTCTGACTCAGCTCCTTCTTCACCACAACAAACTAGGACATAGACCGCACAACAACATATGCTGCACCAATTTGTCTGCTGATCTCATGATCTGATCTCCCTTCATTTGTGAACAAGACCACAAGATACTTAAACTCTACCTCCTGTGGCAGGAGCTCTCTATCCACCTAGACAGGACAAACTAACTTTCTCCTGTCGAGAACCATGGCCTTAAACTTGGCAGCGCTAAGCGCCATCCCTGCCACTTCACACTCTTCTGCAAACTGCCCCAATGCATGCTGGAGGTCCTACTTTGATAAAGCCACCACAGTATTATCACCTTTAAAGAGGAGATACAAAATCCTTCCAGCCCCTGGCAGATACTAGCAATTCTGTCTATTAATATTACGAATAGAACTTGTGATAGAGAACTGCCCTGGCAGAAACTAACATGCACTTAGAACACTTTTGACTTACTTCTGGCTATGCAAAACAAGCTCCTGCTCCTGTCACACAGGGACTGGACATCACCCTGTTAGGCTCCCTAGACCCCATATTCACAGGGCACTTTTCAAATGTTCCCACCATGCCTTCTTTAAATCCACACAAAAAACTGGATGAACTGGATGAACTGGATGAACTGGATGAGCGAACTTTTGCGAACCCTCCAGCACACAAAGGAGAATGTACACTGTTCCATGACATGGATAGAAACCACACTGTTTTTCCTGAATCCGAGAATCGTCTTTTGGCCGAGCTCTCCTCTCCAGTGCTCTGGACTACACTTCCCAAGGTAGGGTTGAGGAGTATAATTCCCTGGTTGTTGGAACACGCTGGCAGCTTGTCTACAGTGTCTTACTGCCTATTGCTCTTGTAGTGGCACTTTCCAGTACCCTCTGGGAGACAGTCTAAAGCACTGTTTGCCCTGCAGTCCAATATCACAATATCACAGTCAGACACCTTTACCCTTGCCAAAAAGTAAAGAGACATGACCCTACTGTCTATCTGGCTAACTCCAACAAATGGTGGCTGAGCATGGGTTCATGAGCAAGCCCACACCAGCCTCTCATCATGAACAACTTCAGAATGGTCGAGTCCAACCCATCTCAAGGGATTTAGTTTCAGAGCTCGGGCCATGCTTGAAAGTGGGCCTGAATATATCAAGCACATATTCTGCACAAACACATGCCATTTCCCTCCCAGAGAGCTGATATTCTGAGTGTCAAAAGCTAAATTCCATAACCATAGGCACCGACTTCAACTGCGACCAAAACCTCATTGTTCCTTTTGAGCAATCCTTGCTTGTGCGCCCCAAACCCAGGCCTGGCACCAGAGTGGGGCCCTTAGGATGCCAGTCCAGGGGACATAATTGGATCTTGGTTATTTTCACTCACAAAGGGGTTTTTAATTGTTTTTGTCTGTATTCTTACCCAAGATTTGTCTGCTGTGAGAGGCACTAGAGGTGTACGACCCGAACAGCTTAGCCTCTGGGATCTGAGCTCTCAAACCCCTTTGATGTTGCAGCTCACAGAGGATGTAACGCGATACTTAGGAAATGAAAAACTGAGTTTTTAACAGCGCGTTGTGCTCAAATGGATCCATGTTGGTAGAAGCACTAATGAAATATGTAGCGTCTCTTTTGGGGTCCTTCTGAGGCAGAGAAGAACGAATATTCTAAAACTGACAAGCTGATAGGAAGGTTAAAATTACAAAGCAGAGAGAAACTGCCGGATTTTCAAAATAAGACATCATGCCACCTTCAGCTAAACTTGGATTGTTATGATTCCTCTGGTTCAGGTTTTTAAAACAGAAATAGTGGAAGTTGCTGTGCCCATGGAAAAAAAAAACCCTGCCACTTCTTCTGTACAATTATGCATGGCTCTTTAGATATTCCTGCATTGACTTGATGGAGCCATAAACCATGAATATAACATGCATACTTTGTACAACATTTATAGCTCTTCTATTAGAAAAATGAAAATATATTTAAACATGCTGTTAATAGTCTAGATGTCTCATAGCTACATATTTCCAGACTATCTGGTCCCCATCATGCATGTGGCATATTTTTATGGTTATGCCAGATGATAATTTAAGTGTAGTTGGTGCTTGCAGTTATTTACAGTTTTTTTCAACAGAAGTACATTATTATATATATTATAATTAATCCTCACAACAAGCTGTCGATCACTTTTGGTCTAATGGTCTTCAAATGTTTACCAGAACTTAAAAGGGTTGTATATTTAAAATATTCTCGTATTGGAGAAAAAAAAAACCTTGGTGTTCTTCCATCAGGTGCTGTCCTTGTTGAGTGCTGGAGCTGAGCAATGCATGACCCTGTCCACTGGTATCAATGAACTGTCAGGCTTGTTGATTGCTCCTGCATGACTCAAGGTCACATTACAGTTCCAAAGTGTCAGAAGACCTGAAGAGACCTGAGGATACAACGAGGTCTCTGTCAACCTATGCAGGGTACCAACATCAAAGACGGAGTCTTGCTCAAAATTGCGGTCTTAATAGATCTTTTTAATCTCATATCGTTGGTTTTCTGATCATCCAGGATTCAGCGTCCAGCATACACAAATCCTGCTTCTTAGAACAAGCAAATCCTTTTCATTTGTCATCTGTGCGTTTCTATATGTAACTTTATCCTCCTCCCTGCACCTAATGCTGCCGTCAACCCCCTCAGACGTCCATCACTACTGCACTGGCAACCTGCAGGAGTGAGGCCTCTGAACACCAGGTTTTCAAAATAGTTCAGTTGTCACCAGCTGCTTGCCTCCTGCTGTGGCTCAGCACCTTACATCTGTCCTGCTAAGGCCCTCTGCCCAGCTCACTGATTAAATGGAAAGCTCTGGCATTGTCTAACATTTCTCAGCTCAGTTTTATGAGACACTCTCGATTGATTGATCATTAGCTTGTGTCCACAGCTTTGCATTGATCATCGCTTCAGAAGGCATGAGATGATGGGAGGAGTGGACATTGTTGAATTCTTTCTTCAACATTGGTGTTGCAAACATGAATGATCAAATGAGTTCTGATTAAACCGTTTTCTTATTCTTGGTCTCTCCGTCTCAGTGGTGAAGTGGTGGTGCTGGATTGCAGCTATGGCGGTCGTTCCCGGCTTGTTGATCTTTGAACTCATCGGCCAGGCAAATATTCCACCTCACGGTTGCACCCTCAGCTCCTTAAGCTGGTGATGACACACATGCTCAGCAGACAAAGTGCCTAGACCACCCGGGCTTTGGGTGCTCTGACCTTGTAGGTTAGCTGTGAAAAATAACAGGGCAAGAAAGAATGCCTCTTATGTTGCACAACAGGTCAAGCTGCTGCCCCATCAGGGTGAAGTTCAGTATATCTTTTGAGCCATTTATGCAAAATGTTTGTAATATCCACATGAAACAGAGTCCTAAAGTGTTTCAGATTCCTTTGTTGTGAATTTTTTGTGTTGTGAAAGGTCAGAAGAAGAAAAAAACGCTTCACTGAATTTCTGCAGCACTAGGAAACAAACACACTTTCATCCTCCGAAGCTGGCTTTGCAAAACTTATCATTCTGTCCAATCTCATATCAAAGAAAAACAAAATAGCAGCAATGGCATCTCTTGGTCCGTGACATTTTGGCAAAATGGTGATAGATTTACAGCAATTTTTTTTTTTTTTTAGTTTTTCAGCTGTTTGAGGTATCTGTTAAACAGATTGCAGCATTGATTTCTGGGAAGACAGATGGTGCCGTGCATGCATGAAAACTGAAGGAATGAAGAATTCAGCTCAGCTTATCACATTCTCTATTTGTATATATATGGCTGCATTCTTATTGTGCACACTGTAGGTGTGAGCAATATTCCTGGCTTTTTCTGTAGCTTTACAGTGTTTCTGGATGCAGCTCAAAGCAGAGGAAATACAGGAAGTGCTTGACATGAAGCTCAAATATTTATTTAAAGACGACAAGGCAGAACTTATGTTGCATCAGAAAATTAGCAGAGGATTTTACGTATTAGAGTGTATTTCATCCATGGAGGACGAATGCAGACAAGCTGAGGGAGTTTGAATTTGGACCACATGTGCTACCTTCAAAGTGTCCGTTCTCCTGTGAAAGATGTGGAGTTGGCTTTGTTAACATACATTTATTCTTCTCTTTTCTGCACAGACTGACGTCTTCCCAAGCCTTGCAGCTCTGTGTGGCTCCGTGCGCTCTCTTGTAGCCTCTGTCCTTTCAAGTGATCCTTATTTGCTGTGATTGACACCTTGGGATGGGGTGCATTTTGCTGATGAGAATTTTAGAGGCTTGGGGCTTGTGATGCTCCAGTGATTAGTGGTACGTCACCCCTACAGCCATCTGAGGGGGGGGGCTCAGAGATCAGTTTCAAATACTCCAGTGCTTTCATCACCAAAGACAAGCCTAATCTGCTATTTAGGCTTGTGCAGATCAGCAGACACTTTTAAGGGGTAAAAAACCTCTACTACACACCACAAAGACCTTCATCTGACTGACCTGTGCTTTAGGAACAGTGACGCTAGAAAGAGCGGATGCTCTTTAGCATCTGGATGTTTTCAAACCGTCTTAAATGCCAGAGGGACACATTTAAGCATAGAGGTCTTTCCGCTGTAAACATCATTGCCTAGAATAACAGATATTTTGTGATGAGATGGAATCTGTTTGAGATCATCTGAAGAATATTAAGTTGAAAATTAGTTGAATTTATGAATAGTTTTGCTACAAACATATTTAATTTCTCACATTTTTCACTTCTAAAGTTTTTCCTGTCTTTGATTTTTTGTCAACTTCTTTTATCTGACGATGTGTAAAACAGATGTTTTTCTTTTTTAACCATTTACTGGTTTAGTCAAACACTTCAATGGTTATAGCATGATCAGGCAACAAAAACATCAAAGGTAAATACATAAAATCTGATAAAAAAAAAACCCCAGAAAGCCTTAAAAACATGAATAGAAATTGTTTTCCTACATTATAATAAAATGGACCCAATCCCAATCCAATATATAAGTTGTTTGAGACTTTTGCTGCATTTTTATGCTGAGAGGCATTTTGCCTAATTGAAACCAACACATCTGAGAGGTTTTTCTGTACTGCAGGATTACTGTTGCAAGCGTAAATTCATACGGCCTTTAACGTGTTGTTTTTTAATAACACAACATCCTGGATTTCTTCCTCAGTGTTCTGTCATTTAATTTGATCATTAGTCACATTTATTGACATGTCAGATAAATGTCTATCTGTTCATCATACACAAACACACTATGCAGAACAGTGGTCAACCGGGCACCTTTAGGCTTGATTGAGTGAAACATATTCTGAGGGTTTGTTTCAAACACATGTGAGCAGCTGCAGCTCAGCCGTTCCTTCGCATGCGCCTCTAGAGTCGGCTGGATGGTCAGCAGTGGGTCAAAGCGTGTTTGAGGTGTGCGCTCCATTGACCTATGGGTCACATACCATGCAAAAGTGTAGCGGCCTTGTTCAGGTTTACATTAAAAGAGGCGATTAGAGGAGGATAGTGGGAGGGGAAAGAAGGGAGAGGATCATTCCTGAGCCATGGTGAGGTGGTTGGTGGTGCGTGTGTGCAGGAGACTCACGTTGGCCACCAGTACCTCCCTTTGCTTAAATCAGGACCTGGCAGGAGCAGCAGGGGAGAATGGCTGGAAATATGATCCAAACAGTGGTACTATAAAACTTCTTGCTAAAATTGAGGCTTCATGAGATCCTTGTCAAGACTTCATCACAGCTCAGCACCGGCATCCTTTTTCCACACCTGCTCTGTCTGTCCTGAACCTTTTTGCAGCAACAACAGACCTCAGTGGCAAAATTCAAAGCTTTGTCATCTTGAAAAGGTAAACTTGTTTCAATGGAAAGCATAAGTTGTGTGTTCTTCAGTTTTTATTTCAATAAAAAGCTTGTTTTTGCCCACATCTTTTTTGTATGGCTCCTCAGATATGAAGATATTGGGCTGCGTTACTCTCTTACTTTTACTCGGGGAAGTATGGGGCCAGAGCAACCGTAATGCTAAATCAAGTGGCAAGTCTGTAAAGAAGGCTGGTGCAAACCTTGGAGGTGGACCCCAGCCTCCACCCGGGGCTGGGGTCAGTGCTGGAAGCAGCAGGAGCAGTGGAGGGTCAGCTGAATCGGAACAGGAGGGTGCTGCAGCAGCTACTCGTGCAGCTGGACCGCAGATGGAAGACATGAGGCTTCACTTCCTCAGGAACACCCAAGTTACATGCAATGATGGAACAGCAGCTGGGTGAGACTCTCTTTTTTCAAACACTTTCTTTGAATGAATGGCCTTAGATTGACCGTCTACTTTTCCTCCTCTGTACATGCAGCTTTTACCTGAAGGAGTCTAGAGGAAACCGCAGGTGGATTTTATTTCTGGAGGGTGAGTGACCACAAAAGCCCGTTTTTTCAAACAAAATCCTATAGAATTAACCCTCTAGGGCAGGATCCTGATCTGACATTGGGTATTTCTAACCAAATTCGATCCCCTGGATTGGGAATCAATGATTCAATCTTGCCTTTTTTTTTCATATTAAGGATCTTTGTTGAGTTTTTCAAAACTCTGGACCAATCTGATCCAGAAAATGAAAATTATTATGATCCCACCTCAAATCAGGATCCGGGGCTGATCCTCTGTTTATCCTTTTAACCTTTTAATGTGTTCATTTTAAAAAGAAAGAAAATATGTGAATTTAGCAAACCCTCACTACAAAGTAATTTTCACCCGTTTTAAAATGTTTTGTAAACAAATGGAAAAGTGGGGAAAAAAGTCTCTCAAAATTCTATGTAGTTTTTCCTTTTTTTCTTCTATTTTTTTAATAGTAGCAGTAGTTTATATGTGTGTGTGTGAGTGTGTAGTATTTTATTTTGATTAGCTGGATTGAGTGAGTCCACTTTCTGAGGTACTGGGCACACCTGATCCAGGTGACCAGTAATTCAGTAATTACTGAAGAAGGGCTAGCTGCAAAAAGCAGGACAGTAACTCACGAGGAACAGGGCAGGGATGGAGACTACTAGTACTAGACATTTAAAGTCTAGCATAATAATATAAAAAAAAACAATAGATCATTTGTTTTTATGAATGTATAGATGTTTGGGGTGAACCTTTACAGTTCAAAATAAGAAAAAAATTAAGAATCCACCAGCTACTTTTTGATGAAGCCTAATATCAAGTGGTAAGTTATTTGATTTAGCTTTTAATTTTTTACTAACACTCAAAAAAATGTATTTACAATAACAGGTGCCTAAAAATTCAACCACTGTTTGATAAATTTCACAAGAACATTTACTTAGGCCCGCATTTTACTTCACTTAAATTATGAAAAGTAAAAATGCAAGAACATTTTCCACTTTTGATCATGATAAATCACCAGAACCCCTGGTATTTGATTATTCCCCCCCCCCCCCCCCCCCCCCCCACCCACTCCCTTCCTTTTGTTTGATGGTTGTTGGGAGTTGTGGTTAAAAAAGTTCAGTAGGTATCTGTTCTTTCATGTTTTACTCTGACTGAATATAAAAAAGGTTTGCGGGGGTCGAGCGATGTTTAGATGAATTTTGTTCTGGAAAAATGTGACTCTGTCTGGCAACGTTGATTAGAGCAAATCTGAACACATTTCATCTGATCCAGCTAAGTTTTGAAGTATCAATATGAAAATCTTAAATCCGTGGAGTCAGGTAGAGGGATTTGGTCTTCTGGATCACTTTAATCCTGATCTAAAGTTTTGAAATACTGAGTCAAAGGGATTCATTTAATCTACAGAGGTTCTATGGTTTCGGTTTTCCACCATACCAGCCTCTCTTCAAGAACAGACTCCAGGGGCATCTTCCTCTCCCTCCTCACGATAGTGATGGGCTTAAAACGGGTCTTCCTCTTTCACACATCAATAACTCTAGTCTATTATTTTTAGGTGGCTGGTGCTGCTACAGCAAAGAGAGCTGTGATGCAAGATATCAAAATATCCCTCGACTAATGAGCTCATCGGTGTGGCCCCAAACCAAAAGAGGTTGGTCAGCTCACTGGTTTCTTTAACACAAACATACCCTCACTGGCCACTTTATTAGGCACACATGTCCAACTGCATGTCACACATGGTAGCAACTCATAGCAACTCATGGTCAAAACTACCTGCTGCGGTACAAACCGAGCATCAGAATGAGGAAGAAAGATAATTGAAGTGACCAGATGGGCTGGTCTGAGTGTTTCAGAAACTGCTGATCTACTGGGATTTTAACCCGCAACCATCTCTAGAGTTTACAGAGAGTGCTCTGAAAAAAGAGAAAGTATCCTGTGAGTGGCAGGTCTGTGGGCAGAAATGCCTTGTTGCCAGAGGTCAGAAGAGAATTGCCAGACTGGTTTTAGGTAAAAGAAAAGTAACAGTAACTCAACAAACCACTGATTCCAACCGGGTCTGCCGAAGAGCACCTCTGAACACACAACGCGTCCAACAGTAATGGAGGTGGGTTACAGCAGCAGAAGACCACACCGGGTGTCACTCCTGTCAGCTAAGAACAAAAATTGGACCATAGAAGATTGGAAAAACTTTGCCTAGTCTGATTAATCTTGATTTCTGTTGCCACATTTGGGTGGTAGGGTCAGAATTTGGGGTCAGAAACACAATAGCATGGATCCGTCCTGCTTTGCATCAATGGTTCAGGCTGGTGGTGATAATGTAAGGGTGTGGGGGATCTTTTTTTCGGCACACTACTAACTAATCATGGTTACAGCACCACAGCAACAGTCTTGTTGCTGAACATGCCCATCCCTTTATGACCACAGTGTTTCTTTTGATGGCTACTTGGTAAATGGCGTGTAGCGCTTTTCTACCTACAAGAGCAAAGCACTTTACAGTCACAGACCCATTCACACACATTCACACACTGGTGGCCGCACCGCTGCAAAAACACAGGCGCCTGCCTGCCACCAGAGGCAAGGTGAGGTTCAGTATCTTGCCCAAGGACACTTCGACTCATGGGCGTGCAAGGTCGAACCTGCAATCTTACGATCAGGGGTCGACCACCCTCCCGCTGCACCACAGCTGCCCGCTACTTCCAGTGGGATAAGGCGCTGTCATAAAACTGGAATCATCTCAGACTGTTTCTAGAACATGACAATGAGTTCACTGTATTTAAATGGCCTCCACAGTCCCCAGATCTCAACCCAATATGTGTGGAACACATATATTGGAACCATGTGGTGGAACAGGAGACTTGCATCATAGATGTGCATCCGACAAATCTACAGAAACTGCATGATGCTATCATGTAAAATGGACCAAACTCTGTGAGGAATGTTTCCAGTGCCTTGTTGAATCTATGCAACCCAGGATTAAGGTATCTGTAGTTTTAAAGGCAAAAGGGACTCCAATCTTGTACCAGGAAGGTGGATCTAATAAAGTGGCTGGTAAGTGTATGTGGATGAAAAACATCCATGGTGACACTTTAATGAGTCTGGTTGTCTTGCAGGAACTGGAATACTGTCTTCACGAGCAGAGGAAAATCCACACTGGTACAATGCTAACCTTGTGTAAGCATTCCTTTGTGCAATTTTGCAACTTTTTATTTTCCTCAAATCTGGAGGGTTGACCTTTTGGCGGCTACAGTTAGGACATACTCTAGACACTTTCCAGCATCATTCTAATTGCTGTGTCAGCAAAACTTCCTCATTCATATTTGAAGAGATTTAAAGTGCAGAAATTACTTCTTTCACGCTACAGTCAACTTGTTCACTTGCAGGTCTGAGTGAAGAGGCTCTCTGACACCTTTCGTTTCCCACATTTTGCCTACATTAAGCCAAATTTTACTGTAATATCTGTAAAGCAGCTTAGAGCAACATTTCCTCCTGATTTCAAAAAGCTGTTTTATGTTCCTGTTTTTTGAAGTCTACCCCTCTATGTTTCCCTGAGTTGGTGAAATTCAGTTTCTTGTGGAATGCTTTTGTCAGAAAGCAGTGAAATGAAAAAGTTGCAAAAAAGAGATGATCTTAAAAGCTTTGATGAAATTGATGGAGAAAAACAAATCCAAATGTTTGGTTCCCCATATAAATGTTTCTGATCCCCACAGATTCATTCCGTACTGCTCCAGTGACGTATGGACCGGCACCGGTCCCATTCCGACCCCTCCTACAAGACAACGACAAGGACGAGACAAAATCAAAGAGAGAAACACAAACACTAGTAAGGATTTCAGCAATAAAAAAGTCTGTTCACTCCCATTTTCCTGTTCCCTGTTAATCTCTCCGCTTCTCCATTCAGCTGAGTATTCCTTCATGGGCTCTCTGATCATTCGTGAGGTCATCAAAGATCTCATACCAAAAGGAATCAAAATGGCCAAGGTTATCATGCTGGCTGGCACCAGGTGAGTCTTTTTCTGCTTTAGTGCAGCTGCTGCTTGTTACGTGGAACTTTTTGGACCGCATATTTTGGCGCCTTCTTCTTTCAGCTCTAAAACTGTTAAAAACAATCTGCGATGACTAGTGACATAAATTTTATTGGAAAGCCTCATCCAGGAGTGCTGACGACTCCTCCAATGTTTCCCTGCTTATTTAGCTGTGGTTTCTTGGTTCTGCTGCAGTGCCGGAGGAACCGGTGTGCTGCTAAACATTGAGCGGGTCGCCAGCCAGCTGGCACAACTTGGTATGGACGCTC
This sequence comes from Oryzias curvinotus, assembly GCA_023969325.1. Lineage (NCBI taxonomy): Eukaryota > Metazoa > Chordata > Actinopteri > Beloniformes > Adrianichthyidae > Oryzias > Oryzias curvinotus. The sequence goes on from CM043706.1 coordinate 24,054,889, forward strand.
AGGTCCGAGGTCTGGTAGATTCTGGCTGGTTTCTAGAGAGTAAAAAGGAAAGACCTACCAACTGCCCTGAGACTGTTTCCTGTTCTCCTGAAGATGCTATCAAGAACGGGCTCAGGTAAAGAAGTGCATCCCACAGTGTGGGTGGAGCCGCTTTTATTAACATTTTTGTTCTAAATCTCTTGTTTTTGGTTAATCTTTTTATGTGTCCTGTAAACGTGACTTTTCAGATTGTGGAACGGGGCTGTGCCAGAACAGTGTCAGCAGCTCTATCAGGAGGGGGAGGAGTGGCAGTGCTTCTTTGGTCACAGACTGTATTCAACCTTGACCTGTGAGTTGGAAATGTTGCAGCTTTGTGCTGAATTGGGGGCTGTAGAAACCTAAACGACACAAAGCTACCTTTACATTTTGAATAGTATCATGATTAAATCATTTCAGCCACTCACAACAACAGTTATCCTCCCCAATCACTTCACTTACAGTTAATATAAAACTTTCCATATTGCGTTGTCTGAGTTCATCCAACGACAAACATTTTAAAGGAAAATCAATGTTTCTTATCTAAACACGTATACTAATGATGTGACGTACTGTATCGAGGCTTTGAAGCTTTGGCGAGTAGTGGAGGGAGTCTCCGTGAAGCGCGAATCGAAGCTTTCTTCATTTAGAGGAAGTGCAGGAAATGATGATGTCCGAAGCTTCGCGGTCAGCTGTACCACGTGACTAAATCATGAGGTGGTTCAGATTGTGCTGCGGGTTTTTACAATGACAGAAATCCCTACAGCTCTATTCAAAATGTGGGTGTTTGATGGACACTTGCGATCAGTGAGAGTTTGAAGACACTTTGGATAGAAGTAGAGATGGTATAGAGATTTAGGAGAAACTTTTTTTTTTTTATAGAAAAACAATTTGTCCCCTGAACGATCATTGTCTAAACCTCAACCACCCTTGCAACAGGGGTGGGTACCGAAACCTGGTGCTAAATTCATAAGAGTTCTATGTGAAAATCTGGATTTTGGTGCTTTGTTTCAAACATATCAATCGCTTGTTTTCGATTCAGTTTTGCTTTACAATTCTAGCCAATCATTTTACTTTTCCAGAGCTTGTGGGCGGGCTCATAGAGGAATGGGTGGGGACGTGAGGAAGCGAGGCCTCAGTAGAAATGCAGAAGGTGAAGCGAAAGCAACGATTCGATTCTATCATAATTTGTGGATGTTGATATGATTCATAGTTGATATTAGTTCATTTTGAACAATCCGATTCAGTGACTTAATATGGATCCAGGACATCTTCAGCCAAAACTTCAACCAGTGTAACTCAGAGATAAATACCTGAAACTGAACAGTACAGGTGAAGTTTTCAAGATTACTTGGATTTCTTGTAAGTTAATCGAGTGTAAATTTAATATGTGTACAAACAAACAAGTAAACAAGAATGCATGTCAAATTCCTTCACATTTTAGTTTCCTAAAGTTCAGCTCACTGTTGCTTTTCAACATCAAACTAATCCAAAGGCAACAGTCTTAGAACATTCTAGCACACTGTATGGTCGCATGTCTTTGCTAAAGTGTTTCCACACATTGGACTGGAATGATGGACTGATCAGTTTTTGCTGCATCACATGTGTGTTGTCCCCTGTGATGGTACTTGGTTGTTTTTTAGATATCATTAAACCTACCATGTCTCAATCCAATCTGTATTTTCCAAGATCCATTATACATCGACTTATCTCTTTTTGAAACAACTTTTTAACGGTTCAAGTTGATTCGATTCAATTAACCACTTGCTTGGGATAGAAATCAAAATGTTGAATAAATCGATTCAGTGATCAGTTGAGTCATCGTTACTGTCCTAGTGTTTACTTAGGCTTGTGTGAAGATGGAGTAGAGCCACATTGTCTGTCAGAAAGAATGAAATAAAGCATCTCAGGCACATTTGTGTGCTCTTCTTCACCCGGTGACACTGTTTTGTTCCACTTAAATGCTTTAGGAAAATAAATTGGCATGTTTTTAAATTTTTGAAGCAAAGATTCGAGCACAGTTTAAGGACCGAAACCATTTTAACCCATCATCAATCTTTACGGTACTTTCCATAACTGGTAACAAAAACTTCTGTACACCAAGATTAAAAATAAATAAATAAATAAAACAAGCAAATTAGTTTAGAGATTGGATCAACCCCACTCTTCCTGTCCTGGACCCGCTTACAACCACAAACCTTCCACCTTAAAAGTACCAGTTCGGCACCAGCAGCCATTAAATCCAATCCTCACCTTACCATAAATTATTATTTACATAATTTCCTAATTATTTTTTTGAGGTTTAAAAAAAGAATGTATTTGTTTTTTTTATTGCTTTGTTTATTTGTATCAATAAAAAATACTATACTGTATGTGTGTATTTCAGTCCTACTGCTGCTGCTTGGACTCAAACACACTTATAAATATTTTTTTAAATAAAATTAAAAACATAGCTGTCCAACCACATGAATACAGTGAATAACTCTTTTGTTCTTTTAAGACATGATACATGTTTTTTCAAGGCTTCGATTAGATTCTCCAGATCATGCTCTGTGTTAAGGTGCCAGCTGAATAACTGTACAAACACTGCCCCCTGCAGCGTTGTTCTTTAAGCCTAATAAAGACTGGTGAAGACAGTCAAAGAAGAGGAATGACAGAGTCTGAGAGTATTTGCTGTTACTTTTTAAATTTTCCATCAGTTCTATCCATAGCAAAGGAATCCGTACAAATGATTGGTGATGGTTTTGCAGCACAAAATGAAAATGCTGTTGAAGGTCCTGCAATATGCAAAGAACTTTGAATTTGGTTAAATGTGATGATGTTATATCAATTTACCAGCAAAAACTTTTCATTCTTTGTTTTAGATTTGAGAAAGCTAATCCTCCATTTCCTTTTAATTATTAAATATATTTTCTTTCTTTCAAGTTCAGAAAAGTTTAACTGCTGAACACGTTCCTTCATCTGAACCGGGACTTGAGGTTTTCTTTGTTTTTTTTCCTGTAGCGCCTCTGTTCGTGGTGCAGTGGCTGTTTGATGAGGAGCAGCTGCGGGTGGAAAACATCTACATGGGTGCACAAAGCCTCTCTGATGAGCAGTGGCAGTACATTCAGAACCTGGGTTTGGAGCTCAAAAACTCCCTGAGAGGTGTCACGTGAGTTCTCAGCTGAATTATCAGCCTCAAACTCCATCCGGTTCATACTTCTTCACCAACCAAAGATGGCTTTGTCCGCCTGTCTGCTTCTTCCAGGGCTGTATTTGCTCCGTCCTGCCTTTCCCACACTGTCATCACCAAAAGGTAATCTTTCTCTCGTCACTTATTTTCTTTCATTTTTTTATCAAGCTTTTCCTCCCAAAGAATCTATTAGAAACTTTTTCTGTTAATTTTATTCACAATTTGTGACCTGCAGTGAATGGATGAGTTTTCAAGTCAAAGGCACCTCTTTGCCCCGTGCCCTACACTGCTGGGACAGGAGTCTGGAGGCAACACGCAACAACAGAACCCCTGCCAAAGGCTGCCCTTTCCACCTGGTGGACACCTGCCAGTGGCCTCAGTGCAACCCCACCTGCCCAGCCTTGGTGGACCAGGCCACCCAGCAGGAGACCACTCTGCTCCAGATGCTGGTTGCCATGGGTCTTGACCTGCAGAAGCTGGGCTTGGATCCCCAGGGAGATGCAGACTCACTGGAGTAAAACATCAGAAAGGTGAATGGATGAAAATAAGATGTGATGCAATTTCAGTGTAACCATGGACATTCAACAGAAGTCTGGTTACTACATTTTGTGCCGCTCAGCATTCCATTATGCTCCACATGTTAACTCCATCTGGGACCACATCAGGCTGGAAGGAGTGTGGCTCTGGGGGTTTGTGTTGTTGACATGGGCCCCAAGTGAATGTCAGAGGAAAGCAGGGGCAAAGCTGCTCAGCCTGAAGATCTTTGAGCTTTTAAAATTGGCCTGAAACAAACTACATGAAGCTCTAATCCTGATGACTCCACTTTCTAAAACTAAAGCATGTTAGTGGAGTTTTAAGGCAACAGATGTCCTAACATTTTATTCATTTGCTCTGTCAAATAGGAACCGGATCCATCATGTAGCAAATTAGAAGAAAAAAAAGCAAAAATCAAAATTCAACAAATCGAACTACTTTATCAAAGACAGCTTTGTTGTGAGACATTTTTCATATTTAGCTCCTAATTTTGTGCCAAGTATATAGTGTATGCTAGTTGATAGCTTTAATCATATTTTTTATGCATGCAAAACTAAAAGAATTGGGTTGCTGTATCTTTTGGTCGTAGGTCTATTGCAGACCTACCTTATTTAATTTTACAGTCCATAATATATTGGGAATGAAATACAGCTGGAGAAACTGGCTTTTGAATGGAAAGCACTAACTTTTATAAACTCCTTCGACTGGAAAGTGAAGGAAAAACCGTCAGTTTGTTTTGCTTTTCTCTTCATTTTCAAACACAGGTTTTCCTGCTGACTCTATGCTGGAACACTTTGCATTTACAGATGTATGTTGCATTATTTTATTGAGCCTTTGCTGTGCTGAACTCATGTAAGTGTAAATACATGAAATAAAAAATGTAAACTATCGTTTTGCTTTGGTCTTTATTAGTTTTTACTCAACTCTAAATGTATATTATACATGCAAAACCGTTAAGCATGTTTATTCAGACAATTAACTTGTATTTCATTGATAAATAATGAAAATTAATTCAACTGTATTAAAACATAAAATGTCCCAAATTTTATCAGCATTCTTATTTCTGCCACATTTGTAGAAAAATAACTCAATCTGCATTTGTTTGACATTCAAAAACTTACAAACATCATGCTTCACAGGACAAAAAGTTTTTTTGTGTAAAATGTGAATTGTCCCACAGCTACCCATTGTTGTTAAGCACAGATATTGCAACATTTAACAAAAACAAAATTGTGAAACAGATGGCAAATTCTCAGAAAATAAAACATGTAACCCTTGTGCTATCCTAGGCACTTTACCATTGGGAGTTGGGTCATCTAGACCCCACAAGACAGTGCGTGTTTTCTGTTTTCTTCAATGATTTGTGATCTTCACTGGTGTCCATGGATTACATGAAATCCTTTCCACCTTTATCCACCTTTGTCATGGTAGGGAGAACACGTCAATGTAAGGGTGGGGTCATAGGATAGCACAAGGGTTAAAAATATAAATCCTAAGTAGGTGAACAAGAGAGGAGGAACTGACAATCAAATCAATGACCTTGTTAACTCGCACACTAATTATCCAATAATTATCAGAGTCCTCAAATTATACAATTTCCTAAATAACATTTTAACCAGATAATCCAATGTCCTTAATCTGATGATGAGGTATTGGATTGGAAATTCCTATATTTGTGAATTTTTGAATGGCTTTCTGGACAAAACCAAAAGAAGAAATGAAGTTGCATAAGAAAAAAAATGGCAAACTATAATTGTGAGTAACATTATATTCTATAATTTAAATTAAACTGGTTTATAAAACATAAAAGAGAAGGCCTATTGTCTTATCATTTGCAGTGAATGTGGTGTTTAGCCAAAAGATTAAGTATACTAATAATATTTGGAGAAGATATCCATCCAGGCTGTCCATTACCAATGTTATTGTCATGGTGCCTCTGTCAGTGCTCCTCCCCCGCCCCCTCTCTGCTCTGCTCCTGACTCCACCAGCTGTGACCAATTCACCTCATCACCTCTGCTGCTCAAAAGGAGAGCAGAGAGGGCGGGGGAGGAGCACTGACAGAGGCACCATGACAGTACCCCCCCCTCCCCCTCAACGACCGCCTCCAGGCAGTCCAGGCCGACGATCCGGGTGAGCGCGGTAGAAGTTGGACTTAGGGGTAGGGTCCAAGATGAGGGAACGGGAGACCCAGGAGCGTTCCTCAGGACCATAACCCTCCCAATCAACCAAAAACTGGTGGCCACGACCACGGCGCCAGACGTCCAAGATGCGGCTGACAGTGTACGCTGGAGCGGTGTATGTGATGGAGAACTTGAACCGGTCAAAAAACCAGACACCAACGGGCTTGACGAGAATTGAGTCTTCTAGCGGAGCGAAGGTATGAGAGGTTTTTATGATCAGTCCAGACGATGAAGGGTTGAGCCACTCCCTCCAGCCAGTGAAGCCACTCTTCGAGAGCCAGCTTGATGGCGAGAAGTTCTCGGTTACCTACATCATAATTTCATTCGGCCGGAGACAGTTTCTTAGAGAAGAAGGCACAGGGTTTAAGTTTGTCGGAGGATTCGTCTCTTTGGGATAATACGGCTCCAACACCAGAGTCTGAGGCATCCACCTCGACTACGAATTGCCTAGAAACGTCTGGTTGGATGAGAATGGGAGCTGAAACAAATAGTCTCTTGAGGGTATCAAAAGCACCCTGGGCTGTAGGGTTCCAGTGGAAGGTCTTGGTAGTCAAAGTGAGCTGACTGAGGGGAGAGGCGATGGAACTGTAATTTCTTATGATAGAAGTTGGCAAATCCAAGAAACTGCTGTAACTTTTTACGATAAAGGGAGGTTCCCATTGGGAAACCGCTTCGATCTTAGCAGGATCGAGGTGTATGCTTCCAGCCTCGAAAATGTAACCGAGAAAAGGAATACTGGAAGCGTGAAACTGGCATATCTCCGCCTTAACAAAAAGTTGGTTTTCGGACAGTCTCTGAAGGACTAGACCAGTGTTTTTCAACCTTTTCTGAGCCACGGCACACTTTAACCTTAAAAAAAATCCCGCGGCACACCAGGATCCAAAAATAAAAAAAAAAACACCAAAAAAAAAACGGAGAAACTCATAGTCTGTATTGATCTACAGTCCCTCCACAATCTCACATGCATTTTTGAGATAATTGTTGCAGAAAAAGCTGGAAACTGCAGCTGTTTTTTTTTTCTAAAAGATGCAATAAAAGTTAAGTTAGAAGATTTGAAAACAGTTTGATGTGTGTTCGTTGGTTTCAAGACGTTTAACAACAGATCTTGTGTGCGGTCACTCTCACAACCCAATGCATCATGGGAGATGTAGTGCATAAAACGGCCGGTGGAGATCGCGTCTCTGAGCTTAATGGTTTTGTTCTCTTGTTCCACGGTCTGATACCGGATTCTGTGGAAAGCTACACCGCTAAAGACGAGCTTTAGCTGGTATTTTTGTTAGAACTGAGCGATTTTACGAGCTAAATCGGGACAAGGAAGTGAAGACTTTAACCACTTCTGATTGGTCAGACTGATGACATGTGATTAAGCCTTCAAGAATGATTGGTGGAGACAATTAAAGGGGCGGGACTTTTACAAAATACAGCCGGAGCTGCAGCTGAATCGCGGTACGTCATTCTTATCAAAATGTCTTTAATAAAATAAAATAAACGCAAAGAAAAAGTATTTTACGATCTTTTATATTCCTAACTCCTCAGTGTTTTATCAAGTCCTGTTTGGATGAACAGAGAGCTGAAATCCTAGAGATGGAAAATGTTTTTATATCAGTTAATGAGGGCAATTCCCCACGGCACACTTGACCATCTCCCAAGGCACACCAGTGTGCCGCGGCACACTGGTTGAAAAACACTGGACTAGACAGTCGTGGTTCTCATGCTGAGTAGGGTCTTTGGAATAGATCAGGATATCATCGAGATAGACAAAAACGAAACGATTAATAAAGTCTCTGAAGACGTCATTGACGAGACGTTGGAATACAGCCCAAAAAGCATTACTGGTGTCCTAACTCTCCGCAATAAAAACAAGCACCTTTATCTCTGCGTCTTTGGCGTTCTTCTGCGGATAACTTCGAGTGTCCGATTTGCATAGGTTCGTCGGTGGTACTGCGGGGAACTTCAGGTCGGGCAGCCTGAGGAGAGCTCATCATCACGGCTTGAGATGGTTTAGCCGGAGCCTTACGGGGTTGAGAGAGCCGGTCATGTTGATGTTCTCGAAGCCTGATATCCGAGCGAAGGGCAGCGGCGACTAGCTCTTCGAAGAAATTAGCCTCTGGTTGTGTGCATAGGTGGTCCTTGATGGATTCGTTTAGGGATTGGTAAAATAGCGCAGTATCGGATCAGCCAGCTTCCACCGCCAGAATCCTGAAGTTGATAACATGTCGGGTCAGTTACACTGCTTGAGGGCTAAGAGCTTGCGGGTGGCTTCCTCTTGTTTCCTGGGTTGATAATAATAATAATAATGGATTGGATTTATCTGCGCTTTTCAAGACACCCAAAGCGCTTACAATGTGTCCATTATTCATTCACTCCTCATTCATACTTGGTGATGGTAACTACTTTTGTAGCCTCAGCTGCCCTGGGGCAGACTGACAGAGGCGTGGCTGCCAGTTCGCGCCTACGGCCCCTCTGACCATCACCGGGATCATTCATGCACATTCATACACCCGTGGAGGCCACACTGGAGGCAAGGAGGGTGAAGTGTCTTGCCCAAGGACACAACGACATTTGGCTGGTGGGAGCGGGGAATCGAACCGCTGATCCTTCGATCATTGGACGACCCGCTCAACCACCTGAGCCACTGTCGCCCCCAATCAAAAACTAACCGGAACTCTCCGATGAAACGATTAAAAGGCAAATGAGAAATGGGGTTGACAGTCAGGAATGCTTGTGCCCATTGAAGAGCTTTGCTTTGTAGGGAGTTGATGATTAAAGTTATTTTACTGTGATCAGAAAAGTAATACCTCGGGGCTTGTTGAAACAGTAATTGACATTGTAGAAGAAATCCACCGCATGCTTCGACGTCACCGTAGAAGGGCTCGGGTTGAAGCCGATGTTTTCCGGGGTCATGGCGGAAGCGGAAGTGGAGTTGTTGCCTGATGTAGGAATTGTAGCTGTGGTAGCAGAAGTGGACATTTGACCCGTTAAATCCAATAATGTTTGTGTCATACCATATAGGCGTCTAAAGAGTTCTTGTTGGGCGGAAGCGATCTGGGATAATGCGTCGGCTTGGCGTCCCAGGGTGATCCCTTGTTGGTTCACAGCGTAGCGCAGACCATCTGGGTCAGCTGGGTCTGAAGATTGGCCAGTTCATTCTGTCATAGTTCGTAGGCGTGACAGTCCCAGGTGCTAGAACCCAGAATGATCAGACAGGTAAGTGAGTGGTAAGTAAATTTAATCTCTTTGCAGAGAACAGAAAGTTTGGCACTTACCTGTCTGATCATTCTGGGTTGCAGCACCTGGGTCTGTCACGCCTATGAACTATGACAGTTATGTTAGACATGATAATGTTTAATGAGGAGAAAATGTGCAAATATATTTTCCAAAGAAAACTGGTTACATCTTATTATTCATCCTAAAGTGATTTTCTTTGGCGTTGGGACCAGGTAACTAATGAGCTTTAAACCTAATGGATTGAATGTTCAAATTGGAAGTCATCTTAAGCCTTGGTCACATGGAAGTACAGGTGCTGCAGGTTTTTGGGGATGCCTGGGCCAATGGGTGTACCTTAAAGTTTCCTTGTGGCTTATGCGAACAACTCATGAATATGGAACGTACCATTGTTGTGTGTGCGGTTAGTGTATCGTGAAATATTTTTAAGGATAACACAAGTTACACGCACTTATAACATTCAAGCAACGCTGTCATGTTGTGCCCTTTACACAGCATGCTAGTCAGCTGAAGTGCCCACTGTCTCCTTAAGTACAGGTCACATAAGTGCCAGTAGGATGCCCACACAAATTAGACTCTGTTTCATTTCATCATTTCCAACAGCCAGGCTGCAGGCCAGGAGTATGCACAGTAAAAGGTGTGCAGATATGCCTGTTTTTCAACGGCAGACAGCCCACATCCACCCATAAGGGCAGTTGGGATTAAGGTTTTAAAAAAGGGTTATATCTATAAAAATGAGTTCGTTGTAGTCTATTATGTAAAGATAGGCATAGAGTACATCATTACATTTATGATTGACAGTCTATTGACAGTCCCTGGAGTTTAGATTGTCTCCCAACTAAAATTGTTCTATATTCCAAGAGATGATCCACCAGGAGATAAATTCTGACTGAGAATCATTCTCAAAAATTAAAGTATCTTTTTTCTTTTCTTTTTTTTTTTCTTACAAAAATTGGACAAAACAATCAGAATCTTGCTGATCTGAAAGCCACACTTCAACGAAATGTCTCTTACTTCAAAACTGCCTAAAAATTGAGTTTGGAATGTGGAACCACATTAAGTTCCTTTGCATCAAAAAGGCTTTCCACCTTTTGATCTTAAATGCGGAACCATGGCTTCAAAATCTGTTTCTATATAAAGTTTTACCCCCACAGGAACAGAAGAAAAGGGATAATCTCGTATTTTTCACCATTCATATATCTTTTTACAAAAAAACTGAACTTTATGTTGGGAATTTTTCTAGCGTTTTTTTGTAAAAACAGGAAAAGGATTGACTTTAATTGGTAGATTTAAAATACTAATACCTTAAATAACAGGATTATATTTTGTGTTTCTGTTCACTTCCATGCCAGTTTATTTGCTCAGTTTTAGTGGTTGTTGTAGCTGTCAGTGTGGATTTCTGGAGGTTGTCACCATGTTGGATTGATATGAGTTTTTGTTCTCCTTTTCACTTTTTACTTTGTGATCTGGCCTGGCTGAGATTTTTATTGCTTTCTTGTTGCTGGAGTTGTTTTTGAGGAGTTTTGGATCTTTGGATTTATGGGACTGATAACATCGAGATGGAGTGAAGAGGATCCGGCTTTGTAAAACTATTTTTATGGAGGATATTATTCCACTTTACATTCCTGCGTCTTACTCTTTTCTGAATGATTTTCTCTTTGATAAATGTTTTCTGACACTTCGACTATATTCCTGAGTCCTTAATTTAGACACTCTGCAAAAAAGTGAGCTAGGATTTTATCTTTATATTATTTTCCAAATGGCACCACGGTAGGCTGCCAGTTACCACAATGCATTTCAACAAGCACATAAAAAAATAAATAAATTATATATATATATATATAAAATTATATATAATTATATATATTATATATATTATTATATATTATTTCCTCCTTAGATTTCATATTATATATATGTATTATATGAAATCTAAGGAGGAAATAATTTTACTAAACCAAACTTCATGACAACTATTTGATCTTGACAATTGAACTGTTTACTTTTGCATTTTCTATTTGGCTTTAATTGAATTTCTCTCTTTCTTTCAAATTCTTTTAGTGACAGGTTTCTGTCATATCCTTTTCTTTTCTAAGTTTTAATTTTATACTGTCTATGGTTTTTATTTACCTTGTTGTATATTAATATTTTCATATATATATTTTCAATTGAATCCAATTAATTCAAAATCATGTCAATGTTCTGAACTGAAGACAACAATGCTGCAGGGGGCTAAAATACCTTTACATGTATCCCAAAATACATTCAGCTAAACTCCAGGATTGTCTTTAAAATTGTTGATAAAATTTCAAACGCAGTAGCTGTGTTGAAATTGTTGTTACGTAGTTTTACTTTCGAAACAAAACGAAATGATCGGGTGATTTAGAGCTGAGGTGCTTCATCTTGACGCATGTATGCATCTTTGATTTTTTTTCCCCCATAATGCACAGCGCTTCCTATCTCCTTCCTCTTTCCGCCATATTGCAAAACCGGTGAGATGTCGATTTTTAACACCACTCCTAATCTTCAACGAATCTAAAGCATCGGAATGTTAGAAACCTTGCTTGTTGGTCTACGTGGAAGCAAAATAGCATAGCTTTATTTCTGTATGATTATTGTTTCGTTTAATAATCGAATGTTTGGAGACTTGTTTAATAAAGTTCGCACACCAGTTCTGTTCGGCCTGGGAGTCGGTGCGCTCACGCACCCCGTGAAGCTAAAGCTTCGCCTCGAATACAGTGCAGTTTTTTCCGGAATGAAGAATAACCTTTCTGCTGTCCGTCAAATTGTGTGCGATAAACGGTTTCGTCTCCGTAATGGTGTCATTTGCCAGTGGTGAAACAAACGCTCTTCGTTTCGGTGTAGCCGGCTAAGCTAGTGCTCCAGAGAGCAAGGAGGCTTCAGTTGCAGCGTGGAGATCAATGAGTTTAAGCGCGGATTATCATAGAAACAAATACAATCTGAATTATTTTTTCTGAATGACTTGTTTGTTTAGATGTTTACTACCAATCGAGCAGCCCAGGCCCAATTTGAAGATGTTCTAAGCGAAGTAGCGCTCTGAAGTTACATTGAAGTCCGAGTATAGAAACGTCACTGAGGAGAACGAGCCTTCGCCTTTCTGATGTCGGTGTGACTGTGTAGCCTTGATGAGCCAAGTGTTTGTAACCCCCTCTGGTGTGTCTGCAGGCATCATGGTGCGCATGAACGTTCTCGCAGATGCTCTGAAAAGCATCAACAATGCAGAGAAGCGTGGGAAACGCCAGGTCCTCATCAGGCCGTGCTCCAAGGTTATAGTGCGCTTCCTAACCGTCATGATGAAGCACGGTAAGACGCTTTGCCCCCTGCTTCCTTCCTGCAGGTGCACTGTCCCAAGTGGTGGTCCCTAAAGCCATCACATGTGTGCCACTAGCATCATCTCTGAGTCCCAGCTGTTGGCAGGTTTTTTGTGAACGTGTGCGTTCTCTTTTTGCTCACGCAGGTTACATTGGTGAGTTTGAGATCATCGACGACCACAGAGCTGGAAAAATAGTCGTCAATCTCACAGGCAGGCTGAACAAGGTGAACTTCCATGAACACTCATTGAATGTTTGGGAATCTCTGGAGGGGTTTTCTTATAAAGCTCCTGAGCTTTTTTTGTTTTCCAATCGGGAAGCTTTTTACTGACAAGTTGGTTCTGACGGATCAGATGTTCTGTGCAACTATAGGACAGTAGGCTTTAAAAAGTTTTAAGTCATTGATGCAGTTTCGTGTTCTTTTTATCATGAATATATATATATATTTTAAGACTGCATACAGAGGATCACATGTTCATCCACGGTTTTTGTAAATATTTCTTTCACATGAGAATTTTCCCCCAATTAGCTGTTCAGATCTGATTTATAATGCAGCATTGTTAGGGAACCTTGTAATACTCAGAATGGGAACATTTGACATCAGTAAAGTTGGCAGGTCTTTAAGACGATGGCTGTGTCTGAATTTCCACCTTATAACCCCTACCTGCTAAAAAAAATAATGTAGTGCCCTGTATTTCAAAAGCAATTCAGATATCATGCTCACTACTTTTTATTTTGATTTTAAATGGCGATATGACGTCATCAATTTCAGTACAAATCTCATCGATAGGAGTGTTTTGTGACTATTATTTATGAATCCACTGTCCTTTGAAGATAAAAACGTTGATTCATTCTAGGCCTGCACAATATACCACAAATTTATCGTTATTGCAATAACAAGTTGTGCAATATGCATATCGCAAAAGACAGCAAAAATTGCAACAAATGGTTCCCTTAAATGTGCTACAACAATCTTATGGCAACTTGAAGTATTAAACGAATTAAATAAATCCCTTTGAGTTTGACCAATCGGATGGACCCTTTCACGTTGTTGACCAATCAGATGGAGGAGCCCTAATAAGTTACATGTTTGCTTCCTATGTCGATGAGGGTCATTTGGAGTATAATTTTTAAAGTCAAGCAGTGAAATAGGAATTATGTTTTTAGTTGTTTTGCTCTTTGTTTATGTACTGCAAATTATATCTGTTATCGCAATATTATTTACCAATATCGCATATTGAGAGTTTTCCTCATATTGTGCAGCCCTAATTCATTCATTCATCTTCTGCCGTTTTACACCCTTTCGTCTGGGTCACGGAGCTGCCATGTGGGCGAAGGCAGGGGACACCCTGGACAGGTCGCCAGTCTGTCACAGGGCCACAATCACACACCCATTCACACTCACTCACACCTAGGGACAATTTAGAGTTGCCAATTGACCTATGATTAGGTTTGGGTCTCCCAGCCGGGACTTGAACCGGGGGACTTCTTGCTGTGAGGCAAGAGTGCTAACCACTGCGCACCGTAGAGCCCAAAAAAAACATAGATGGTTTATTAAAAAAATTACATAATTTTTTGGCAAAAATTGTTCTGACGTGGTCTAGTGAGCATCGATGCACGCTGGTTCTTAGCAGAGTATTGTAGATTTGGACAGCGACTACGAAATGCCGAATGCACTATATAGTACACTATGTAGTGGTTAGGGTGGGAATTCGGACCCAGCCGATGTTCTCGGTCTCTTCTAACGTCGATGCCGCTCTTCTCTCTTGCAGTGTGGTGTGATCAGCCCACGGTTTGATCTTCAGCTCAAGGATCTGGAGAAGTGGCAGAACAACCTGCTGCCCTCAAGACAGTTTGGGTGAGAGCAAGAACTAGCATTTACTAAATGAGGTCACATTGCAGGATTTGTTAGGTTTTTTCTTTTTTTTTTTAAAAAAAAAAAGGTGGATTAGATCCAGAAACAGGTTAGTTTTTGTGAAATAGTCTCCATGAGGTTTATCAATGCAGAGATGAAGCAGAACAATTGCCGTTTCTGTGTTTTTAGTCTGGATCTCTGTTTTTAGAGGAGGTGAGAGATTTGCGCCAGGCTTTGTCTGAATTTAGTTTTTGGATATTTTAACTCTGGAAGCAGTTTTGAAAGCATCTGTGAATGATGGTGTTGGAGACCACAGCAGTATTATTGATTATAATTATTATTTTTGAAGTTTTAGCCAGTATTGTTGTTTATCATCTTCTTCATGTCATAAAGCTCTTTGTTGCTCTGTTAAATAAAAGGTGTCTGGGATGTTGCCAGAGATAGACTCGGGCTTACATCTCTCATGCAGAGACTTGAAACTTCCGCTTTGGACTTGAGAATCTAATGTTCATAAGTTCATGTATTGATTTTCACGTCCAGGAGATCTCTGTCCATTCAAATAGAAAAGGGTTTCTGTCCCAGGCTTTTGCTGTATTTTCATTTGTGGGGAAGTAAAAACACCACCTACCTGCGGTTGTGTCCCTCTTATTTTGAAATTATATAATAACAATTAAATGCCAATTTTAACTACAATTTAGTAGACCTTCTGTCACCTATTCTCCATCTAATGTGGGGCAGAAAGGATCTACTAACCCTGGGTTCACCTATCAGAATCTGGCATTTTAACAGGTTCTTGGGTGACATTTTCCTCATGGAGGACATGTTTACAGAAAAAGAAGCTTAAAACTGCATTTGACAGTGTCTAGCAATCCATTGTAGTTCTACATTTGAGTATTTCTTTATTCAAATCGTTCATTAGGAGCAGATGATAAAAATGCTGTTGGAAAAAGCACATTCGGTGGGCCACAAGCTCCCTGCTCCGTTTCGTTCGCATGCATCCACTTGTAGACAACTAGATGCATGTAGTCGCAGTGTGCGATAACAGAATTTGTGTATCGATCGAATACCAAGTAATTGCAGGGTTAGTATCGCCAATATCAATACTTTTTACTTAAAATATTATCATCATTGAACCATTTGGTACATTTGTCGTTTTTCCTTAACTATGTAAACACAAGACAAAGACTTTTTAGGCAAACAATGTTTGACTGCGACAATCTGAACTTAAGATGCATCAAATATAAGTCAATGTTTCATTTATTTAGCTTTCTTTTCCCGTTGAATTGGCTTTGTTTTTGAGTACCGGCACATTAGTCGCATCAGTGTTTGTGCTGAGAAGCTGCTGTGACTTGAGTCAAATTCCAGCTTTTGTTGCAGCTGATGGAGAAACTCCTGCAGTGTAGTGTGAGATAGTTGCAGGAGCCATTGCTCTGATTTTTCCCAATGATGTACCCTTTTTTTTTTTAAACAATACAATGCATTCTTCATCCTGATTGGCTGTTGACCTTGTCCATGAATCTCCTCCGTACCATGTCTTCTGTACGGAATACGTTCAATTTGTCCATTTACATAATTCTTTGATTGTTAGCAGATCTGGTTTTTTAATTCAATAATACAGGATTTTTTTAATGAAGATTTGAACTTTTGGAGTTTAAACAAAAGAATAAGGTGTAAAAATATTAATGACTGAGAAAACTGTAAAGTGTTATAGCCTTAACGTCCAACTCAGAAGAAAATGCGGGATTTTTTTCAAGGTTAAAGTGTGCCGTGGCTCAGAAAAGGTTGAAAAACACTGATGTAGGCGATATAGTTGGCGGGCCTCGAGCTCCCTGCTCCACTCCATTCTGATGCATCCTCTTGTAGACAAATAAATCCGTGAATGTCTTTGTTTTCCTCGTCTGAGCTGGAATCTGGATCATAACTGTACGGCGGAATGGAACCAATATTGCTCGCCATTTATGTTGCATTGTTGTTGTTGGTTTGGGGTTTTTAAGGGCTGTAGGCTAGCGGGAGAGACTGTAAACAAAGGAATGTTGGGAATGTTGGCATGCCACAACTCTGAGGCAAATCTCTGCAGAACTTCGGCTGCTCTTCAGAAACTATGTCCTAGAAAACGACTTAAATTAGAGACAACTGGGAACGCTGTTAAAATAGATCAAACAATGAACAGAATGGGACTTTGAAATATGCAGGTTTCACCTATGGCTTGTTATTTTTAGAATGTAACCCCTGCATTAAGTAAGGGACCGCTGTAATAGGACAAATGTGTTTGAACTCGCCTCCATGTATTCCACTTTCTCCTGTTGGCTCTGTGCCAACCAAGTCATGCGCTGGTGGGAGGGGCTTGTTGGATGTTGGTCAGTCATTCAGCTGTCCCGCAGCAAATGCTTGGCTGCCTGTGTGCATTATGGGAAAGATGACCCACTCGTGTATTCAAGCACGAGGGGGAAATTATCCCTGAGATCTGAACCAGCCACCCCTTTTTGGGTCTGATCCATCATCGTCGAGCTCCGTTTGAAGGTCACTCTTGAAATGGATTCAAATAGCCGTTTAAATGTGTTTCCACTCGCTCCACTTGTAGATAAAACCCGATGGCAGCGGGGAATTGCACATTTTGGTTGATGTTTGTAGCTTATGTTGAGCTTGTGTTGGGTTACAGTTGGCCGATCAAAATCAACCAAAGCTTGAGGTGCTTAGTACAGCCCACATCTGAAAAATAACACTAACTCCATTGTTATCGACTTCACTACTATTTTGGAGGATTGAGCGAAAAAGTGGAACATTTAAATGTTTTTAAAAAAGAATTCTGGTCTAATGTTGATGATGAAGCTGTAAAAAAACAAAAAAGAAACCAGGAAGTTTAGTTTCCCTGATACCAGAAGAATTGTTTAGTTACTTTAAAGATCTCTTACTGAAAAATAAAAAGCTGTGATATTTGGTTTGAGTTTGATTTTATTGAAGTGTCATGCACTCATGTGCCCGGCCTGCGTGGGCTTATATGACACTGGAAGACAGAATGCAGAAAATGGCCATCACAGAACTGAAATAGCAATATGCAATAGTCCAGCAGAATACAGACCTCAGTCTTTTCTTCTCTGGAACTCCTTTAAGGCGCCCTACTTCCACCTGTAGGGGGAGCACTCCTGCTCTGAGTTGAGCACTGAAGGATCTTTGTCCTCTTTTTAAACTGTACCTAGCATACGGCTCAAAGTGACTTTAGTTTGTACCAACTATTTACCTCAACGTGGCGTCGTTGGTTTGCTGTTTTCAGCGTGAAGGATTCCCGCTTATGTCAGATCTTCATTTCTTGATGTTTTCTGGCAAAAGTGTTGACTTCTTCATGAATGGTGGTGAAGATGGCGTTGCTGTTTGCTAATCAGGCAAAGAACACTGAAGGGAGATGTTGGGACTCGAGTCTGCCAGATTCTTCAGGATCAGAATGTTTTGCTTATCTTCAAAATTGCATTTCTAAATAAATGTTTCTGCGTATTGACAGGAAGCTCTTCATGCTGTGGTTCTTCTGAGCTCATGCTAACTTTGATGTCCCCCTTCAGGTACATTGTGCTGACCACCTCAGCCGGCATCATGGACCACGAAGAGGCCAGACGGAAACACACAGGAGGCAAAATCCTTGGATTCTTTTTCTAAGATGTAAAGAACTGCAAATAAAAACAACCAGAAAAAGCTGCTGCTGTGTGTCTGATTTCTTATGTAAAGATGACTCGTGAGAGCGGCAGTCTGAAACATTACCCACAATCCCCAGAATCCGGGAGGCTGGAAATCTTTCAGTTGTTTTTAAAGACGCCCGTCTAATTTAGTGGGAGATGATCTGACGGGTTAAAGGTTTGCCGTTCAACATTCGCAGTGTGTGCTGGTTGTGAGATGCTTCTGGAGAAGAAACGTCCTGGACCTGGAGGGAAGGAGGTCCATCATGCAGACCTGACTGATCCGCAGCTTTGCTGCAGCTGCTTTGTTCATCCTAACGGCTGGAAGTCTGGAGCCCTCCAGTCATCTGGACGTTGTCCTCCTCTGTTGCTCCAGTCTCATGTTGATTTGAAGGGAAGAGGAAACATGGGTTTTGATCAGAAGCTACGCGGAGCTGACATTATTCCCATTTCCTGTTTGGAATTGCACAGGATTACAGAAGGGAAGGCCAGCAGGAATACAAAAAGAGCTGATAAAGAACCTTGAAGACAACATTTGAACACGTCATCTCTCTCTAGTTTTGGTTACAGAAACTTCATACATAAAGTGACTTAACAGTACATGAACATGTACTTAGATTTTTTTTCAGGAAAGTCAAATTTGGTGAATTGTTACCTGTTCAGTCATTTAGCAGTTACTTTTAATGTCATTCATTTCCCTGCTGTCTGTGATGAATGAATTACTCTTTTTTTCTTATGCTGCGTTTCAATTATGAGTTTCTGTGTTTGAACCCAAAGATGCTTCAACATGATGGCCCAAAATCAAACCACCAACCCTTCTGAGGGATGTCTCCAACACGGTTTTCTAAACCCTGCAGGTTCCTGAATGTACAGTTTGAGGCACAGTAGCTAAACAAAAAATAAATAAAATGCAGTCTGGATGTTTCCATGTGCTTATGAAAATACTTGGAGAAAATATTGTTTGAAATAATTGTTTTTTCTTCATTCCCAGATGAAATCATTTTAGCAGAATTACAAAAGATTCTATTATTAAATCAACTCAATATTACTTAGAACATATTATCTATAAATAGCCTCTTTTTTGAGGTAAAGTTTTATTTTTATTTGTAAAAATTCACATTTTCATCAACTGTGAAAATTACATTTTTTTCTTATTTAATTGCATTTAACGAAAAATCGACGAGTTGTGAATCATAATGGAAATCAATTTAGATGTTTATCAGTCCTAGACATTACTACTTTAAACCCATTGATCTTCAATTTAGTTTATTTCCAATTCATTTTATTCTCACTTCCCAGCATTTCTGATAATTAAACCTTAAAAAACTGAATTTACTTTATTGGTACTGATGAAACAAAAAACCAAAAGTCTATATTTTTTTAGATAATTTGTGTTTTATTGTTCAGTTGGTTATAATGTTTTTATTATTTTGTCGAAACAATTTTTGATTTTAGTTTTAAGGCCAGCTTGCGCCTCTGTGCATCCAGACTCCTCCTGTATTCCACAGTTCTGGACGCTCCTGTCTGCTGGGATAGTGATGCATCTTGAGCGAAGCAATTGACTGTTGTGGAGTCTGGCATGAAGGAAGCGATTTTTGGTGGTCGCAGAGGTCCTTGTGCAAACATCACATCCATTCTGGCAGCAAACTGAGAGACTTATCATCATGGTCTGGGAACTTATGAGGCGCTTGCTGCTGCATCACTTCTCCCAGAGCTCTCCACGGTTCAGTGGGTGACAGATGGCGCCGGGCCTCTTTGTGCCTCCCCAGCAGACACTTGAGGGCAGTAGAGATGCGTCTCTTCACAGGCTCACCACCCACCCTCATTCTGTAGTCAAGCCGGGTGGGTTGGCAACCAGCAGGACTAATCATAATTGATTTACAAATAGAAGAATTAATAAACTGAAATAACAGTAAAAGTTTGACACACGTATTCAGTGGAAAGAAAACAGATTTTGCTGCCTCCATGCATCACTTTGCCCAACGGTGAAGAGAGAAAAAAAAACACAGATGGATGGAAAATTGAAAGTAGAGGTGAAACAAAACAGTTTCCGATGAATGAATTCACACATTGAGTTTTGATATCAAGATTCCTGCAGAGGTTCAACCAAAGAAACAAAAGCTCTGTGCTTTGCTGTTCTACAAAAAATAGAATAAAACGGGAAAGAAACTTATTAAATCTTTTGATTACAAACCCTCCTCTATTTGCATTTATAGTGAAAGTTGAAGGATGGGTTTCAGCAGACAATATCCACCCTCTCCCTCTACAGATGCATCAGAAAGAAAGAAAATAAAAACAACAGCAGAAGCCCCGTTGAACTCCAGGATGTCTTGTTTCATGTTAAGCACATGCTTTTATATATATTTATATTCAAAACATTGTGTGTAAATAACCTACATTTTTGCACTGACGTGGTGATGGCTTTCAATCTGTACATGATTATTAAGTGACAATAAATGCATTCTATTCTATTCTGTTTTATCTTATTTTATTGCATTTGGAAATGGTTTATTGCAAACAATTAAAGCGGTAATAGCACACAAACAAGACAAAAAACAGAAATGTATATATACATGTTAGAATATATATAATATAGGACAATATATTGGATACACACTTTTACATTCGCTAATAAATAATTCAATTATTACTCTTAATCATAAATAAACATGAGCTCTTTTGCATATAGGTTTCATGACATAATTAAACTATTAAATATTTAGATAGTCAAAAAGTGTTCAGTAGATTGCTTGAAAGGGATTGAGGGAAAGCAAATTTATATAATCCCACCCCTATTCTATTCTATTCTATTCTATTCTATTCTATTCTATTCTATTCTATTCTATTCTATGGTGTGAAAAACAGAGCCAAAATACTTCTGCTGGTAAGAGGAAATATTTGGAAGCAGTGTTGCTGATGCTCAAACACCGAGAGCCCTCTTTATGTTTCCATGCACTGTTGCAGAGGATCTTTGGTGCATCTTCCAGCCATGTGATTTATTCAGCCACCCAGCGCCGCTCTGACAGACGCTGTATCTACAAAGACCCCAGGAAACTGTGGCCAGCTGGGAGGAAGATATGAAAGAGGCCCTTTGCTGCATTTCCCACCCAATTCACATGAATCTATGTATTCCAA
Source organism: Oryzias curvinotus (assembly GCA_023969325.1). NCBI lineage: Eukaryota > Metazoa > Chordata > Actinopteri > Beloniformes > Adrianichthyidae > Oryzias > Oryzias curvinotus. The sequence continues at coordinate 24,076,002 of CM043706.1, forward strand.
GGTGAAACAGAAGGCCGAGCGTCGTCACATGGCCATTCCGCTGATACACTTATCTAAGATTTTGCGTCTCTGCCTGCATTTGCAAGTGAAGAGCAGAGGGTAGTGCTGTGGGAGGTGTGGAGGAGCCTGTGTGTTTATGATGAATGAGATAGTTGGGAAGCAGTAAATTTATGGCAGGGAATGCAGCCATCCATTCTGATCCGCAGTCCCCGGCTGTCCTCAAGGGCGCCGCACTCCTGTGGGCCCACCGTCACACAGCTGTGGAGACAACACCTGTGTCCAGGTAAACCCTGCAGGGTTCACCCTCCCTCTCTCTTTGCATATCAAACCATAGTTAATTAGTGCACAATGAGCACAAGCTGCTAATATACATATAATAGTGGAGAGGCCAAAGGCGCCAGCCAGAGTCTGCCTTCATTAATTAGTCCCCTCATTTGTCCACTATAGATCACCTTCAACAATACAGACCGCTGTGGCCTCCTGGATGCATGATGTAGCATTTGCCCTGCAGTAAATAAAAGCGATTACTCCTAAGCTCCACCTAATTAACAGTGAGTGAGTGTGAAATGTGACGGAGGGCATGTCAACTTACATTCCAAAGCAAAATAATAAATAACAGCAACAACACTTTTTCATTTTTTAAACCTTCAAACTACTCTTTCAGGGTTCTGATTTCAATCAAGGGAAAATTAAACACGTACATTCTTTTCACTTCATTATTATTTTAGCTCCCTGTTTTTATAATTTCAGAAACACATGTCAAAAAAAATGCAATTAAAGAAAACTGCTTAGCTGGTGTGGGTCATCGAACATCTTAGGTGGGGTGCACATTCAAACACTTAACTCCCAAAACTCCACAGGCATCTTATTTATTTGGATTGAGCTGATGAGTTGTGGATGATTTTGCCTGTAATTAAATGCAGAAACAAATGAATACAATGATACATTATCCATTGTTGGTTGAAGATAGTAAAACATACGATGCATCCACTTAGCTGGACATGGACTGATCTGTGGTAGCATTTGGCTGGGACTGCTTCTTCTCCTGGTAGAGGTTGGAGGGGGGAAGGGAATGCAAGCTGGCTGAGTTGGGGCGGACGTGGTGCAGCGGTAGGGCGGTCGACCCATGATCCTAAGATTGCAGGTTCGATTCCCGCCTTGCACGACCATGTGTCAAAGTGTCCTTGGGCAAGACACTGAACCCCAACTTGCCTCTGGTGGGAGGTTGGCGCCAGTGTTCGGCAGCGGAGCCACCACCAGTGTGTGAATGTGTGTGTGCAAGGGTGAATGGGACTGTGACTGTAAAGCACTTTGGGCCTTCAAAAGAGGGTAGAAGGTGCTATATAAGTATACGCCATTTAAGTAAGTTCCTGGCTGAGTCTCACATGTGCTCACTATTGAGCTGATAGTGGGTGTGGCCTGCTGATGGTGCTGGATGACAACTAGTATTTTTAACAGCCGCCCCTTCAAATGGGACATTTGAATATATAATAAATATGAGTTGTCTTAAAGTCACTCAAAACTGGTAAGGACAACCAGCTTAGCCACAGGTCTCACCAGTGTCTTGCCTTTGTAAGAAATCTCTGCAGTGCGGATTCTTCCATCAGGGCTTGGAATACAACATGTCAATTTGGCAACAGGCCAAAATCCTCGAGGTAGTTGGGGGTCCATTAACAGTACGACTGTTCCTTCTTTCAGACACTTAGTGTCCCTTTGCCACTTATTCCGTAACTGTAAGTCAGGAAGGTACTTCCTTATGAATGAAGACCAAAATTGATCCACTAATACCTGGCTGTGTCTCCACCTCCTCCGTCCCAGTAAGCCAGTGTCTGCATAAACAGCTTGTGGTAAAGAAGCATCTCGCCGCCCCATCAACAGGAGGTTTGGTGTAACTGACTCAGATGATGCATAGCCAATGGGCTTAGAGTTCAAAATTCCCTCTATTTCCACTAGCACGGTATGTAATACTTCTTCCGGTAGGGTCTGGCTTCCCACTGCTACTTTGAGAGCCGCTTTAACTGATCTAATTTCTCTTTCCCACACACCTCCGAAATGAGGGGCGTTTGGAGGATTGAACTGGAAATTAATCTGGTATTCACTCAGCTGTTCTTTTAGGTGCAAGTTCATGGCTGCAAAGGCTTCTCTTAACTCCTTGTCTCCCCCTTTAAAGTTAGTGCCACAGTCAGAAAGGAGTTCATGGGGACGGCCTCGGCGCGCGATGAAACGTCTGGTTGCCAAGAGGAAACTGTCAGTATCAAGACTGTGTAAGAGTTCCATAGACGTAACCGAGAGGGTGGTAGGTCAGCCATTTTAGGGATGACAGGTTTGGCTCGCCACTTCCTACAGCCAGTACATAACCACTGATGTTTTTTGACAGCTTGTCTACCTCGAAGGACCCAATATACGCCACGTATTTCTGCAAATACTCTATCAGGCCCAGGATGTAGTAGACGCTGGTCATAATCTTTAATGAGCAGTTGTGTTAGAGGATGCTTAGGATCCAGTACAATTGGGTGAATTGTATCAGGTTCAAGGTTGTTATTTTGTCTCAGCCTGCCACCCACTCTTATTATTTCACATTCATCATCAAACTCAGGGGACAAAGGTAGGAGACGACTGTGATGAGTTTTCCTTTCCATTTTTCAATGCTTGGAATTCCTCTGGGAAGCTCTCAGATTGTGCATGGGAAATAAGTTTGATCTCTGCTTCTCTTTTTTGTAGACTAGGGGTAATAGATTTAAAGGTTTCCTGAGTGGCATCTACAAGAGCTGACCAGGTGTTGTAGTCACGAGGATCTGGAAGATTAGGTAACTTGGTGGGTTGAATTAGGCCACAATATATAAAGGTTTCCGCAACTCTGAGGAAAAGTCCTGTGCGGTGGTAGGGAATACAGGCCACTGGTTTGGGTCAGAGTAAAGAAATTCAGGACCTCTGTGTCATCGATGAGTGACATTAAGAGCCTTCAATGGCTTACCTCTAGTGATATCATCTGCTGGGTTCTGTTTTGAATCAACATATCTCCAGTCCTCAGCTGATGTCAGCTCAAGTATCTCCACAATTCTGTTAGCCACAAAGACTTTGAACCTGCAAGACTCAGAACGAAGCCAGGTTAATACAACAGTTGAGTCAGACCACAGATAAATCTTGTCAATGGTGATTGTGAGCTCAGAAGTGATCAGTTTACCGAGTTGGGCTCCAGTCAGAGCTGCTGATAGTTCCAAACGAGGTGAGTGGTTTTAGAGGAGCTACTCGAGATCTAGCCATCACAAAGGAAACATCAACTTTGTTGTGGTGGTTTATCATCCTCAGGTAGGCCACTGAGCCATAAGCCCCCTCAGAGGCATCACAGAAAATATGTAGCTCTCTCCTTTTAACACCCTTGGCGACTTCAGAGTTATTGACATTGTACCATCTTGGAAAGCAAATGTGATCCAAATATGGAAGCTCACTTTCCCATTCATTCCAAGCTTGGTGCAGACCACCTGGATTTATGGTCTGGTCCCACTGCTTATAAGTGCCCCAGAGTTGTTGTAGCAAGACTTTAGCTCTTGTTGTGAATGGGATAATGTTGCATAAGGGGTCGTATTGTGAAGCCAACACTTTGTACACATTTCTCATGGTCAAGGTTTGATAGGAAATGGGCCTGTGCTTATAACCCAGGGTGTCAAGACCACAATTCCATCTTAATCCTAGTGCTCCCTCAATTGGGTCTGCACTAGTTTTATTCAACCAGTGTTCTACACTGTTAGATCTAGCCTCTTGTGGCAAATGATCAACAACAGATGAAAGTTGCTAGCCCATTGTCTTATTTCAAATCTACTGGAGGACAACAAAGTCCTCGTCTTCAGCAGAAGTTGTTTTGCTTCATCTGGACAAGAGAGGGATTTTAGGCAGTTGTCATAAAATGATCTTAAAACAGTTTCTGCTGCTACATCCTCATTCCCTTCACTATGATCTTGCTTGTGTCTCTGGAGGGCATATGTGGCACATGTTCTACCAATGGCAGGACTTGCCATTCAAAGGTAGTTGGAGGTTCCTTTCGCTTCATGTCACACCACAGGAATCTAAGAAGCGGTTTGTCTTCTGGTCAGAGCCTCACTTGGTGAAACATTCCTTTAATATCACCACTTATGGCCACTTTATGCTGACGAAAGCGGAGGAGGACGCCAATCAATGATGGCCCTAAAGTGGGACCTGGAAGTAACTGGTCATTCAGTGCTTGGCCTTGATAGGTAAAGGAGCAATTAAATACAACACGAGGTTTACCATTATGTTCCAGAGTGTTCAATAAATGTTGATCCTGTTCAGCAGAACCTATAGCATGTTCTGGATTTTGGCCTCCTGTTCTTGTTGAATGTTTATCATCTTGGAGGACATGTGTAAAGAAGATTAAGATTCAAAGTGTGTTTCTGAGTATTTCTTGATTCAAATCGTAGTGAATCAGAAGAAGATAAAAAATTTCTTTGAAAAACTTGTAGTAACGTACAAACTACAATCAGCAGGTCACAAGCTTCCTGCTCCGCTCCATTCTGATGCATCCACTGTCAGACAAATAGATCCATGAACGTCTCTGTTTTCCTCGTCTGAGCTGAAATCCGGATCAGAACTGTACGGCTCCAATGCTCCGACATTGCTGCCATTTTTGTTGCACCGCTAAATCTATGAATATATGTGGTTTGACATTTGACGATATAAAAACCATAAACAACATTTAGATCAGTGGTTGACCATAAAATAGGATAATTTAGACAAAAAAATCTGTGATTGCTTCATGTTGATAGTCTTTCCAGTGTTTCTGTCGCCCTCTTGTGGTCACATATAGAACAACAAATAATTTGCATTAAAGCTGAAGGAGCAATTGGTCATTAAAAACTCTAAATATGTTTTACCAATATTTAAACTACAGCCTATTTTGTAGCATACATTATCCTCATGTTTGTTTGAAATAGGGTTGAACATGTTAATGCCATTATTATGGCTGATGAACCTGAATTATTGTAATGAATTAAAAATATTTAATGTGTTTTTTATATCAAAGTATTCCATTGACTGCATCTGAATACTGATGCAGAGTGTTGGGAACCTAAAGGTGGAGCAGATCTTTATTCTGGATCAGCTGAGTCATGTTGAACAGGATTGTTTGAACTTTGTGACTCAACAAAATAAAAAACGACAGAAACTTGAAGTTAAAAAGTGTTTCCTCTGCTGTCCTTAACCAGGGTGGTGTCTTCAGACCGCTTTCCTGGAGGGCGTGTGGCGTTGAATGACCCTCACCACTGCCATTAGCGCTCTGCTGGGCCCGCCCAAACCCCCTCAACGTGCCCTGCTACTGCTCTGGTAAACACTTTGCTTCACAAAAACTCTTTTGGGACCTGAAGTCTTTTATTTGGAGCCCTTTTCATGAAGTTTCATGAAGTTCGGTTGATGTCATAGACATGTCGTTGGTCCAATGTTCACAAATAGGACCTAAAACCAAATTCTGCAAAGTGAAGTGCATCACTTGGTCTTTCATGTTGAAGAGCTTCACTTGTGAAACTACGTTTTACTGAGAAGAAACACCGTCATTTAAAAAACACAGGATTTCCACTTTTGATTCTATTTTGACAAAAATGAATCAAATTCAGGACAATCCAGAAGACGTTTCCCTTTGGGAAATGTTGCATCAAAAGCAATCATTAGACGGCACCCAAAGACAGCTGCTGTCAGAGGACAGAAAAGTGCCCATGGTCTGGATCATTGGGTCGGGTTACTACATCACTGGGGCAGAATATACAGCTAATCGATGCTATGGAGTAAACTTTGGTGTCCATGCAAAAATTCATTGGATGGGAAAAGTCAACATGCGCTGGACGGATGTTCTTAACTATTTCTATAGCCAGTTGTCCCAACAAAGGAGTTCCCCAGACCTTTTGGTTCTCCACGTTGGCAGCAACGACTTGGGAAACACAAATGTGTCAGATCTTGTAAGTAAAATGGTCAAGGACTTGACACACCTCCATCAAGCTTTTCCCCAAATGAAAATAGCTTATTCCTGCATAACTCCAAGGTTAGTATGGGGGGCGTTTGATCCCAGAAAAATCAATGAGGACAGGATGACGCTCAACAAAAGGATTCAATCCAGCGCCGGATTATTCAATGGTGCTGTGATGGAGCATCCAAAACTGACACTAGTTGAAAGTCATCTGTTCAAACCAGGTGGAATCCACTTCACCTCAAAAGGATTTGAAGTGTTTGTAAGCTCCATCCGTGAAACCATTGAGCAAACTCTCCACCAGACATTGTCAAGAGGCCAAACTCACCAGCCTCAGTCATGTCTCCGTGTCCCTTCTACATCTGGCCCCATCCAGCCTGACAACCCAAAGCCTAATCTGAAAAGAAAAGTCGGTTCAGAGGAGCTCTCACAGAGCAGAGTCAGCACACATTTGTCCCCAACCAAAAAGCAGAAAGTCATCTGTGAAAGTGACAGCCAGGGTAGGCAGCACTCTCCAGATTTTAAAAGCCTTTTTGCTGGTCTACCACCATTTGAGACAGAAATCCAGCCTGAGAAGAGGGAAGAGGACACATCAAGCTCCCCTGACCTCAGCTTTTCAACAAACAGCCCACCAATGGAAACACCCAAAGTCACCAGACCGCCTGATGTCTGGATCGTTGGGTCAAGTCATATTTCACTGGCACAGCCTGCAGCTAAACATCTTTTTGGACAAAACTTGGATCTTGACGCTAATGTTAAGTGGATTGGAATTAGACACGTGGGCTGGAGAGACGTTGTTGATAACCTTCATCACACAATCGCCAAAGAAGATGGTCCCCCTGAAATATTGGTTATCCACGCTGGAGGAAAAGAAGTGGGTCGAATGTCTCCAATTCAGATCGCAAATCAAATGTTAAAAGACCTGAGGCTTCTGAGACAAACATACCCTCAAATGAGAATAGTTTTGTCCCTCATCCTTCCAAGGAAAAGCAGGAAGTCAGATGATCCTTTACAGATGGATAAAAGCTGGACGTTAGTCAACGACATTATGAAGGGGTATACCGACCGGTTCAATGTAGTGGAGCATCAAAATTTGTCACCTGATGATGAGAAAATGTATAAACCTGATGGAGTAACTTTAACGTTACAAGGAAATCAAATGTTTCTCAACAACATCCACACTGCCATCCAGAAATGCCTCCAAGAACAAGATGAATGGATGACTACTTGTCTTGACAGACCTTTTTAATGAGCAGGAATTTTCAATTGGCTGAATAATTGACAACAAGAACCAAAGAATTGGATGATGAGCTACTCCAAATTCAAATTTTAATAGGCCTGCAAAGTTTGGGTTTTCTCCGAGTGCTTCGGTTTCTCCCACAATCCCAAAAACATGCCAGCAAAAAGCTGGAAAAAGAAATTCTCCAGCTGCCTCGAGAATTATAAAAATATGGACCAACAGAGTCAGGACCCTGAAAAGAGTTGGCAAATGGAGGCAGCAGCTAAAAAGAAAAAGAAATCTGAGAAGATTTTCTTTCAAGCATCAGGAACGCCATCTTAAAGAACCTGGTGCAACCCCCACCCCCAACATTAAAGAAAGGCCCCCCACAGATTTAACAATTCAAAGTCCCTTCAACAATTCGGCCACATGACTGCCAGGTCTGAACCTCTAAACCCAAGAAGAAAGTCTTCCTCCCTACAAGTCTCTCTACACTCTGTGGAAAAATCCCCAAATGAGCTTCAAAAACAGGGGCAGCACGTTGGTCTGTTGGTTCACATCGTTGGCTGACAGGACCGCGTCTGCGTGGGTTTTCTCCGAGCGCTTCGGTTCCCCCCACTTTTACAAATGTATTAGTAAGTATTTAGTGACCTTTATAACAAGAATAAACAAATGATAAAAAACAAAATCACTCAATTTGATCCAATTAAATAAATGATCAGTCACCAAATTTATAGGGAAATAAGTCCAACAAATCCTGGCAGTCCTGTGGGTTTTCTCCGAGGACTTCGGTTTCCCCACAGTAATTGTTAGTAATTGGCTAGTGACTGATGAATCCCCCTCCCTGAATCGCCACCTTATCGTGGTGGAGGGGTTTGCGTGCCCCAATGACCCCAGGAGTGGTGTTGCGAGAAGCAGTTGCCCTGTTGGGCTGTTTCATGGTAAACTGCTCCTGGGGGAGGGGCCAGACTAAGGGCGATTCAACCAAAAAACATTTGATTACAGGACACAATTATTCCTCCCAACAAGACTGACCTGGGCCTCAGCCTGGAGCCAGAACTGGAGGAGGGACTAGTTTGTAATGGCTGTTACTTCCAGCATGTTTTCTTTTGGGCTCAGACCAAATGAGCTCCATGGCTACATCTTTGAATTTGTTTGTAACGTTGATGGACAGAACTACTTTGGGCAGCCAGACACAGAGGTTTGACTTCTGCAGCCTTAGAATGGCATCTAGACTGTTCTGGAGGGATTGATGTTGGGAGAGTGAGTCCTTTCCACAGCTGAAACCAACTCAGACTAGGAGCTATGCAGCTTTCTGAAACAGTTCAGGTTGAATTTTCACCATTTCAGTCTGGACTCAGGGGAGGACGTGGACGGGGTGGAGACAGTCCATTTAGCTGAAACTTGGTTGAAGCACAAGGCTATCCTAGGTTCTTTTCATGTTTGGTCAAAAACATAAAGGCACTGATAATGGGATGCCTGCTTTAGCAGGTTGGGGTTCGATTCCCTACGGTGTTCTGCCATATATTTGGACTTTTATACATGAAAAGATGAGCATTGCAACCATAAAGCTGGATCAATGCTTATGTCCACCTGAGGATCAGAGAAGAGAATGAGTGGATGACGGCTTTCCACATTTGAAATGCTTGGTTCTGCCATTTTGTCTAGCTGACACCCCCACGATCTGTTAAGTCATGGTGAGCAACGTTCTTCATGGCTTTTTGTACCGGTTTGTTTTTGTAAACCTTGATCACTTAGAGCCCTTGGGTGCTTGTAGGATGTCTGTGTCTAAAATATTACCGTCTGTATTGAATTTGATTTATGTTGATTATGCCTGTCCCACATTGTGCCAACACATACAGTCTCCAGTGGTTTATTGCTGTGATGCTTTGTTAGTCTGTGATAAAGTGAACACATTCATTTTGACAACAATTTGTTTCAATAAAAATGACAATTGTGTCACTTTCCCCTACACAGGTATCCTAGCTGAGTAGTTATCTATTAGTAGTTTATTTTTCTAAACAGTTTTATCGTTCAAAACAGTTTCTAGTCTATTCCATGTTATGTCTGCAGACATTAGATTCAGGTCCATATCCTTCTTCAGCTGATATCAGTTGCGGTGTGAAAGTTGAGGTCAAGTTGTCTGCATGTTAGAACTCTCTGCTGTTATTCAGGTGACGTCAGACATGTGGAGAAAGTGAGGAATCCAGGTGTCACATTTCTTGAAATTATTTGGCTCTTTGATTTATTACTCCATGTTGTTTCAGACAACCGCGATCAGACACTTCTCAAAATCCTTCATGGTGTTCACAACCAGAACCTTGGACCAGTCCTGTGGACCGAGTGGTTTGACGTAAATCCTGCAGCCTTTAACCCAAGTGTTCTCAAACTGCTTCTGCTTCCTGAGAAGCCGTGCATGTTTGGAGATTTCAGCATTCCTTCTGGTCAGATGGTCGTTCAGATAAACAGCAGATCCTCTGAGATTTTTACGTTGATTCAACAGAGCTAGTTTGTGTTTTTGATTCACAAACCTGATGAGGATTGCTGGTTTATCCCTCTCCTTTCTCCTGGGGAGCAGGTGCAGGTCTCGATGGCGTTGAGATCCAGGGAAATCCCTTTAGATGTGAGAAATGAATCTATTTGCTGTTCCAGAGATTCTCCACCTCTCTCTGTATCAACCCTGCTAGCTACGCTAGCGCTAGCATTAGCAGTGCTAGCTCCTGCTGGCAGCTTCGCTCGAGGTTTGATTGGTAATCCAGTGAGAATGACATTATTCATCCTTACTTGCTGTTCCACATCGTCCAGTCTTTTCTCCAGAATGTCGACCCAGTTTTCTCGTTGCTTGTTTTGAGCCCGAAATCTTCGGAACTCTTCCATCATTTCCCAAAGTGGCGTTAGCTTAGCCGACACCTGATCCATAAAGGATTTCAGCGTAGCTTGAATATCATCAAGAGTCTTTTTGAGGTCTTCGTATTCCTGGGTTTTCTTAGGGGCCATGGTCAGCTCTCTTTTTGGAGAAAATCAACTTTTTAAGTCATTTGAAGATATCCACAGAGAGCCTCGACCACGCGTCTTGCCATAACCCGGAACCGGAAAAAAAACCCCAAAACAACAAAAAAATATGTGAGAAGTAAGGGGCCAATGGACAGAAATCCCTGGGGTGAGATGAAGAGGTCTTCTTGGGTACAGGGACAAGGCAGGAGGTCTTCCAGAGGAGGGGCACCCTCTCCAGTCTGAGGCTCAGGTTGAAGAGATGCTGGAGAACCGCAGACAGCTGGTGGGCACAGGTCCTCAGGGTATGAGGGCTGACGGGGGGCTGTGGCTCTGTATGCATTCTTTGCATTTGCATACAGCCGATCCAGAGTTTTATTTTCCCGGGTGGGACAGTTCACATATTAAGTGAAGTCCCTAAGTGCTCTGTCCATGTTGATGTGGTTGAACTCTCCAGTGATGATGCAGAAGGAGTTAGGCTGCTGTGTCTGCAGGCGGGAACGGTGGTAGTGATGACGTCAGCGGCGGCCTCAGCATCGGCGGATGAGGAACATAAACATTCACCACCACAACCGATGTGAACTCCCTCTGCAGATAATAAGGCCGGAGTCCCACCGCCAGCAGCTCCACATGCGGCGTGCAGAGTCGCTCCTTCACACAGACGTGTCCGGGGTTACACCACCGCTCACTCACGTAGAGAGCAATCCCGCCTCCCCTCTTCTTACCGCAGCTGGCTGCATCTCTGTCCGCTCTCACAGTTGTAAAACCGGGAACCGCGACGCTGCTGTCCGGGATGTAGGAGTGCAGCCACGTCTCGGTGAAGCTCAGTAGGCTGCATTCCCGATACTCCGTCTGGGTGTTCATTAGTGTTGTTAGCTCCTCGGTCTTGTTGGCCAGTGAGCGCACGTTCCCCATAATGACTGCAGGCACGACAGGTTTAAATCTCCTCCTGTTCATCTTAACGTGAGTCCCGGCTCTGCGACCCCTGCGTCTTCTCTGTATTTCCTTCGGAATCTCATGCCGAGCTCCATGAAAAAGGCTAGACTCCCTTAGAGCCAGCAACTGGTTGCGCGTGTAAACAATGGCCATGCTTTCCATTGTTATTCCCTCAGATGTGAGAAGATCAAAGCGAGAGAAAAGAAAAGCACAAAAGGGGGAAAAATGACGGGAAACAGAAATAACGGAAGAACAAAAAAAAGCTGAAAAAGGAAAGAAAACGATGATTATAGACTAGATTACAACAACGATTACAGGAGCTATGTCAACAGGCGTCCGTTCACGTTTTCTGCAACATATTTATTTTCGTATAATTTTGACAGAATATATTTGATGGAGAACAAATCATTATATGTTATTTAAGGTTGAAATGTCTTTATTCTGTATTCATATTTTGTTTTCATTCCTGTTAATATATTCAAAAAGTTCAGTTTTAAAGCTTTTAAAGTTTTAAAGTTTAGGTGATGAGGGATATACCATGACTCCTCTGATTCTGAAACTTGCTCTGAGCTGAGTTTTGCTATGTAACCAGCTTTGCTCAGTTTACTAATCTCTGTATTATATGTGTCAGCCAATTTAGGGGTTTTCTCTAGCTTGCGTTCAGATCTCCGAAGAAGGGGCATCACTGATTCCATTGGTACTTTCAACTTTGGGGCATCTTTCTTCCTTAATAATGGGGTAGCAAGGCGCTTGGTTCCATCTACATCCCACCCTTATGGTTTTAGTTTGTAACAGATCCATTGCTTCCTGGTCCTGCTTTGACCTAGTGTGCAGCCTCTCATTTTCTGAATGGAAGTGTGTCGACCGGCCATAACTGCTCAACATGTCTCTTTAATTCCGTAAAGGGGTTTTTTGTGAGGTAAATAGACACTGGATAGAATCAGACTCACATGTAAAAGTAGGTCCATAAACAGCTTGTGGTAAAGAAGCATCTCGCCGCCCCATTAACAGGGGGTTGATGTAACTAGATCAGGGTCTGCAATATCAGATGATGCATAGCCAATGGGTTTAGAGTTCA